>CM023611.1:0-87500 GCA_013358685.1 Antennarius maculatus | reverse complement strand
GTTAGGGTTAGGGGTTAGGGTTGGGGTTAGGGTTAGGGTTAGGGTTGGGGTTAGGGTTAGGGCTTTGGGTTAGGATTGGGTTAGGGTTACGGTTAGGGGTTAGGGTTAGGATTGGGGTTCGGGTTAGGGTTGGGTTAGTGTTAGGGGTTAGGGCTTTGGGTTAGGGTTGGGGTTAGGGTTAGGGTTGGGTTAGTGTTAGGGGTTAGGGCTTTGGGTTAGGATTGGGGTTAGGGTTAGGGTTGGGTTCGTGTTAGGGGTTAGGGCTTTGGGTTAGGGTTGGGTTAGGGTTAGGGGTTTGGGTTAGGATTGGGGTTTAGGGGTTAGGGTTGGGTTAGTGTTAGGGGTTAGGGTTAGGGTTGGGTTAGGGTTGGGTTAGGGTTAGGGGTTAGGGTTAGGGGTTAGGGTTGGGGTTAGGGCTTTGGGTTAGGGTTAGGGCTTGGGTTAGGGTTGGGTTCGGGTTAGGGTTGGGTTAGGGTTAGGGTTGGGTTAGGGTTAGGGGTTAGGGTTGGGTTAGGATTGGGGTTAGGGTTAGGGGTTAGGGTTGGGTAGTGTTAGGGGTTAGGGTTAGGGTTGGGTTAGTGTTAGGGGTTAGGGTTAGGGTTAGGGGTTAGGGTTGGGTTAGGATCGGGGTTAGGGCTTTGGGTTAGGATTGGGGTTAGGGTTAGGGTTAGGGTTAGTGTTAGGGGTTAGGGCTTTGGGTTAGGGCTTTGGGTTAGGGTTAGGGTTAGGGCTTTGGGTTAGGGTTAGTGTGCGACACCTTCAGACGGTTCTTTCTTCCTTCTCTGGTGCCGCCGCGCTTCAGACGCGTCTGGCAGTGTCCTCCCAGCCCCAGTGGCTGATGGGATGTGAGTGAGGGGGAGATGATCTGAGCGGGGAAGGCTTTGCCCAAAATGAAAGAAAAATCATTCAGCTGGAAATGATGCTGTCCAACCTGATTGGATACAGATCCGTCTCTGATCACTGATTGGCTGCGAGGCCTCAGAAGCGACTGGAGGTGACGCTGCCAGAAAAAGAGCTTCTGTCCTGTAAGACCTAAGATTTACTCAGATTGGTTCTTAAATTTGCAGAAAGCACAGGTTTTACTGTTCAAATGGAAGCACTGAAAAATCAAACTATTTCTGTAACGACTGAAGTCTTGAAATAAATATTCATGTCTAACGCCTGATGTTTGTGCTACTACACACACTGTGTGTCTGTATGTTGTGTACAGAACACATATGTAGTCCTGTCGGCTTCTCTCCGTGTTCATTAACACCTTCACACCTTTAAGGCATCCCAAAGTGACGACGGCTTTTTGCATCATTTAACATCCATGCAGACGTATTTTTCAGTCCCTCTGCACATGAGCACCGTGTGACCTCACCGTGTGACCTCACCGTGTGACCTCACCGTGTGACCTCCAGCGTACGGATTGTAATTTCATGACAGGAAACATTCTCAGGGTTTGGATCGTTCGGACGAAGGTCGGAAGGCCTCACCTCCAACACGATCCGTCAAACGTGACTGCAGCGATTGGCTCGCCTGAAGGCTTCGGAGGAGGTTGGTCTTCACGGGGGGGTGCTCCGGAGACAGTTTTCTGATGACCAGCAGACCCCCCTCCTCCTGTGTTCATCTTAATGATGACTAGTTCATTTGTGTTATTATATGGTCACATCCAATGGGAGCTATAATCAGAAACTAGAGTCAGCACCACACACACACACACACACAATGCAGAAAGGACTTTTATTGGTCAGGAGACCTAAGCTTGTGGCGTCATGATGTCATCATAGTCATCATGTTTCTGTATGTTGTATTAATTATGTCAAACCCTGGATCTCCGTCTGTTCTGGTCCTGGACTCAGGAACAGTTTGCAGACAAGATGAAGATGATGAAGACCAGTCAGACGATAAATTCTGAGGTGAGTAACACGACTGGACCGCGGGACAAGAAGCCCTTGTGATCACCAGTAGTTTAAATGATTTCTTAGAGCTACATCTGACAGGATAATGATGACAGAATGTTTCTCCTGTCCTTGGCCCACCATCACAAAATACTGCATTAAAATTGCTGAAAATGTCTTGCAGACAGAAGACGGGTGTTCCCATCCTCCGTTTGTCATCAGTGGAGGTGATAAATGGACCCAGGTGGAAATGTAACCTTTGAGGTAAAAGCCTCATGTACTCACCTGCAGAGGCTCTTCTGTCTCCAGGATTCTGTTGTTCATCTAATTTCACTTCAAATGATCTGTAACTGAATGCAGGAAGAAAACATCCATTTTTTTCTTTCCAGTCATCGTGTTTTTGCCTTTATTTTAAAGCGTCTTCTGCCCCCAGTGCTTCTTATCTGACACCAAAAAATGGATTTGTCCTCCCGGGGAATCAGGCGTCCCAGCTTTCCTCACTAAGGGACCACCTGCTTTCAGCACCGAGACTCTAAAGCAATAAAGCAGACCTGGAAAAGCTCAGCATGAATCTAATATCACTTGAGCCCTGACGAGGAGCTGTTTGAGTCTCCGAGCTGCTGTTTCCATCACTTTTATTTCCCTCGCTCCCTCTTATAAGCTCATCAGCTACGAGATGCCCGCATGCTGAAATGGGTGCTGATGAGTAATGGAATAAGGAAGAGTGCATAAAATTTTGATGACATGCACCTTAAAAAGCCTGCAGCCGGCGCACAAACATATCCCCACCCTGGAAAAGACAGCGTTGGTCCACTTAAGTCAGAAAGTACAGGGAGAGAAACATCCTGAGGACGGAGTCTTCGTCCGAGGATGAGTGTGAAGCGTCTCCTGCTATTCTGGGACGTGGAAGGGGAAGCGCTTCCAAATATAACCAGATCATTTTGTGCCTGCCATTCTATTTTTACCTCAGCCTGGCCTGCTGTGGTCGTTTCTTCAACTATTACGTCATGAATACCCCCCAAGGCATGATGCAACGATGCACGCCAGGCCCGGGATGGAATATTCCATCCTCCAATCAAGACTAAAACGTCTAAAAATGATAAGACTGATCTGAAAAGGTTCTGTTGCAGGTTGTGTCGTGGGGATTTCTGTGAAGCGTTGCTGCTGCTTTGGCAAAAAAGAAAGATTAACGTGTGCTGGAATCTAGACAGAGTTAAAGAGCCCAAAGGACAGTTTGTCAGCTTGCTGTGAGCTCACACGGTTGACGGGGAGGGAAAGGTAATGAGTTAGTCTTCAGGGAGACGTGTCATCTTGAGTCTGCAGGAGGAAGAACATTAAGGAGGAAAAAAACGCTGATTTTTAGCATTGAAATAAGAGCCTTGGGACAGTTAACGTTGACTGTTCATTCTCATTTAGCGAGAGAGGAGCCAGCAGAGCCTTTCCAGTCCTTGCATCCGTGATGTCGCACAGACGTACGTCTCCATCAAGAGTCAACTGGAAAAAAGCAGGAATGGAAATGTGACAGCACCGCAAAGGATTTTCTGGAGACGTGGTTCCGTTTCATAGCTTATATAATGTTTACAGATCAGCGTTAACGCCCGAGCGCACATTTTTAACCAAGTCAGTGTGAAGGAAGGGCTGTCAGCAAAGCAGCATGAAGGGAAATTCAATGTGGGTCTCACGTTGGACATGTTTGCTTTAAAATATGTTCTCCAGTTCTAGTTCTGTACGGGTCCACAACCAAGATCTGAACCCCCTCCTGAGTTTTGTCTAAGGATAGGTTTAAGTTAACCAGCATATCAAAGGTTTAAGTTAACCAGAACACTGTATAGATTTAAGTTAAACAGAACACTGTATAGGTTTAAGTTAACCAGCATATCATAGGTTTAAATTAACCAGAACGCTGTATAGGTTTAAGTTAACCAGAACTCTGTATAGGTTTAAGTTAAACAGAACACTTCATAGGTTTAAGTTAACCAGAACACTGTATAGATTTAAGTTAAACAGAACACTGTATAGGTTTAAGTTAAACAGAACACTGTATAGATTTAAGTTAAACAGAACACTGTATAGGTTTAAGTTAACCAGCATATCATAGGTTTAAATTAACCAGAACGCTGTATAGGTTTAAGTTAACCAGAACTCTGTATAGGTTTAAGTTAAACAGAACACTTCATAGGTTTAAGTTAACCAGAACACTTTATAGATTTAAGTTAAACAGAACACTGTATAGGTTTAAGTTAACCAGCATATCATAGGTTTAAATTAACCAGAACGCTGTATAGGTTTAAGTTAACCAGAACTCTGTATAGGTTTAAGTTAAACAGAACACTTCATAGGTTTAAGTTAACCAGAACACTGTATAGTTTTAAGTTAACCAGAACACTGTATAGGTTTAAGTTAACCAGAACACTGTATAGGTTTAAGTTAAACAGAACACTTCATAGGTTTAAGTTAACCAGAACACTGTATAGATTTAAGTTAAACAGAACACTTCATAGGTTTAAGTTAAACAGAACACTTCATAGGTTTATGTTAACCAGCATATCATAGGTTTAAGTTAGCCAGAACACTGTATAGGTTTAAGTTAAACAGAACACTTCATAGGTTTAAGTTAACCAGAACATTGTATAGATTTAAGTTAAACAGAACACTGTATAGGTTTAAGTTAACCAGAACACTGTATAGGTTTAAGTTAAACAGAACACTTCATAGGTTTAAGTTAACCAGAACACTGTATAGATTTAAGTTAAACAGAACACTGTATAGGTTTAAGTTAACCAGAACACTGTATAGATTTAAGTTAAACAGAACACTGTATAGGTTTAAGTTAAACAGAACACTTCATAGGTTTATGTTAACCAGCATATCATAGGTTTAAGTTAGCCAGAACACTGTATAGGTTTACGTTAACCAGAACACTTCATATAACGGGAGTGTGTTGTTGTTTTTATGCCAGTTGCAAAAACAAAGTTTCCATATAAGTTTCCATAAATTAAAATGACAAAATGAGAGTGAAGACGAGAGGCAGTTCACACAAACATGAAAATTATCCACTCAGTGTCCGGCTTCCAAACGACTATTCGTAATGTGAAAAAATGTTCTCACAGAATCAGCATCCGATTTCCTCTTCAAAGCCTTTGGTGTCTTTCAACGACGCGGTTCTTCGTTCTGGACGCCGCCCAGAATGATGACATCAAACGTGACCCGGCTTAAACACATAGACTCGTATGTTTACGCCTGTTTAACAGCAGAAAAGTGAAGAAGTGGATGACAGAAAGAAACTAGCAAACAGCAGACTTTCAAACCTCGTGTAATCCAAGCAGCATGAGAACAGCTGATACACAAACGACAAGAACAGGAAATGAAGACTGAAACGAAAACTGAACCCAACCACAATAATTTACTTTTCACAATTCATCTCATCACATGAAAAATAAATCTTATTCAAACAAGCCATCATTTTCTCACTTACACCCCGCTCTCATTAAGCCTCGTTCACACCAGCTATAAAAAGACATTGTGTTGTAGATCTGGCAGGTTGGGGGCGGGGGGCGTAGATGGAGCAGGGACACGGTGGACGCCACAGGCTGACACGGAACAGTGTGGTCCAATCACAGGCAGGATTCTGACCTCCTTGGACAGTGGTCTGACCCGCCAGGTTTAGAGGAGGGCGACTGACGGCCTCTTCATTCTGCTGATGGAGACTCCACACGTGTGATCAGCAGAACACGACTGTGTTTCAGTGAATGTTCCTTTATGTAGACACGTATGTACCATGAACACAGCCAGAAGAACAAGTGAGCAATAAATGATTTATGGTCAATTTACTGGTGGGCCTCTGAAATATTGAGGGAGAGCTCAGCCATGAAATGCAATGTAAATGGATCTATTTATAGGGCAGCAGAGGAAGTCATGTGGAACAAGCCGGTCGGGGGTGCCGTGTTCATATTTAGCTTTTAGAGGCAAATGACGGGGGGGGCAGAAGGGGAGAACACGCTCCACATCTGCATGGAAAGCCACTTTTCATGGAGGGATGGAACTTTCAGACAAACACAGCAAGAATCATACTAAATAATTTCTACATTGAGAAAAATGGAAATTCCCCACTCAAGTCTTCTGTCCCCCGTGGCCCTCCACACCGATCACAGGCCCCCCCTTCCCCTCACGGGGCAATCGGGGGTTCAGGAGTGAAAAGGAAAGGAAGTGACACGTTTGAAGGTCTTTTTATTATTCTGAGACAGGAAGGATTTGTTGGGGCGTTGCAGCAGCTGATTGGGGCAGGAAGGCAGCTGTCAGGGTGAAGTTAACACAGATCTGACAGCAGGAACGTTTGTTCATGTGAGAATTTTAATGTCGCTTTCATTACGTAAAGGAGTGCTTCCAGGTAGATCACTCCATTACAGCTTGGTTTGTATGTATTACAAAAACATTATGATATAGCACATGCAGTGTGGATTATATTTTTGTTAGACAATCTGTATGATAGCTTTACTTTATCTATGAAATGTCAGAATAGTGAAAAAAAGATAAAGGGATGAATCAAAGAAAATCACGTGAATGTTTGCTTGGAAAGCGATGATTAATCAGAGATTAACGGTACAGAAGTAGACAAAAAAAGTGTCTAGGTCATCAGGAATTCAGTGTAAATCCTCCAGTAGCTGCTTCTAAAGGGAGAAAGGAACCAGATGGAACCCAGACAAGAGCTGGTGGAGCACTGCCCCCTACTGCTGGCCTCCAGAACTGACATTCACTCAGAGTCCTACATGCGTAGATGTACAGATACTGACTTATTATTAGGGACTAATCCCTAATATTATTATTATTAGGGACTATTAGGTTTTAGATTACTGTGGACTAATCCCTAATAATCCAGGTACAAATAATAAATAATCTACAGCCAAATTGGTTTCTGGTGTTGAAGGAATAAATAGATATACTTTAATGTTCCTAAACTGGGAATTTCACAAATGTCTCACCCACATAAACTTTTTCTTTTCTCTTTCTTTTAACAAGTTGAAAATCAAACCACACGTCGCCTTCATCACCACAGCCCTGCAAAAAAAAAGTGATGGATCAAGTTTATTGCAGAGAGAGCAGATTTAAAGTGTCACTGTCTGCAGCTCATCAGCATGTTTGTCATTTAAAGTAACTTTTAGTCTGCAGCAGGAGAGCTGCAGGCCGGCCTCAGGAGGAAACAACGTTCATCTGATCCGACCGAAACAGCTGGGCTGTCAGTGAAGGTCAGTCTGTTCTTCCTTCTCTCCTGACCAACACAAATATTAACATCCAGCTGATCTGTAGCTGCAGCTCCTGACAACCATCTTCATTAGTCTAAAAAAATAAAATAAATCTGATGTGTCGGCTCCAATGACTTTTAATGGAAGAATCTGAATTGTGTGTAACATTTAGATAAAGTGTAGATCCTTAAAGCAAATTAAAATGCTCTTCACTGCATCTTAATGAAATACACAACTTGACAAACTGTTAATTGTGCGGTGAGTAGGATGGTATGGGATGAAGAACAGGATGGAGGTCTATTAAGGCTGTATTCATGCTGTATAAATAAACCACCTCAGTATCGCGTTGCTGAAACGAGGAACATGCTGCCATGGATTTGAAGCTGTCATGACTCTTCTATTATAACTCACTTAATTTTACTTCAGTCATTTTATAGACTGCAGTTTCTGTGTTGAATTAATAAGGAGGAATGCCTCCAATATTTTTATTCACCCCACTGTCACAATAGACCAATAAGCACCTCTTAATATTAGTATATATACGTAATAAAAGCACAACACAAACCACAATCTACTGTGAAGTCATTTAAAAGGAATCATTTTATCAACTCTGACCTAAAAACCAGCACTGAATGGGGTGAACGCTCTCTTTCCTCCCTTGTGTCTGATACACGAGTGTCATTTTAATGCCCCCCAGACCCCGGTGGAGGTAATAACGCCTTCTGATACCCTGAGATGGATGTGATGGAGTGAAACTGTTCAGGAGCCGACATAAAGACCTTCATCTCCGTCTGCTTGAACATCATCATCAGCTGCTAGGAAACAACACTGTCACAGCTTTTCCGAAGTCTCATGAAATGTTCATACATTTTCACACGAGTTGTCACACGAGGGGATGGCGAAATGTGTGTTTTTAAAAAGTATTTCAGGATGACAAAAACAGGTTGTGATAGCCTGACTTGAAACACAGCTTCATTAAATTTAATGAGGAATAAGATGCTGATGCTGATATGAACGTTTCCTTCACAGTGAACTTTAACTGGACAAGATGCTCCACATTTCCTCATTTTGCAGCAACACCGTAATGCCGATAATAAACACATAATGAATAATTAAGTCATGACTCGTTGACATTTTTCTGCAGCTGTCACTATCAGAATAAGAGCGCAGACCCGTGGTTGTAAAGGTCGAGGTTTAAATTTTCATTTTAACACAAACCCTTTAAAGTGTGAGTTATTTTATCACGATATCATTCCTTTTTTCCTTCTTTTTACTTGAACAGAATTAATTTACCTGATTAATGACCTAATAAAAGAAACTGGAGCTCCGGCCACCGGCTGACGTCATCGGAAGGCTACCCGAGGTCACGCGGGACTCCTGGTCCCGTTTCCCGCCTCTGGAATGTCCGGTGGGCGGAGACACGTGAGCAGCACCGCTGGCGATCGAGACATCGATCAAATGGGATACTTGAAACAAATTAATATCGATAACTTCAAGTCATGGAAGGGGAAACACGTCATCGGTCCCTTCCTCCGGTTTAACTGTGTGATCGGGACGAACGGCTCCGGTAAGTCCGCCGAGCCCCGGTCCTAGCATTAGCTCCATGTTAGCTTCACGTTAGCATGGCGGATTTATTATCAGCTTTAAAACGGTTTTAGGAAGAATTCATCTTTTTTATTCAGTTAGTTAGTCTAATCTAAATTCAACGAGCTAACGGACAGCTCCTCGTTAGCATGGGTTAGCATGACATCAGCTCGCTAGCTAAGTTAATGCTAAGCTACTTTAGCATTCCATAATTAATAATAAACTAGTGAGGATTGTCTAGATGTAATCTGTAAAGACATCCCAGATAAAATATAGTAATAAATATATTATCTTTAAACATACGGGTCAGGTGGTTCGTTTTAAATAACGCTGAGTCATTGGGACCAAACCTGCTGAGTCATTCTGTTGTATTCCGGGGTGTTTTCCATTCACAGGTAAATCGAACATCATGGACGCGCTGAGCTTCGCCGCAGGGGAGCGGACGGCCCGCTTGCGGGTCCGGCACCTCCGGGACCTGATCCACGGGGCCCACATGGGCCGGCCGGTATCCGACCGGGCCTGCGTGGCCCTGGTGTACCGCGACGACCGGGACCGGGAGACCGTCTTCAGTCGGAGCGTCATCGGTGAGAGCGGCCCGGCTCTGTGACGTCATTCTGACGTTAGTTTAATGATCAAACCTCGTGACGTTAACGCTGCTCCTGAATGGAATCACCAGGTCTCACCTGGAGCCCCTAACGGTGCTGTAATCACATTACAACACGTGGCTGCTGACATTAACCTGCGCTGACACACAGCTGTGACCATGACGTCATTGTCGTGAATGTTTCAGGTGACTCTTCTGAATATCACATCAACGGTCTGCAGATCCCTGGAAGCAGGTACCTGCTGGAGCTGGAGAAGATCGGCATCGTGACCAAAGCTCAGAACTGTCTGGTGTTTCAGGTAAATGAATGAACATGTGGATGTCAGGTGACCTGCTGTGGGTTTGGGTTGGTTACATGTGAGATTACATGTCTGTAAACATATAATAATCTAGTATGATTTTCATTCTGTGGTGCCCTTGGTATTATCAGGTGATAATATAGGACAGCTGCGTGGTGCACTGGCGTCACGCCCGGAGTTTCCCCCGCCTCACACCCTGAACCACCTGAGATAAGCTCCAGCTCTGAATGAATAAATGAAAATATAGAACACACGCTTATATAGGAGGTTAGACATGTAGATACACAGAAGGGCACATCTTACAGTGCATGGTGGAGAAAAAACAATTGAAATAACGTGATTGGACCTTTCCTGTTGTTATGATCCCTGTGAAGTAAATAACATCCTCCTTTATCTCTGTGTTACTGTATGGAGGGACTCTGAAGCTGACGAGATCCATGATGGTCGTAAACTAGTCTGTCCCTCATCTGCCCTCCAGGGGGCAGTAGAGTCCATAGCCCTGAAGGACCCCAAAGAGAGGACTAAGATGTTTGAGTGCATCAGCCAATCCAGAGAATTCTCTGCTGAGTACGATGAGAAGAAGAAGGCCCTGCTGCAGGCCGAAGAGGACACACGCTTTCTGTTCAACAAGAAGAAATCTGCCATCGCTGAGAAGAAGCAGGTGTCCCAGGATCAAATAGAGGTGAGGTCACTTCAGATGGAGTTAACCTAACCTAACTGGAGTTAACCTTCAGATAGAGTTAACCTAACCTAACTTCAGATGGAGTTAACCTAACCTAACTTCAGATGGAGTTAACCTAACCTAACTGGAGTTAACCTTCAGATAGAGTTAACCTAACCTAACTTCAGATGGAGTTAACCTAAGCCTAACTGGAGTTAACCTAACCCTAACCACGACAGGTGGTGAAAGCCAAAAGTCATGCAGTCATACTGTTGAGGCTCAAACAGACGAACATAATGCATATTTAACATCTTCAAGAAATGTTATTTCCATGCACAACTGCCCTCCTGTCACACCTGAGACCAAATCCTGACTTATAGAGTTAACTCTTTGAATGTCTGCACTGTTAATTTGACTTCCTCTCTGTGCTGCCCTTCGTACTGGTTATGATCTGTCGATAGACGTCGGTAACGGAGAGACCTTCAGATCGTGTGTGTGTTCATAGACGTCACCTTTAGGTCGTGTCTGTTCATGGACGTCACCTTCAGATTGTGTGTGTGTGTGTGTGTTCATAGAAGTCACCTTCAGGTTGTGTGTGTGCTCCCCTGCAGCAGCCTCAGTTTTATGTAACTTCCTGTCCTCTGGCCGACTGCTCCTCACGTCCGTCCCCTTTCCAGGCCCAGAATTACCAAACGCTGGTAGAGGACCTGAACCAAACCCGCCTGCAGCTGAGCCTGGCTGAACTCTATCGTAACGAGCAGGATATCATCATCCTCAGCAGCCGCCTGACGGGGAAGCAGCAGGCTGCAGCGGCCAGGAAGGGCGAGCTGGTGAACGGCGAGCAGACGGTGAAAACCTGCAGGAAGGAACACGGTCGCCTCGTCAGAGAGCAGCAGGTCAAGGAGAAGGAAGTCTGGTACGTACGCTTAGTGTTCGTCTCAGCATGTGGGACCTGGCCAACATGACCATTACATACCACTGTCACGCAGCACCCAGGAGAACATCATGTCCCAGAGTCGGTCCCAGTACATCAAGGCCAAGGTGAACACCTCCCATCACATAAAGAAGGCCGAGGAAGCCCGTGATGCCCTGACGAGGACTCAGAAGCTGATGGCTGATGAAGAGCAGGAGCTGGAGGAGGGACGGCAGCAGGTTTGTGAGCTGGAGGTCCTGTGGAGGAAGTACGAGAAGCAGAAACAGGAGAAGGGGGCATCCTGGAGGAGGGACATCCAGTTAGGAGAAGATCAGGTGAGAGTGGTCAGAGTGGTGCCTCCTGGTTTTCTGTTCAGACAAAACAAAACTCACTTAAAATAAACCTGCTGGTGTTAACAATGTGTGTAGCTGTGTGCAGTGTGTTCAACCCGTTAGTGATGCTGCCATCACAAACGCTTTATTCTACATCACAATTTTGGAGCAAACTGTTTTTCTATATTTCTGATTCTGGTGTTTAATTGTTGGAAGTTTTGCGTCCGTTACGATCCAGATGTTCTTCTGTGTTTCCCGTACGAATGCTACACTGGCCTGTCTCAGCAGAGACTGGATTAACCAATCACACTCTACACACTCCACATTTACACTTCCTGTGTGTAATCCCTGCTCATCATGCATACCAACATGTCATGAGTTCATGTAGCAATTGTACCTCAAACCCATGAATTAAACTCCACAAATACATTTGTTATTAATGAGCGTATCACATGACTCAAGGTACTTCACACCCACCAGCTACAGACACCCCCTGTCTTTACAGCTTACACGTTACAAGGAGCTGAAGAGGCTGGCTCACCAGCAGGGGGCGGTCCTCAGCCAGCAGGCCGACCAGCTGCAATGGGGGGTGAGGGCGGACCAGGAGCAGCTGGCCCTAGACCAGCGCAGGAAGAAGGAAGTGGAGGTGAGCTTGACTTATTCACCCCCCTGTTGTAAGCCGGTTCTGTGTGTCTGCGGGGCAACAAAAGCACAGTCTCTGCTGCAGCACTTTGTCTTCGAAGATAAAGAAAAGTCGTCCTGACAGTCTTTGTTTTAACTCTGCTGCCTTTTGAATTTCAAACATTAACCCTCATTAATCTTAGTTTGGGGCTTTTTTTAGTCCTGGGTTAACGTCTGACCCTTAAATGGTGAAATGCAAAAATAACCCAAACATCAACATGCAAACGTATTTTAGTTTAAGGCGTGTGAAAACAGTGATGGATTTCTACTGGTGTTTTGGTTTGTTTTCATTATGACCCACACAGTCTTGTCATGTGATAAAGATTTATTGTAAAAACTTCAGTGATTGAATTTGTTAGTCACTCTGAGCGTGATCTGTTCCAGGCCGCCATCAAGAACAGTCAGAGTCAGATGGAGGACCTCTCCAGCCGGGCAGAGAAGCTCCAGGAGTACATCAAGAAGAGCAAGTATGTTCCCCACACGGATGTGTGACAGTACTTCATACGAACGGAGTGTGTTCCCCACACGGATGTGTGACAGTACTTCATACGAACGGAGTGTGTTCTCCACACGGATGTGTGACAGTACTTCATACGAACGGAGTGTGTTCTCCACACGGATGTGTGACAGTACTTCATACGAACGGAGTGTGTTCTCCACACGGATGTGTGACAGTACTTCATACGAACGGAGGTTTCTGCCCTGGCTGTCCGTGAAGCATTGACTGGACTGGTGTTAATCGTCACTGAAGCTGACCTGATAATGAATGCGTGTTTCAGCTCTGCCCTGGCAGACCACCGTCAGCAACAGGAGCGTCTCAGCGCTGATCTGGATCACAGCCTCCGGCGCGGTGAGGAGGTGAAGCAGGAGCTGGGGCACGTGTTGGAGGCGCTGGGCAACGCCAGTCTGGACACCCAGGAGAGCAGACGGCAGCTGCAGCGCAAAGAGCTCATGGTGAAGCTCTGCAGACTCTTCCCAGACTCCGTGGTACGAGATGGAGCTCTGAAAAACTCCCAGGATCCTTTGGGAACGTCGTTCAGGAATTTCTGTTTTCATACGTGTTGTTTTCTTCTGTTCCAGTACGGTCGCCTTTCTGACTTGTGCAGCCCCGTCCATAAGAAGTACCAGCTGGCTGTCATCAAGGTGTTCGGCCGCTACATGAACAGCATCGTCGTGGCAACGCAGAAAGTTGCCCGAGACTGCATTTCTTTCATGAAGGAGGAGCGAGCTGAACCTGAGACCTTCCTCCCGATCGACTTCCTGGACGTACGTTCAGACCGGTCCTGACGTCTGTGGAGGATCAGGTTCAGTCCGAGGTGACGTCACTGCTCTGTGTCCAGGTGGTCCCTCTGAACGAGCGGCTCAGGGACGTGCACGGTGCAAAGATGGTGGTGGATGTTATCCAGGTTAGCACAGCCACGAGCGCACAGCTGAGGAAAGTGGTGCAGTTTGTCTGTGGCAACACCTTAGTGTGTGAAACCATCGAAGAGGCCAGACGCACCGCCTTTAAGGGGCAGGATCGCAGAAAGGTAAACCTGGTCCTCAGGTACACGTTGAGACTTCCTGTTTCTTTCTAAAAACACTTTCAGTGTCTGGAATACATGGAGTACTCACCCCCCAGTGCTGAGACGTGACCAATGTGTTCTCTGTAGACCGTGTCTCTGGACGGGACGCTGTTTGCTAAGTCAGGCGTGATCTCTGGAGGCTCCAGCGACCTGCGCTCCAAAGCTCGCTGCTGGGACGACAAAGAGTTAACACACCTGAGGGAACGCAAAGACCAGCTGACCACAGAGCTGCGTGTAAGTCGGCGCTGTAAAGACAGGCATGTTCTCTGCCTCGTGCACACGGGTCTGCTGCTGACAGACCTGACGTCTTATATGTTCGGTTTATTTCTGGACAGCTTTAACAATTCCTTTTAAGAGTCTCTGTGTTGAACCTGACAGGACTTGATGAGGCTGAGGCGGAAGGAGTCCGACCTAAAACAGGTCATGTCTCACATTCAGGGCACAAACACCCGCCTCAAATACTCCAGAGCTGACCTGGAGACCCTTCAGAAGAACAGTATTCCTCAGTGCCAGGCGGTTGGTCCTTTCACAAGTCAAACCATCAAGTTTTACTCTGATAAGGAGGTTAAAGTTTCACTGCGTCGGTCTCGTCTTCAGGGGATTTCACGTATGATGAGTGAATTAGCAAACCTGGACGTTCAGGTCCAGCTGGACCGGGACGCTTTGGACCTGAAGCACGCAGAGATGAGGAAGATCAGAGAGCAGCTTGAACAGGTAGCACTGCAGGGAGTTCTGTCAGTCATCTCCTGGTCGATGAGCAGATGCTCATTGGTCAGATCTACACTCATTTAAACAAACTACAGGAACAAAACTGTACTTTAACTGTAGAGTGTAGGTAACAAATGGATGTTGTGTGTGTTCAGATGGAGGACGAGGTGTTTTCTGACTTTTGCACTGAGATTGGCGTGGACAGCATCAGAGAATACGAGCAGGAGCACCTGAAGCAGCAGACGGAGCTCGACAAGAAGAGGTACAAAATCCTCATCGCAGGAACTCAAGAACTCCCAACAGGGTCATCGTTAGAGGTCAGGGTCTACCAGTCCCCTGATCGTTAGAGGTCAGGGTCTACCAGTCCCCTGATCGTTGGAGGTCAGAGTCAGAGGGCAGTCCAGCCTCCAGATACCAGCGGCTCCACGTACCAGTGGAGATACAGGAACCAGCTGCTGGATGGATACAACATCAGTGAGACCGGATCTTGTTCTTTACCATGTGTTGGTGGATGGATACATCAGTGAGACCGGATCTCGTTCTTTACCACGTGTTGGCGGATGGATACATCAGTGAGACCGGATCTCGTTCTTTACCACGTGTTGGCGGATGGATACATCAGTGAGACCGGATCTCGTTCTTTACCACGTGTTGGTGGATGGATACATCAGTGAGACCGGATCTCGTTCTTTACCACGTGTTGGCGGATGGATACATCAGTGAGACCGGATGTGGTTGTTGTTGGTGGAGTAAAGATGTAGGTCGTGTGTTATCCTGACGTTTGCGTTTCTTTTCATACTTTATTAATGTTTATCTTACGAGTTCAGTCACAGAACAGATTAAATTCTGATCTGGAGGATCTACTTTACTTCAGAGTTGTGTGATGTGACATAATGTTTCTGATAACAGGAGCTGGGTGTCTTCTCTTCTTTTCTCCTGTCAGGCTGGACTTTGAGCGGCAGCTCACTCAGCTGAACACACAGCTGGAGTACAAACAGACCCGTCTGGAGCAGCAGCAGAAGAAGCTTCGTGTGATCAGAGAAACCATCGACCAGAAGGAGAAACTGATGACTGACCAGAGGAAGGTCGTCACTCTGGGTTCTTCACCACCTCCACCGTCTGTAGAATCGTTTCCTAATAACTTTTGTTCCACGTCAGGATGAGGAACGGCTGCTGGCTGCGCTGGAGGACGGTCAGAACAAACTGGTGGAGCTGAGGAACCAGCTGCTGTCCAAGAAGAGCCAAGTGTCTACTGCCAGAGACGAGCTGGACCAGAGAACCCAGAGTGTCCAGGAGATCAACAGGTGACCACCATCAGTGCTGGAGGTTCAGCTGCTCACCTGCTGGGTTACTGCTGCTGGTTACTGCTCGTGTGTCAGTGAGACCCGTTTTCACCTGGACATCTTCTCCTCTCAGGGAGCTGGAGAAGCTTCATCGGGAGCTGATGAGCGCCGAGTCGTCCCTGGAGCAGAAGCGTCTGGCCAGACACAACATGCTGCTGGCCTGCAAGATCCAGGGTCTGCCCGTCGCCTTCCTGTCCGGGGTCCTCAGTGACATCAGTGAGGTGCAGGTAGGACCAGGAGACGCGCTGGGGTCCAATGTGATGAAGACTTGGATGTTGTGACTCCAGATGAAGCATCTTTAATTACCTTTGGCGCCCATCTCACTCTGGTGTGCAGCAGGACACGCAGTCTGAGAGCACCTCAGCCACGGCGGACGTGTACGAGAGGGAGGCTCAGTTAGTCATCGACTACTCTGGCCTGGAGGCAGAGCTGGGGGTGAGCCCTGATGCCTCCTCGCTGCTCCAGGTGCTCTCACGTGGGGTCATTTACGTTGGTGTTCGTCTGGGCTGCAGAGTCTGCCGTCAGAGGAGGAGGTGGAGGCCCACGTGAAGAAGCTGAAGGAGTCGCTGGCCTCCATGGAGGTGGTGCTGCAGCGCACCAGCGCCCCCAACCTGAAGGCTCTGAAGAAGATGAGGGAGGTGAAGGACAACCTTCAGGGAGTGATGGAAGGTGTCTGGGCTCTGGAGCTGGAGCTTCACATCCTAACTTCGTTCATCCTGAGTGGAGTCAGACAGACAGACTGACGTGTGTCCACTTCCTGTTTGTCTCCATTCAGCCTTCGACACCAGCAGCAGAGCCACCAGGAAGTGCAGTCAGGAGTTTGAGCGAGTCAAATCCAGTCGTTTACACCGCTTCAGCAAGTGCTTCGATCATGTTTCTGTCACCATCGATCAGATCTATAAACGGATCTGCAGAAACAACAGCGCCCAGGTAGCCACGCCCACCTGTGTGTGTACGCCGTGTGTGTGCCGCGTGCTGACATCTGTGTGCGCCTCAGGCCATCTTGACAGCAGAGGATCCAGACGAGCCCTACCTCAGCGGCATCAACTACAACTGTGTGGCACCGGGGAAGCGCTACCTGTCCATGGACAACCTGTCAGGAGGAGAGAAGGCCATCGCCGCCCTGGCCCTGGTGTTCGCCGTCCACAGGTAACACGCCTCACACCTGGATGAGGAGGAATCAGGTAATGTGATCACCTCTTTGGTGCTGCTGTCGCCCCTCAGCTTCTGCCCCGCGCCCTTCCTCATCCTGGACGAGGTGGATGCAGCCCTGGACAACACAAACATCAGCAAGGTGAGGTCTCCTGTTCACTAGAGTAGTGAAACACATATCAGTGGACCAGAGCCTCGTCTACGGCTGCTCCAGCTGGATGGATGTGGAGAGTCTGACTGGAGAACAAACACTGATGAGTCGTAGAGAATCTTCTCAGGACTCGTTTGCTCCTCAAACCCTCCAGAGGGGCCCCTGGGGGTCCCTCGTCCCTCCACCTCTGTTCTAACAGTCCAGCTCTAACGACCTGTCAGCTGGTAATGTCAGTATTTGAGTTTGTCACCTGATAGGCTGAGAGAACATGTGTGATTTCTTTGGTTTACTGTGTGTGTTGCTGACGTTCGTGGGTTTTATTTCTGTTTATTTGTTGATAACTTGTCTCCAGGTCACGACTTACATCAGGGAGGAGTCCAGGGAGAACATGCAGATCATCGTCATCTCGCAGAAGGAGGAGTTTTTCTCCAAGTCCGACGCTCTGCTGGGCGTCTTTTCAGGCGTAAGCTAGCTGTTCTGTGTGTAGAGCTGTAGATGTCAGAAGGTCCTGACGCTCCTCTCCCTCCAGTTTGGTGACTTCATGTTCAGCCGTGTCCTGACGCTGGACCTGCGCCCCTACCCCCTGACTGAAGACAGTGAGACGGAGGTGTGACGGACGGACAGCCTGGAGTGACTTCACACACGTTACACATGACGTTCCTGCAACATGTTAATGTGATAAATGGAATTCTCGTTGGTAGTTTCCTGGATAAAAGGCTTTCAGGTGTTGATCGTTACCGATTAGTAACTGTTTGGTTTTGTTCTTTATCTACTTTAAATAGGTAGATTAACGTTCCTAACCTGTGTTTGGTATGGTTCATTAAACCAGAGTCTGGTGTTCCGTTACACGTGTGGCTTTCCTACAGCACTGGAACACATTTCATCTGTCTGTCCATTCCTACGCCTGCAACCCATGTTTCAGCTGAGAAACCACTGGGACTAACATCAACAACACCCTAACCCCTAACCCTACGACTGTAATCCATGTTTCAGATGAGAAACCACTGGACTAACATCAACAACACCCTAACCCCTAACCCTACGACTGTAATCCATGTTTCAGATGAGAAACCACTGGGACTAACATCAACAACACCCTAACCCCTAACCCTACGACTGTAATCCATGTTTCAGATGAGAAACCACTGGGACTAACATCAACAACACCCTAACCCCTAACCCTACGACTGTAATCCATGTTTCAGATGAGAAACCACTGGGACTAACATCAACAACACCCTAAACCCCTAACCCTACAACTGTAATCCATGTTTCAGATGAGAAACCACTGGGACTAACATCAACAACACCCTAACCCCTAACCCTACAACTGTAATCCATGTTTCAGCTGAGAAACCACTGGGACTAACATCAACAACACCCTAACCCCTAACCCTACAACTGTAATCCATGTTTCAGCTGAGAAACCACTGGGACTAACAACAACATTCGAACCCTAACCCCTAACCCTACGACTGTAATCCATGTTTCAGCTGAGAAACCACTGGGACTAACAACAACATTCGAACCCTAACCCCTAACCCCTAACCCTAACCCACCAACAGAAAACATCCAGTGCTCATATTGATTTTTATTTTTTAATTTTAAATACTGGTCTGATCCCCAAAGGGAAATTAAGACAATTAATTAACGTCGCCCCCCCAAGGGTGTTTGTGCGGGGGGTTGTTCAGTGTTTATTCTGCAGCTGGGGGGAGACGTTTAGTGTGTAATCTACCGCTGGGGGGGATGCAGACAGGAGGCTGTGGCGGGTTGCAGTAGGTGAGTCTCTCCAGCAGGTGGCGGGAGTGCGACACGAAAGCAGCGGCACAGTGCCGGCTGCCAGCCTCAGCGCTGGGGGGGCAGAGGCTCCTCCGTCACGTCCGGTGTTGGTATTTACGGAAGTGAAGCGCGAGCTCGAGTCGTGACGTAGTTTCTCCAGCATCCAACAGTAATGTCCACAGGTTTCCTCCGCCTCCTTTTTCCAATGACAGGTTAGCTCGCGGGACTGAGCTCCAAAGAGGCGCGTGCTCGACTGTTGGCCCGTGAGGGTTTAGCATGAACCTTTGACTCACGGCTAACCGGCTAGCTGGTAGCATTTAGCTCGTGTTCTCCACGTCCCAGTGGGCGTTCAACGGGTGACTGAGGGCTCACGGGCGGGTCACCTGACAGCAGTGACGTCAGTGGTTCCGGTGTGTGGACAGGCTCGAGCTGCTGGGTAGTTAGCCTTTTAGCTGGTTAGCCTATTAGCTAGTTAGCCTGTTAGCTAGCAGCATGGGGGCGGAACAGAGCGGAGACGCGGAGCACAAACACCCGGACTGCGGCTCCTCTGGTGAGTGGCTGTTAGCAGCTATTGTAGCATTAGCATGACGTGACACAGACGGGCTATGACGTCAGTCTCACGGTTTTCATGAGCACAGGGCGGGATGTCAGTTCCGTCTAGTGTTCTGAAGAGAATCAGTTCATGTTGATCTGTTTTTACCACAGAAGGTTCTCTTTAGTAGTAGTAGTACTTCTCCGTGTGATGTAGTAGTAGTAGTACTTCTCCGTGTGATGTAGTAGTAGTAGTAGTAGTACTTCTCCGTGTGATGTCGTAGTAGTAGTATTTCTCCGTGTGATGTTGTAGTAGTAGTAGTACTTCTGTGTGTACTAGTTGTAGTAGTACTTCTCCGTGTGATGTAGTAGTAGTAGTAGTACTTCTGTGTGTACTAGTAGTAGTAGTACTTCTCCGTGTGATGATGTAGTAGTAATTCTTCTGTGTGTACTAGTAGTAGTACTTCTCCGTGTGATGATGTAGTAGTAGTTCTTCTGTGTTTACTAGTAGTAGTAGTACTTCTCCGTGTGATGATGTAGTAGTAGTTCTTCTGTGTGTACTAGTAGTAGTAGTACTTCTCCGTGTGATGATGTAGTAGTAGTTCTTCTGTGTGTGATGATGTAGTAGTAGTTCTTCTGTGTTTACTAGTAGTAGTAGTACTTCTCCGTGTGATGATGTAGTAGTAGTTCTTCTGTGTGTACTAGTAGTAGTAGTACTTCTCCGTGTGATGATGTAGTAGTAGTTCTTCTGTGTGTACTAGTAGTAGTAGTACTTCTCCGTGTGATGATGTAGTAGTAGTTCTTCTGTGTGTACTAGTAGTAGTACTTCTCCGTGTGATGTAGTGTGAACAGGATGAATTGATCCACTTCTATCTTTGCAGTGGTTCCATCTCAGTCCAAGCAGAAGGCCAAGATGGATGACATTGTGGTCGTCGCCCAGGGAACCCAGTCCATGCGAAACATCCACAGCGACCCTGACGTCATAAAGCTTCAGGAAATCCCCACGTTTCAGCCGCTGTTGAAAGGTAGCAGCCTGGGGGAGACTCCAGAATCAACCCCATCATGCGTCAGTAATGAATCAAAGAGCATTTGAAGACAGGACGTGACCGGTATCAGAAAGCAAACCTGACACCCGTATCAGATCATACCTGCCCGTAATTTTCCGTCTCTGCTTTTTTCAATAATGTTTGGCAGTGATTTCGTTCTCTTTAAAGCAGCTCTGTTAACTCAGATGTTTGGGAGAGATCAATGAGCAGATGTGTCGCGACTCCTATTTTAATTTCCTCTGTGGGAAGATTTCCGGAGTTTCATCTCATTTCAATCCCCAGAAGTCCAATTTCAAATTCTGTGCAGCGAAGCTAATATCGCTAACTCGTTACCGCTTGACGAGAAAATGGAGAATGAGCTGCGTTTCCTGTCGGCACACGCGTGAAATAGCGGGAGGGGTAGTTCTGTCTGCTCCTGTGCAATACTGATCACAATCATTATCACGTCTGTCTGTTGTCGGGTGTGAATCTGTTCCGACATGTCCACGGGGGTCTCCTGCTCTGTCCTCGCCACAGGTGTTCTGAGCGGCCAGACGTCACCCAGCAGTGTGTGTCTGGAGCGGCTGGACGCCTCCCAGGTCCTGCAGCTCTGCCTCCGATACCAGGACCACCTCCATCAGTGCGCCGAGGCTGTGGCCTTCGACCAGAACGCCCTGGTGAAGAGGATCAGAGAGGTACGGCCCCGACGTTCACTTGGACGCCCCGTCTGTCAGGAAACTGTAAATTCAAACTGTTGTTCCAGTAAAACCAGTACCGCACCCACTCATCTCTTCCCAGATGGATCTGTCGGTGGAAACGTTGTTCAGCATCATGCAGGAGCGCCAGAAACGCTACGCCAAGTACGCCGAGCAGATCCAGAAAGTCAACGAGATGTCCATGATCCTGAGACGCATCCAGATGGGCATCGACCAGACGCTGCCGCTGATGGAGCGTCTCAACAACATGCTGCCTGACAACGAGCGCCTGGAGCCTTTCAGCATGAGGCCTGAGGGGGGCGCCACCAACAAGTAACCTCCTCGTGTCCATCCCGTCCTCCTCCCATCAGCGCTTGGCTGTGGAGGAAGAGCTGAGGTTCATCAGCGCTTCTTCTTTTTACTCCTGTTTAATTGAGTTGTTGCTAATCCACAAACCGCTGAAGCAGCGACAGCGACGCTTTCCTGTCGGGAGTCAGACTGTCTTCATTTTGATGGCGTGAACTCTGTCTGCTCAGGGACGTGTCCCACAGACGTGGTGCAGGTTTTTGAGACTGAAGCTGCTGTGAGGAACAGAATCCCGCGTTGGCCTCCTGAAGCATGAGCGCCACTGAAACGCTGGCGTGGGACTTATCCTGGATCATGTTGTCACACCGCAAACATCCGCTGTCTGTCAACATGAGGCTTCTCTCGCTCCGGCGCCACGCGGCTGCTCGCTGGAGATCCTCCTGTTTCCATCATACACACATCCTGTTTCAGCTCAGGATGGTATGATGGAGACTGAGGTGGATTCTGGACTGAAGGAGTGGATTTACTGTGTGTGTGAAGTCAGAGTGTGTTTGTGGACGTTGGACGGCCCCGTTATCTGTGACGAGCTCGTGTCTTGTTTGGATCTTGTTCCTCTGGTCGACTGAAGGAAGTGAAGCAGGACTGAATGGAAAACATCACCAAGAGTCTTCAGAGCCGTTAACTAAAGGCCACGCCTTAGAAACAGTCGGACGTATGAGGACGGTTAAAACACAAACGCCTTCATCTATCAGAGGTCCTGTGTTAGGCTCAGGGTCGAGGGTCACGTTTTAAGGAAACTGTGCTGTCAGGGAGGGCCTCGTGTGAAGCGGCGTGATGTGAATAAAGCTAACTGAGACCCTTACTCGCTTCTTGGTGACTGATCTGGTGTCGGTGTGGCAGAAACAACAAGGTGATGGTGACACGTTTGTGTTGCAGCTGTGTCAGCGCCTCTGGCCACTAGGTGGCGCCAGAGACAGTCCACCGGGCGCTGCTCTCCCCCCGCCGGAGGAATCCCACCGGAGGGGCGTCTCCATCCTGCTGCCCTCCCAGAGAGGCATCTCCCTAATGCTGCCCCCCCCCAGAGGTGCGTCTCCATCCTGCTGCCCCCCCCTGCGCTGGAGGAATCTCCCCAGAGAGGCGTCTCCATCCTGCTGCCCCCCCCTGCTGGATGTTCCGGTGGATCAGAGGTCAGTCAGGCTACAAACATCAGGGTTTATGTGTAAACTGGTTATACTGGCGTTACCATGGCGACGACAGGAAACTGATGGATGTGACGCTCTAATGTTGCTTCAGTGCAGGTCACATGTTCATAGACGGCTGATCTGATCGTACCGTTTAGTTTCCAGCTTTTGGTATGTAAACATTTGCTGCGTGTCATTTTCTTGATGATGATAGAACTTCCTGCGAGTCGCTGCGTTCTGATTGGACGAGGGGTGTAATGTTTGTTGTGTGAACACACGTCCTGTGAACGGTCCTCCGGCTGGCTTCTTCCTGATTTGCTGGAGAGAAGAAAGAAGTTTTTCCATTCAAAGCAGAACGCTGTCACACCTTCTGCCTTTCATGTGTAAATTAAAGCGCTGAGGAACGTCTCCACGTCCTCGGGGGCTTTTGTTAGAGCGAGGGGCAGAAATAGAATTTGGCGTTTGGTGGTGAGGAGGTGTAAAAGTTCCTGGTGTCAGTAATGAAGCGGCGCTCAGAGGGGGTATTAACGATATTAACGGCAGCAGACGAAACAGAACCGTCTGACACCAATGTGAACGTGACCTCTGGATGTCAGAGCTTCGCTCCCTTTCTACTTCCTGTTTTGCAATGCTCTAAATTGGAAACATGAAAGTGAGTCTGGGCGTCTCGTCTCGCTCGTGTTTACGTGTTTAATTCAATTTCCTTTTTTACCTGGGGTGGGGGTGGAGGGGGGGGGTGCTGGATGATTGCCTGTATTGATTCCATCCTGTACAGTGACCCCCCAGCACAGTGTCTTTATTGGACACTCCATCAGCAGCAGTGATGGATATGCAGTGGATATGCCCCCCCGCCCTGGAGTCTGACTCCCCCACATCTGTCAGGAACATCTCATAAAGCTCTTTGTCGCTTCACATCACCACTCAGGGACGCTCAGCGGCCGGCGACCCTCCCCCCACGAAGCGTAGCGGCCCACCCGGTGGTGAACAGCAAGGACTGTTTACTGTGTTTGTTTCCACTCAGACCCCCCCACGCCTCCATCCGATCAGAGGAACGCCCCCACGCCTCCGTCTGACGCGTCTACCAGCAGTCCTGTGGGGGCACTGGAGCCCCCCAGCTGACCCGGGCTGGAGGCGGGGTCCCGTTTGACTTGAGCTTCCTCTCGGGTCGTCGTGGTAACCGTTCACCTGGAGCGGAGTAGTGCTTTGTGACGGAACACGTTCACGTCTGGTTCATCAGCCAATGAGCAGCCTGCATCCGTCATGGACACCAGAAACACGGAGGATGGGGGTGTTTCAGGAGGGGGGTGTTTCAGGCTGAAGCTGCCAGTGGTGTTTCCAACTGCATTCCATTTCGCTTTTAGAAACTGAATGGTGCATTTTGCCGTCTGGTTTGCCACAGTATTTTTATGCTTTTTTACATCCTGGTACTTTCAAACATTGGGATCGTCCTCGCCAACAACAGCTCGTGTTCTGACTGGCAAACCAAACCACTGATCAGTCGCCGCGCCGGCGCCCACAGCTGTCAGGCTCCGCCTTGAGGTGTGATGTTACCTTCTTATCAAAGTTAAAATGACAGAACCTCTATTCATGTCTGCTTGAACCGATTGGTTCCTCATCAGTCAGGGGCGGGGCCACGATCACAGAGGTGGCCCCGCCCGTGTACATGATACAAAACTGAAAACCGGTTGGTTAGTGCTTTAAATCACCTGTTGGGTAAAAACAACAGAAGACCAGACGTGGGTCTCAGAGGAACGGCTCTGCTTCTGTGAAAAAACAGACCACGTTCTGGACCTGGAAGGAACCGGTGATGCTGCTTTGGGGCGTGACACACACCCCAGTGGTGGAACCAGTCAGAACCAGTACCGGCTGGTTCCTTTCAGGGCCTGGAGGTGCAGAGCAGGTCACCTTCGGCTTTGATATAGTGTTGACTACTGAAGATCAATTAAAAGAGCCTTTCTATTCATGAGCGTTTGATTAAATCCATTACATGAAACCAGAATCAGCAGAGAGGGAATTGTGGCCGGTCCTCCAGGTGACGACTGGCTCGTGCGTCGCCCACGACGACGGCCTTTCATCCCGTTCCACCGGGTTACAATGTGAGCGGCGGTTGGCTGAATGTTTCGTCACGCCGGGAGTTCCTTCAGCCCTCCAAATAACCAGTTATGAAATATTCAGTCCTCGTCTGCGTGGGGACGGAGCGGGAACACAGCGGCGGGGGGGGCAGCTGATTGGGTGACACTTCATCTTCAGCTCGCCGTGACTGCATTCACCGTTTACTCTGACAAGCCTGGCGTTAATGGAGCCCGTTCACACCTTTCAACTATTTAATCACGGTTCAGGCAGGTAGAAAGAGAACAGAGCATTATGTCTGAGAGCCGCCGCCCATTTCCTGTCATTAACATCACGCGGCTCTGTGTTCATGAAACAGTTACTCATGTCTGGAAGTCGTTTTCTGTTTTTCTGTGGCTCTCTAAAACAACTGCTGGGACTGAAGGGTGTAAAACATCAGTGTGGATGCTAGTGGCGCTAATTGAACATGCAGACGGAGCTCTTTTTAAAACGAGTCAGAAGTATAAATGCAAAGTAAGTTTTTAAATGTCCTCCATGCACTTCAGCTCTAGTTTGATTACATCCAAGGCTTAAAGCCTCACAAACCGTCAGATCCTGACGTTTCGCACAGGAATCGTTCAGTCTGAAAGAGTACATTTGTTTTTCCTTCTTGTTTCTCTCTATCAATAGAAAAACTATCCCTTGTTTTTGTTAATTCATCCATTCGTTTTCAAGCAAACAAACGGATTCTGGGGTTCTTACAAACTGTCCGACTCGAAAGTAGAGCAGAAAGCACTGAAGGAGCGCTCGCCTCCACCGCCATCACTGACACCTGAAGGACCCTCTGTCAAAGCCACGTCCTGTTTCAGCCTTCATCACCAGCGTAGGATAGCACATGCTGCTGTGATGTCACCAGGATAATGCACTACAGCTAGTCCTCAACCTACCAACATCACTGCTTCTGTTTGTAAGTCCTTCTTTATTCAACTAATCCAGAATGCTGCTTCCTGTGTTCTGACCAGGACTAGTACCACAGACCAGGTTCTGGAGTATTTGAAGAGTCTTCAGTGACTTTTTGGGGCAGCCTGAAAAAAAGTGCGTTACATTAATCTAGTCTGGAAATGATGAAAGCGTGGATTAATTTCTCTGCATCATTCCGTTTTAAAATGCCTGATTTTAACAATGTTTCGGAGATGGAAAAAGGCCGTTCTAGAAACCTGCTTTATGTGTGTGTTAAACGACAGATCCTGATCAAAGATGACACCCAGGTTCCTCGCAGTGGTTTTGGCCTCAAATGTGATGCCATCTAAGGTTATTACATCACTTGGCACTACATCCCTCACGGATTTTGGGCCGAGCACAATGACTTCAGATTTACCAGAATTTAGAAGCAAAAAGTTATTGGTTATCCAATCTTTAATACCCTTGATACACACCTGTAATTTAGCCAACTGATTGACTTCATCAGGTTTAATCGAGAGATATAATTGCGTATCATCAGTATTACAATAGAAGTTGATGGAGTGTTTCCTTATCAAATTACCCAGAGGAAGCATGTACAAGATAAACAGTATTGGACCAAGAACCGAGCCTTGAGTAACTCCATAACTAACTGTAGTTGACCTAGAGGAGTTGGTATTAACATTAACAAACTGTCCTATTTAACTTTGCAGTTAAATAGGACTTAAACCACACCAGCGCTGATCCCTTAATACCAATTGTTTGGTCCAGTCGTGCCAGAAGAATATTGTGGTCAATTGTGTCAAACGCCACACTAAGGTCTAAGAGAACCAGTATAGAAACAAGTCCTCTGTCTGAAGCGGCTAGGAGGTCATCGCTAACCTTGACAAGTGCTGTTTCCGTACTATGATGTTCCCTAAAACCTGACTGGAAATTCTTGAATAAACTGTTGGATTTACTGAAATCACATAACTGATTAGCGACTATTTTCTCCAAGATCTTGGATAAAAAGGGGAGATTTGATAAGGGTCGATAATTGTTTAGAAGAGCAGGGTCAAGGAGCATGTTGCATATCCAGTAGATAACGACATGTTAATTATATTAAGGAAGTGGTTGCTAAATAAAGGTACGGCTTCTTTGATGAGTTTAGTTGGAATTGGATCTAACAGACAGGAGGATGGTTTAGCTGAGGAGATTATTTTAATCAGCTGACTGATCTGTATCGGAGAAAAGACATCCATAGAACCAAAGGGTTCAGGAGTCAGCTGTGTGTTTTCTGGATCTAAGGGACTTAAAGAAGGACCAGAGTTTGAGGGCAGGACACCATTAATTTAGTCTCTGATGAGCAGGATCTTATTATTTAAGAAATTCATAAAATCATTGCTGCGGAGACTTGATGGAATACTAGGCTCATATGTGGTTCTTTGTCAGAATCTGTGATTGTTTCTATTGTCCTCGATTAATGATGAATAATAGGCTGCTCAAGCGGAACCAAGTCCCTTCCTGTATTTATGTAAACCATCTTGCCACGCAGAGCGGTGTTCTCCGAGTTAGGTAGAACGCCATTTCCTCTCAGGTTTTCAGGATTCTTGCTTTAATTGGTGGGTATGAGAACTAAACCAGGGAGCTCACATCCCCTGTTTTATCGTCTTGTTTTTTATTGGAGCAATTAAATCTTAAGGTTTTTTGCAGAGAGTCTGAAGTAACGTCAACAAACTCATCAATTTGAGATGGACTAACATTAACTGAGTTTGGAAAATGACCCACTGTGTAGTTCAGCTGTGGGATTAAATGAGGCATACTTGGGATTTCTTCCCTGAATTTAGAAATAGTATGATCTGATAAGTTTCTAGTATAAACCTTTTTTGCAGGAAGAGAATTACACAATAGCCGAATGTCGAAAGTTATCAGGCAGAAAGGATAGGATTATGCTGAGTTTTGAACTACCAGGCAGGAGGCCTAGAGGAAGACCAAAGAGGAGGTTTATGGATGTAGTGAAAGAGGACATGAAGGTAGTTGGTGTGAGAGAAGAGGATGCAGAAGACAGGGTTAGATGGAGGACACTGATTCGCTGTGGCAACCCCTGAAGGGAAAAGCCGAAAGGAAAAGAAGAAGAAGAAGAAGAAGTCAGAAAGGATAGGATTATGTGGAAAGATGACCAACTCCTCAATTTCAATCCCATAAATCAAGACTAAATCCAGAGTATGCTTGAACTGGTGGGTAGATTCCTGTACACACTGACTAAAGCCTATGGAGTCTATCAATCAATCAAGTTTTATTTATATAGCGCTTAATCATGGCAGCAGACATTTCAAAGCGCTTTAACAGACAGAGAAACCCAACTGAACCCTCCAGAGCATAAGCGACAGTGGCGGGGAAAAACTCCCTCGATGAGGAAGAAACTCCGGGCAGGACCCAGACTCTTTTGGGCGGCCATCCGCCTCGACCGGTTGGGTGGAAAAGAAATCAAAGGAAGATAAGAACAGGGTCGGAGAGAGAGAGACAGAGAGAGAGTGACAGATAGTCCAGATAGAGACAGTGTCAATATGGTTAAGGTTGTTAAAGTCAAGGCACAATTACAGCTGCGTGGATGACTGTATGGCGGCACGGAGGAAGAAAGGAAGCAGGACCCCAGCCAATGGATAGTTGAGGGGTGGTACTGGTGGGCTCGGAGGTGCAGGTCCACAGAGGAAGGTCCACAGCGGATGGGCGGATGAGGGGTGGAACAGTAAGATGACACAAAAGAAGAGAGGCAGCAGGACCCCAGCCGATGGTTAGGTGAGGGGTGATACTGGTGGATGGGAGGTGCAGGTCCACAGCAGATGGTCCACAGTGGATGGGTGGATGAGGGGTGGAACAGTATGGGGGCGCGGAGGAAAAAGGAAGCCGGACCCCAGCCGATGATTAGGTTAGGGGTGGTACTGGTGGGATGGGAAGAGCAGGTCCATAGCAGATGGGTGGATGAGGGGTGAATCTGAAAAAAAACCTGTGAGGACATAGAGCACAGAGACTCCAGGGAAGAAGTTTAGTTAGTAGGGTGTGATTGGAGACTTGGAGAGTGAGATCAGAGAAGAGGAGGAGTAACAGAGATGGTTGGAGAGAAGGAGGAGGAGAGAGGAACTCAGTGAGTCTGGATGTTGAGTCTCCAGCAGTGTAGGTCTCTAGGAAATTAAACGTAGTAACCTAAGTTGCCATTAATTGTAAAATTTATGAAAAAGAAAAGTTTTAAGTCTAGTCTTAAATAATGAGAGGGTGTCTGCCCCCCGAACTGAGGTAGGGAGGTGGTTCCACAATAGAGGGGCTTGATAGCAAAAGGCTCTAGCTAATCTAGTAATGACATAAATGCCCTACTGAGGCTATCATTGCTGTTGTCCACGTGCATATTGAAATCACCAACAATAATGACCTTATCAGTTTTAAGAATTAAAAAACTAGTTAAGAAGTCGGCAAATTCAGATAGAAAGTCACTGTATGGACCAGTATGGACGATAAATGATTACAAATAATGGGGCTGAAGTAGTTTCTGGATTGGGTTTGATAGGCTCAGACTAAGACTTTCAAATGAATTAAAGATCGTTTTTGGTTTAGGGCTCAACTCTAGCGAGGAATTAAAAATAGATGCAACTCCTCCACCTCTGCCTGAGACTGGAGGGATCTGATCATTTAGGTGACCAGGAGGAGGAGCTTCATTTAGGGAAAAATAGTCATCCTCACTTAGCCAGGTTTACGTTAAACAGAATAAATCTATATGATAATCTGATATAATGTCATTGATTAAAACAGCTTTTGAAGACAGAGATCTAATATTCAGGAGACCACATTTTATCGTTTTGTTCTCCGGAGCTGTTGGAGTCTTGGTTTTGATTTTTATTAAATTTGCATGTCCAGTTGCTTTCCTTTGGACTTGAAATGACTTAATTTTACATGAATTAACTTTAAACGGTCGAGGGACAGACACGGTTTCAATGGTGTGTCCAGTGGGTGACAGCATGGTGGGTGACTGTCCTAGGATCCTAGCGCAGGGACCTGTTTGAGACTGCGACTCTGCATCCTCTGCACCTCTGGGCCCAGGGTTTTGGGTCAGAAATAAACGTGTCTGCAGACATCATTCATCCAGGATCCTTTATCTGTCCACCCCTTTGGCCGCGGCGCCGCTGGACCGCATCGGCTGCTCCACCTCAATGACACGGCGTCCGTGTTTGCTTTGAGATCACGCCACTGTTTTACATTCTCAGCATGAAATATTAAAAGTCATTATCTTCCATTCAGAAGCAGCCACTCGTGCCATCGGTTGTGCGTTCTGTCCTGAGTGTGCTCAGTTTGAGTCACCTTTCACACGAAGACCCCAGGTGGGAAAGAGAAATTCATCAAGCTTTATCTGGACGGCCAGGGAAGGCCAGACTTTGTGTCAAGAATTCCGGCCACAACTCTCACTTCGGATGCATCAGGTCCGGATGAGCCGATCTCTCAACAGGACCCCCTGAAGTGGGTCCTAGTCTGGGGGATCTGGTCTGTCTGCTTTGTTACGACACCAACAGGAGGAGACTCCGACATCTCCAATCTTTGCTCTTTGTCATTTGAAGTGGGGTCCTGTTCTGACCCATCAGGACCAGGAATGGAAACGTCCACACACTCAAACATTCCGTTTTTCCACTGACTCTTTTGACACTGGTCGACATCTGTGTGTATTTTTTCCCTTGAAAATTCAGCTGTCACATTCGTATTTTATTTAGTCTGGGTTTTTTTTACTGCAAAAGTGACAAAAATAACATATGACTCGATATCTAATAAAATTTAGTAGATTGTAAAGCAGTTTGGGGAAATGCAAATGAAGACACCGTAAATCACTGCTGTAAATTTCAGGCGGATGACGTTCCCCCAGCTGTTGCTCCAGACAGATTTGTATTCTGTGTTTTGGGGCGATACACACACCATCGTCTGAATCCAAAAACACAACTGAACGCTTACACAAACTCCATCGCCACGACAATAAATAATCGAGACAGGTGAATAATTACGGCGAGGGGAATCAATTCCAATTCAAAGTTTCTGATGAGCTAATGGATGGAGTTCAGGTTAGGCCGCGGTGATGAACGCCGGAGGTGAGGGAAACTTCCAAACACACCGCGTGATCTGCCGCGTCGGCGCCGCCATTGGAAATCTGATGATGCATGGAAGGCGTGAGGGAAAGTATTGATGTTTTTTACCTCGCACAATCAACACTTTCGTCACAGGCCTCAAGGTCCTGTATTTATCATTTATCACATGAGGAATTAATTCTATTTTAAGAGGTGGGAGAAGTGGGGACAGGCACATCGTAAAAACGCTCCACTACGAGTAAAACCCACTAATGTGAAAGTGGGTGACTTATGTGGTAAATGTTCGTCGTTCTGCTAACAAGTAGTTTGAGGAGCTGATTTATGACTTTATCTGGCATCAGAAGATCGTTAACGCCGATGCAACAGTTTGAAAGCATTGAATTTACTGTCCTAGTAGGTCAAGGTTGGGCCAGATTTAACGAGTTACAGTTCAGTCGGTGGTTCTGATTGGAGGTTGGGTCACCTGCGGGAACAAATCAGAACACAGGGAGAGGAAGAAGTTATGCCAAGCATATCTAAAGTTACTTCTTGGGAAAAAAATGTTTTCCATGAGGTTTAGACCTCAAGGCAGCACAGCTCTGTCATGTGAGAGCACAAAGGTTGTAGGTTTGAGTCTCGATCTGTGTGGAGTTTAATCTTCTCCCCGTGTCTGCATGGATTCTCTCCGGTTTCCTCCCCTCCCACCTCCAAAAACTTGAGTGGTCGTTTGTCTTTCATGTGGTTCTGTGGTGCACTGGCATTGTGTCCGGAGTGTCACCCAACCTCATGTCTGCTTGGATAGGCTGCAGCAACCCCCGTGACTCACGAAAGAGAAGCAGCTTGGAAAATGAATGAATGAATTTAGACCTTAAGATTGAATTATTTTACCAGTGGAGCCTCGTAATTTCACCTCCAGTGGGAACCCTAACCCTAACCCTTGGGGCGGCAGTGGCTCAGTGGTAGAGCAGACGCCTTGAATACCAGACATCGCCCAGCCATCGGCGGCTCGAGTCCTGCTCCCGCCAAGACACCCCCTGGAGCGTGAGCTGACGGTGGGATGTGTCAGCTCACCTCCCAACCACCGCCGACGCGCCCCTGAGCAAGGCGCTGTCCCCCCTACAAGCTGCTCACTTGGGACACGATCCCTCACCTGACCCTTCACTCTGCCTCCCCCTATGTATACAGACTAACTGCATGCCTACAAGCCCCTAGGGTGTTGTGTGTTTGTTCAGGGGTTTGTTCAGGTTGGTGTGTGCATGTCCAACTGGAGAGTGTAAAGAGAATTTTCCGTTTCAGGATTAATAAAGTATAATTATTCTTCTTCACTCACCTGTTGCCTGTGTGAACGCAGCATGTGATCGGTTTAGAGTTGGACGTTCCCTGAACAATGACTCCGATCATGATGAAAATTCTCCGAGTTCAGACTTTGTCACTCGGTTTTGTAACTGTGACTGACTGCTGGCAGAGGCCAGGCCGCTTGTGATCGTTCAAACTTTGTTTGGCAGCTAAACACGATGAGATCTTCTCTTTAATGCCTTCCAGATGGAGGAAATAGTCATTTGCATTTGTTATCAGCGAGACAAGACGAGGATGAGAGAAAATTCAATCTCTCTCTCTCTCTGGTGTTTGGGATGGACTGAAGTGTCAGCTGTCAGCCTCTCAAATACCCTCGAAGCGACTTGGACTTTTAAAACAGTTAATTAAGACTTGTTCTGACACATTCAGCATCGATTTCTCAAGCAGGAAATCCACATTCATATTTCAAAGGGAAGAAGGTCACGCAGCTCAACGCCAAGAGACCGTTCACCCGCAGACGTCTTTGCATGGCCTCATCAATGTTTCATTGATTTATTCATCTATTCATGGATTGTCTGAGCTTGTCCCTAAAGTACACACAAGTGTCTCCTGTACACTCGTATTGTCGTCGTACCGACGGTCGTATGGCCGTCAGTCATCATCACGACCACTAATTGGTCGGGTTGTTTTCTGCTCATAGAACCGACAAAAGTTTTGCAAATAATGAAGTTGCTCTCAAGAGAAGAAGTCTGAAACTAGCACAAACAGCCCCGTTTCCGGATGAAGTACGCCAAACCATGGCTTTAGTCAGGCATGAGGAGAATACGGAGGCGTGGAAGGTTCTGCTGGGCGCCGTTTCAGGTAGTAACGGGCGCCGAAGCCCGTTAATACCTGACTGGCCTGAGCGTCAACGGTCGCTCGTCGTGTTTTTCACCACGATTCCCACGGCAACAAGCGGCACTGCATAAATACAGTGAAATGAGTCACCTCTCCGTTTTCAGGCGTCGCTCTTCTTTTCCAGGAGGTGGCCTGAAACAATCGGTGGTTGAAGGTGGAGGAAGGAGCGCTGGGGCGTGTGGGAGGTGAAGGAGTCACAGCAGAGGATGATGACTGGTGGCTCTGACTCTCCTATCAAACAGCTGGACCACGAAGACACTTCTCATTTCATTCTCCATTAAGCCCGTGGTGTTTGTCCAAACCTTTGCCCATTGATTTTTATCACTGCCATCCAGACACCAGTTTCAGCTCATTTCTCAAGCGTATGAAAATCAGGCAGCAGTAAAGAAAACTTGCTGTAGCTGCGTCCCCCCACCCGCAAGACATTCATCAGCGTCTTCCCTTCATCTACCTGCTCTGGTTTCTCTGTTTCTTCAGTGACTTTTTTAACATGTGAGATTCGGCAATGAAAGAAAAACTTAAAGTGACGGATTGTCGTGAACTCTCAGGCTCACGAGTGTCTGTCGGCAGTTTCTGTGAGAACATGAAATTAGTAGCGGCTGCTTGGAAGGTAGGAAATAAAAATGCATCACTGCCCCCCTCATTCCTCAAAGCATCCCGATCTCATCCATCATGGATCACACCGGTCCTCACCAATGATTAGAGACAAATGTTACCGGGTTCCTCCGAGACAGAACCGCCAACTGGAGGACGTCGAGTATTCCTGCTGGTGCTTAAATGCATCGTAAAACAAGAACGTACAGATCATGTGATGATCCTCACCCAACGCCAACGTGTTCACCGGCAGAGCCAGGTAAACAACCAACAAGGTCACTTTGCAGACACTCCGTGTTCCTGCTCAGCTCGTTGTCACATGGAAGCCTTCACATTGGAACCATGGTGGTGTTCCGTGTTGGTGTTCCGTGTTGGTGTTCCGTGTCGGCGTTCTGTGTTGGTGTTCCGTGTTCTGAACTGAATGATTCAGGACTCACATTTTAAAATAGCTGCGACACACAAACACGACAACGCAGAGCTCTTCACACCCCTGCCATTAATCCACTTTTCACGCCAAATTAAGGTGCCTATTCCACAAATACATGGCAGCACGCAAGATGTATGTTCTCTACATTTAAGGGGCTTGAAGGATAATTATAATTGCAAATCGGTGACTTGACTCCTTGCTGTGTTTTGGTGCAAACCCAGCTTGAAGAGATCATTGAGGCTACATGCGCTCTCCTCTCATACTCTGTTTAAACTGGAATTTATTATTTAAATTAATGCATTTTATGCGGACATTATGTAGATTATTTAAAATAATGAATATTTAAAATATTCACATATTTGAGCACTTGTATATCGTTATGTGGAATTTTTTAGTTAAATATCTATTAGAATGAATAGACAATCAGGGTTAGAGTTAGCAACTGAAACATTTTCCAAACCCCCCTTTAATTAAAATTGATGTCAGAGACGTTAAACACTTTGTTGAGGCCGTCTGATCCCTGAAGGAATTCCTCAAACAATGATCAAAATGGAAATTGAGTGACTCCGAAGTTGGTTTTTGCTGTGGAAGAGGAAAACTAAACTAAACCCACCGGCAGCGTCCAGCGCAGTGCTGCTGGACCAGTGTGTGTGTTCATCCTGTCAGGTGTTCAGTGTGTGTGTTCATCCTGTCAGTTGTGTGTTCATCACGGGTCTGCTGCCCGCCCGCATTCAGTTTGGACCGGCGTCTAAAGCTAGCATGTGTGCTAATAACCATGTATAAAGGCTGTGTGTCTCAGCTCCTCATGACGTCAGCTGGTTGTATTTATTCTGCAAAGCAGAGGAATGTAATGAACTTCAGCTCCTCTGATGGTTTTTTGATGAGCATGGATAATTTAGAGGCGAAGCCAAACACCACAGCAGATTTGGAGCACAGTGGCTGAAACATGTGACTTAAAGGTCCAACCATGTGGTGAAGCTCCACAGGTGAAGCTTCTGCATCCTGATCCAGTCCAGGGTAGGGTAGGGTAGGGTTGGGTAGAGTAGAGTAGGGTAGGCTGGGGTTGCACCAGGAGCTAGTATGACTAAGCCAATGTGGCTCAGTGTAAAAGAATTGAGCAAGCCACAAAAAGCCACACTCTGTGACCAAGATAGTGACGCAGCGCGCAGACAACCTACGCTCGTTTGTGGGGGGCGTGGGGGGACACCCCCCCCCGCACACCACCCATTTTCTAAAACAACCCCATTTTAGAAAATGGGGTTGTTTTCCTGCAGTCTGAGGGCAAAATCTTCTGTTCAGTTTACCTACAAAAATACACTAAAGTCAACAGTTCAGACTTAACTATCTGTATTTCTGTCCTACTTTATGCAGGTAGAAATGTGAGATTCAACAACTGAAAACTTGCATTCACTATGTGAAGATACAGTCATACAAAATATTACTCAATGTTTACTTGTAATTTTTACTTGGACTGGAAGATATTTTAACTTTGACCACCACCAACACAATTGGTATGCCATGGTTTATTTATTTATTTATTTTTAATTCAATAACATGATTTTTCATGTCAATTTAAAAAGGCATATAAAATATCAAGCGAGGTGAATACATATTTACATGCATCACTGGTTATTCCTGCCGGTCATAGGGATCAAAAGTCTAAGACTACAAACAAGTATTGATAATATATTTCATTGACCTTCTGATTGGTCTGTCACCACTCCTCCCCCCCTCACCATTCACCATTTGTTTATTAATGAGGATTTTAACACAAACTCTACTATAAAAGACTGGATTCTTTTAATCCATCGTCCTCGCCTGGTCGTCACCAATTCGCGGGTTCAGCTTGTAAAAAAAAAAAATTTTTGTTTTTCATTGGACGAGAGGAGGTCATGACCCGAGTGCATATTTAATGATCGAGAGCGTTCGGGTCACTTCGGCTATTTCCCTCGGCATGCTTCGGCTAAATTCCGTCGGCTTGCGGAAATAGCGGCGCTGGCGCCGCTCGCTAGCGGACATAGTGAGCGCCGCTCGCTAGCGGAAATAGTGAGCGCCGCTCGCTAGCGGAAATAGCGAGCGCCGCTCGCTAGGGGAAATAGTGGCGCTAGCGCCGCTTGCTAGCGGCAGTAGCGAGCGAATAAGTTGTAAGTTTTAGCCTTTTTTCCGGAAAAATAAGAACGCCACTGTGGCTACACAGTCTAAAAACCTTGTAGCCAATCTGGAATTTACTTCGCCTATGGCAAAGTGGCGAATGGCTAGCGCAAGCCCAGGTAGGGTAGAGTAGAGTAGGGTAGAGTGGGGTAGGGTAGAGTGGAGTAGGGTAGAGTAGAGTAGGGTAGAGTGGGGTAGGGTAGAGTGGAGTAGGGTAGAGTAGAGTAGAGTAGGGTAGAGTGGGGTAGGGTAGAGTAGGGTAGAGTCGAGTAGAGTGGGGTAGAGTAGAGTCGGGTCGAGTGGGGTAGGGTAGAGTAGGGTCGCGTCGGTAGCGTAGAGTAGGGTAGCGTGGGGTCGGGTCGCGTAGCGTAGGGTCGCGTGGCGTCGGGTCGGGTCGCGTCGCGTCGGGTCGCGTGGCGTCGGGTCGCGTCGCGTCGCGTCGGGTCGCGTGGGGTCGGGTCGCGTCGGGTCGCGTCGGGTCGCGTGGGGTCGGGTCGCGTCGCGTCGCGTCGGGTAGCGTCGCGTGGCGTCGGGTCGCGTCGGGTCGGGTCGCGTCGCGTGGGGTCGCGTCGCGTCGGGTCGCGTGGCGTCGGGTCGCGTCGGGTCGGGTCGCGTGGGGTCGGGTCGCGTCGCGTCGGGTCGCGTCGCGTGGGGTCGGGTCGCGTCGCGTCGGGTCGCGTCGGGTCGGGTCGCGTCGCGTGGGGTCGCGTCGCGTCGGGTCGCGTGGCGTCGGGTCGCGTCGCGTCGCGTCGGGTCGCGTGGGGTCGGGTCGCGTCGCGTCGGGTCGCGTCGGGTCGGGTCGCGTCGCGTGGGGTCGCGTCGCGTCGGGTCGCGTGGCGTCGGGTCGCGTCGCGTCGCGTCGGGTCGCGTGGGGTCGCGTCGCGTCGGGTCGCGTCGCGTGGCGTCGGGTCGGGTCGCGTGGCGTCGGGTCGGGTCGCGTGGCGTCGCGTCGGGTCGCGTGGCGTCGGGTCGCGTGGCGTCGCGTCGGGTCGCGTGGCGTCGGGTCGGGTCGCGTGGCGTCGGGTCGCGTCGGGTCGCGTGGCGTCGCGTGGCGTCGGGTCGCGTCGGGTCGCGTGGCGTCGGGTCGGGTCGCGTCGCGTCGCGTGGCGTCGGGTCGGGTCGCGTGGCGTCGGGTCGGGTCGCGTGGCGTCGCGTCGGGTCGCGTGGCGTCGGGTCGGGTCGCGTGGCGTCGGGTCGCGTAGGGTAGAGTGGAGTAGGGTAGGGTAGAGTAGAACTGTATTGACCCTTCAGGAGGTTTCTTCAGTCGCGCCTCTTCTGCCTTCTCCAGCTTCACGTGAACCCGTCAGGTAGTTTGTGTAACTGACCCCAACTCCTCCACCTCCGACCCCTCTACCTTTCATCACTGTCCAGCAGTGTGTTTGTTACGCCCCCCACCCCCCCCGTACAACAGCTGCTCTCGGTTTCCGCTGCACAAAGTGCATTTTTTAAATTTATCCGTCCAAATGTGGACGCTCTGATTCGCACAGCTGCGATGTGATGCATCGCCTCCAAAAGACAGACAACCCAAAAGGGGGGGGGAGCGGGGGTTGGGGAGAGAGGAGGATGAGGGGGGAGGCAAAGAGAGAGGGAGTGAGAGAAAGAGAGGGAGGGAGTGCAGCAGAAAGAGGGAAGAGCGAGCCAATGGGAGGCGGCGGTGTGTCTGTGACACATTGTGGTGGTGGGGGGGGGGCAGAGACGTAGGGAGGCAGGCAGCGCAAAGGAGGCAGACCAAAGAGACGGAGGAAGAGGAGGAGGATGGAGCGCGGCGCTGCAGCGGTGTGAAGCTTCCTGTGCGGAGTGTCGATGTTCTCTCCTCGCCGTGAGTCGTGGACATGATGTAGGTGAGTCAGCTGCCGCTGCGTGTCGGCGCCACGGGCAGGTGGGCTCTCCTCTGGGGGGAGGGGAGGGGCTACACACCTCCTCTTCCCAACTTTTACAGAGTTAGGTCTCCCCCCCCCGTTTGACTTGAGGCTCTGAATGCTCTCTGGTTTGGCGAACAGCCTGCAGGAAGTGTGAATGGAGTGCTGCCCCCCTCCCTCCCCCACCGACAGCCGAGTAGCGTTTGGACTCTCGTACTGACAGGCGGGCTCAGTGGGAGGTAGACCAGTCAAACCTGAGGGGTGGTTAGGATCCGCATCCAGAGACGGTCCGGCACCAAGCGCCCCCCCCTCGTCCGGTTCCACAGTGCCTTTATTCCTGGAGGCTCCTGATTGGTGGGTTCGGGTTTTCTGGGCAGGTGATGTGACAGCTGAGCTCCATCACAGCTCTCATCCTGACTCAAGCTGCAGCTCAGCTGTTCGCCACGGCGATGAGGGGATGACCTGCCTCCCTCTGACAGGTGGATCAGAGCCTCACTGCCCCCATCAGATTGGGGGTGTTTGGGGGGGTCAACCTGACGGCGCCCGATAGCATCATATGTTCCCTCAGAGGAGGCTGTCAAACGAGACGGCCCTTAATGTTGGCCCTCCCCCTGTCCCCATCACAGTGAGGCACCGGCGCGTTGATGTGGAAACAGGACTTGACTGCCGGCTGGATTCCCCCCCCTCAGTGAAGGAGGGGGGTCTCACCTCGATTGAATCCACACAGTTTGAGGATCGCTCTCCCCCAATCCCCGTTCACCTGTGTCTCAAAATAGTTCCCATTGATTTGGCTCCTTCACCTGCACCTCCTTAGTCTGGCTGGGATAGACTGGACCTGAGGATCAATAGAGGATCAATAGAGGAGCATGACTTCTAGCTGCAGCGATCTGATCGGGTAGTTTGTGGGAAGAGAAACTGTCCTTGACACGCGTTGGGTTTGTCTTTATGGCTGCTGCTGCGTTGGACTTTTCCAAACTGGACCTTCCTATTAAAGTCTGAGAACAGCAGCCGGATGATATTGATCACGCTGGATGATCAATAAACAAGCACAAACAATGTGAGGGCGCGTAAACAAACCGAGTACTTGTGCTGAGGCAGGTAGGCTTACAAATCACTTTAATTTTGTTAATGCGAACCCGATCGAACGGCTGCAAGCATTAATTGGAGGAATAAAGATTTGAGAGCACGCGGGGCAGTTTATTTTTTATTTTAATGTGCATCCACTCTAAAACGTACGCTCACTGTTTCTTTACGGCCAAACGCTTTGACAAGACGTCGATTCCAACCCTCTGCAAAAAGGTGCTAGAAAAGCCCCACTGTGTGCCACCGAGTGTGTCCAGGTCTGTCCTCAGACGACTGCAGATCCTGAGCTGTGCTGCACCTGGAAGACAACAGTCAGGGATTACTTCAGTTTACTTTGAACCCGACTCCAGATGGATGAAGATGGCAGTAGAAAATGTCCGTCCAGCACTAGAGGACACCCTGGAGATACGAGTCAAATCCGTTCCATGACTGAGCTGTAAGTCGAACAGCGTTTCCCGTTTAAAATAACAAAAATCATTTTAATCCGTTTAAACCTTGTAAAAAAGCCCCAAACCCCACAAATTATACAACCCCCAGCATATTTCTATCAACCAATAGACGTGCAGACTTTACCTGTGTACAATGGGTTATACAGAAGTTATGTAAACCACTACCAGTGGTGTCCTGAAGCACGGCTCGTGTCTCGGATTTTGGATTTTTGAGGACTCGTATCTCAGTAACTCGTGTGTGGAGTAGCTCTTATCTCAGTAACTTGTATGTGGAGCAGCTCGTATCTCAGTAACTATGTGGAGCAGCTTGTATCAGTAACTCTATGCGGAACAGCTCGTATCTCAGTAATTCGTATGTGGAGCAACTCGTATCTCAGTAACTGGAGCAGCTTGTATCAGTAATTCTATGCGGAACAGCTCGTATCTCAGTAATTCGTATGTGGAGCAACTCGTATCTCAGTAACTCTGTGGAGCAGCTCATATCTCAGTAACTATGTGGAGCATCTCGTATCTCAGTAACTCTGTGGAGCAGGTCATATCTCAGTAACTATGTGGAGCAGCTCATATCTCAGTAACTCTATGTGCAGCAGCTCTTATCTCGAGGCGCGACTTGTTAAAATCCTGACTTGTTTGAAGTGGTTGGTAACTTTAACTGAATGTTGGCTGCAGCCTCTGAGCTAAGAGCGCTACATCTGAGGAAGCTGCACACGCTGAACTGTGATAGGTGCGGCGCTACTCTTTCTGCACAGTGACTTCATCTGCTTGAGTCCAACGTTGAGGCTCCATACGTCTTTTCTGTGCAGTGAAAAACTTCACCTGACGCTCCACCTTGGTGTCCATGACTCGATGAAAACTGGCTTTACATTTTTAGAGCTTCTCCTTTTACTGGATCTTTATCGCTGAGCTTTCAGCTACATGTTAAAATACACGTCCGTCAGACGACTAGTGAGGTTCACTCCCCATTGAGGAACCGGGTCGCATCTCTGCTGGTTAGCTATTCCAGCAGGAAACATCCCAGTCTGGGGTAAATAAAGTATATCTATCTACTGTATATCTATGCAGGCGTCAGCTGTGAGTCATTTCACACAAACATTTCGTTTTAACTATTCCACAAAGTTTTTCGTCGCCAACAAGTTGGAACCAGCTTCCAGTGATCTATTGTGATTTCAAAAACAAAAGTAAGCTCACAACTGCTTTTCATTTTCTCTCCTTCAACAGTCTGGCTTCTTTCTGATGAACTGAAGAGTGAAGAATGAGGGTGGTGGGTGGACTGCCTGCTTTTGAACAGCTAACAGTCTATAGAGCCATCTGCTCGCGCCACCAGCCTCAGAGCCAGACGCGCTGCGCTTTAACATCTTGTTGCACGCAGCCGACGGGTCATGTGCATCCAATCACAGTTGAATCTGAGCAAGGCTTTGCCGCTGTAGGCAGACGCTGCGTTTGCACGGGTTGCCAAAGGTTATAAGGCGTCTCCCAGAGCGACTGGTTATTACCTCTGCCTACGAGAGTCAGAAGAGGTTATGTCATCACCCACGTATGCTAGTCGGTCTCTTTATGTTTATTGGTCTCCGAGGTGAATCTGAAGGCTGTGGTGGTTTGTTGGGATGCGGTGCTGATGCTGAGCCGTTGTGGGTGTGGCTGCTGATCACTATCTACGCTCATTTTCTACAGCATCTCAAAATAGATCCTTTTGTTTTCAATATCAAGCTCCATCGCTGCAAACATTCACGTTCACCACCATGCAGCCGGGATGACATACAGCCACCATTATAGAGAATTATATTTTCGTGGATTACTCATAATCTACTGGAGATAAAACCAGGATTCCAGAAGCATTACTTCATTTGACACAAGGCAGATCTGAGCAAAGCAACATCATCAGCATCACCCCAGCGTGTGCTTTGCCCCGGGTGCAATGATTAATTGATGATCTCATGGCGATACAGAGCACCCACTCCCCCATTAAATCTCCCCCAATAACCCCCATCGCATCTCGTCTTCTTTTATCCTGGAACCCACTGACATTTTTAGGGTTTTACAGGGATGGTTTGGGTTTGTGTGTCAGAAGTAATGCAGAACCTCAAATTATAATACAGTAGAACTTCATATTATAATACAGTAGAACCTCAGATTATAATACAGTAGAACCTCAGATTATAATACAGTAGAACCTCAGATTATAATACAGTAGAACTTCAGATTATAATACAGTAGAACCTCAGATTATAATACAGTAGAACCTCAGATTATAATACAGTAGAACTTCATATTATAATACAGTAGAACCTCAGATTATAATACAGTAGAACCTCAGATTATAATACAGTAGAACCTCAGATTATAATACAGTAGAACCTCAGATTATAATACAGTAGAACTTCAGATTATAATACAGTAGAACCTCAGTAGAACAAGATGCGGTCTCACTGTCGTATCCATCCACCAACACGTGGTAAAGAACGAGATGCAGTCTCACTGATGTCGTATCCATCCACCAACACGTGGTAAAGAACGAGATGCAGTCTCACTGATGTCGTATCCATCCACCAACACGTGGTAAAGAACGAGATGCGGTCTCACTGATGTCGTATCCATCCACCAACACGTGGTAAAGAACAAGATGCAGTCTCACTGATGTCGTATCCATCCACCAACACGTGGTAAAGAACGAGATGCGGTCTCACTGATGTAGTATCCATCCACCAACACGTGGTAAAGAACAAGATGCAGTCTCACTGATGTCGTATCCATCCACCAACACGTGGTAAAGAACGAGATGCGGTCTCACTGATGTCATATCCATCCACCAACACGTGGTGAAGAACGAGATGCAGTCTCACTGATGTCGTATCCATCCACCAACACGTGGTAAAGAACAAGATGCAGTCTCACTGATGTCGTATCCATCCACCAACACGTGGTAAAGAACGAGATGCAGTCTCACTGATGTCGTATCCATCCACCAACACGTGGTAAAGAACGAGATGCAGTCTCACTGAGGTCGTATCCATCCACCAACACGTGGTAAAGAACGAGATGCAGTCTCACTGATGTCATATCCATCCACCAACACGTGGTGAAGAACGAGATGCAGTCTCACTGATGTCGTATCCATCCACCAACACGTGGTAAAGAACGAGATGCAGTCTCACTGATGTCGTATCCATCCACCAACACGTGGTAAAGAACGAGATGCGGTCTCACTGATGTCGTATCCATCCACCAACACGTGGTAAAGAACGAGATGCGGTCTCACTGATGTCGTATCCATCCACCAACACGTGGTGAAGAACGAGATGCGGTCTCACTGATGTCGTATCCATCCACCAACACGTGGTGAAGAACGAGATGCAGTCTCAGCTCGTATCTCAGATCTTGTCACACACTCTGGATGCAGCGACAGCAGCTGGTGTCCTGAGGTTGTACTTTAATCGTTCCACGGTACTTGTACAGAAAAGCCGTATTGCGGGTGAATAAATGTGAATTTATTAAAATCTTTTCCTTATTTTGCAACTTTTGAAGCATTTTAATGTGAATCCAAACTCCTGCTGCTGTCGAGCCGTTCGGACTCGAGTTGTTTTCTGTTCTGGATGATTAAAAGTTGCTCTGATTCGGAGCCGACTCGAGGACACATCTAGAGATGGTTGGTAATGAGCATGTTTTTCTGTCTGAACGCAGATGTGGAGTTTTTTAAAAACACTTTCCTTAGACGGAGCTCTGTGTGTGTGTGAACCTGACGCTGAGTGAATCTTCAGTGTTGTGTGTCGAACGGCGAGACGCTTCATTAGGGGGTGTGTGGGTGAAAATGCGTTGCACTGTTTTGAGTCATAAAGTGAAATGCGTCATCAATGAACGGCTTTTTGTTTCCTTTTGTGTGTCTTGTTCAGGTCTGGGGATCCATGCCAGTCCACAGAGGCCCCCTCCACCCACAGGCCACACCCACCCTGACGACATCAGCGGGCGGGTCAGACTTTCCAGCCGTCATAGACGGCGCTTTGTTTCCAGGTCTTTCTGTCAGATCAGTGTTGATGCATTCGGTCGCGTCTCTTCAGACGGGACAGAATCCATCAGCAGCCGTTGTGTGAAATGATTAATGCATCAGAACGAGTGTCAGGAACAAAAACAGGATGTGAATCCTGAAAAGGGAGGCTGGAGGAAACACGCCGTCTTTCTCTGAAGTCGGGTTCTTGAAAAGCCAGGCGAACCGGGTGTTTCCTTCCTAACGTTAATTATTCTGATGTCTTTAAATGTTCCCCATGGCGAGCCCCGCCCTTAAAGATTCACTTTCTTGACTGAGGGCGGCATGTGTTCACATCCCAAGGTGTTTCTAGAGGATGAATCACAAGCTCCGCCCCCGATGAAGACACCTCGCCAGTGTAAAGGCGAGTCTCGCAGCGAGCTTTATGACCTCTAGCCGCCGTCCTCCGGCTCGAAACACGAGGGAAAATCCTCTCAGTGGGAAGAAACAGAAGGACACGTGTTCTTCCTTCCTGGTACACGTTTGTTTAGGAGGCGGGGATTTTTAGTGCTGAGGTCAGAGGTCAGTTCAGTCAACGGCAAGCATAACATCTGCAGCAATCTGTCGGACGTCTCTGGTCGATTAGCGTTTAATTTCCCTCGTGCTTTGGAGCCGTTTGATCATCCTCCCTCCAACTTTTGACAACTTAGAAGAGGAAAGCCTGCAGCCGTCCCGCAGGGCTTAATTATCCCTCCGCCTGATAGCAACCCGGTAAGACGGGAGGCTGAGGAGCAGCAGGTGAGAGGAGATGAAGGATTGATCGTCTGATATTACCTGGCCTCTGATCAAAAGCCTGCGTTGACAGCTGGAGCACAGATTCTCCCCATTTCTCTTGTTAATGCACGAAAAAAACAAGAAAAGGCGGCGAGCCTCCGTCCAGCGTTCCTGGCATGGGTCAGATGGCGAGGGCACGTCGTGGAGGCGTTGCTACATGTAGACGTCCCTTCTGCATCTTCAGAACCTATTTGAACACCTTTTCTTATTTCCGTCATCCTTTTATCTGCAGACATCTGAATTGTTATTAGGATGTTCGCCGAGAGGCGTTTTAATGTTTGGTGTCAGAGGACGAGACGAAAAAGTTCTCCAAGACTACGGCGGACGTGACGATCAATCGTAAGGCTCATATAATATGTATTATACTGTTTTATTATTACAGAGTGGAAACGGCATCTGAGTGGTCGGACTGTCCCTGAGCTAAACTCAGGTGAACATTTCCAAAAGCCATCAGGTTTGGGTTCAGGTACGATCATCCAGGTGTGTTGGATGGGTTTGTGTCACCCCCACACTGAAGGGGATGCTTTGAGGACAATATCATGAGACACCACGAGCGTCCACATCAGGATTTAAATGTCCAAGTTCACCTCTGAGACACAGCCAGGTGGCGCCAGCGAGGACGAGTGGATGAGGAGGAGATGATCAGCAGCTCTGCTTAAACGCCAGTGATTGATGCCTTAAAACGTGATTTCCATTGTGAAAATTAGTAATATTTAAGCCTTAATGAAACGCCACTTCAAGGCATCTGTGATCGCAGCAGCGCCGTGGAAACTAATAGAACCTCAGCTCGATGGGGGAACGCTGCTTCAGTGGAGGAGCAGACGGGACGCTTAATAATGTGGAAGCTGCTCTGCGTAAATTCATATGAAGTATAATAAGGCGTAATATTATGGTACATAATGAGCAATAACCAAATCAGGCATTTAACAGTTCAGTAATCGCTAAGTGTGTCATCAGCTTGGAGCCAGAGGGCCAATCAGATGAGCTGATGGAGCCTGGCTGATATCAGACACCTGCTGAACCGTGAAGAGCACTGGAGTCAGGAGCCGTGATCCTGCTAACGAGCAGGGATTGGTTCTCTGGACTGAACCCTAAGCCATCAGCCTCCACACTCAGAGCTGCCCCCCCCAGAGGAGATGACATCACAGCGTTCACATGAGCTCTCCACACTCAGAGCTGCCCCCCCCCACAGGAGATGACATCACAGACCCCGTCGGTCCTGCTGCTCTGGATCAAACTGGGTTTTCTTCTTTGGTGGTTCTGAGCTGCCCGCTGTGGCTTGTGGACATGGTATTGTCTGTTGAAATGCTGAGTTCCACGCTCGCTCCTCATTGGTGGACGAGATGCACGCTCGCTCCTCATTGGTGGACGAGATGCACTGAAGCCTGTTGATTAACAAGCTGGTTTATAGAGTTAGCGGCTAGTAGCATGTTAGCAGCTCGTAGCATGTTAGCTTAGGTTGGTCAACATTAAATCTGGAAAGCGCCAGCCTCAAAAGGAACAGATGTCCAACATCCATGCAGGATTCTTTCTTCACAAACACATTTCTTGTTTGTTCATTCGGGACATTAGAAGTTCAGAAAAGTCAGAATTCTGTCTTTAGAATTCTGATGAGAACGCCGTGAAAGACAAGCCAGGACTGTCTTCCATCTTTATGAAGAACCACCTCCAGCCACGGTCCTGTGGCACCTGCCCAGAACCACGCAGTACACTACAGGTGTGGCATCTGTTCCAGGTAGACCACAGGTGTGGCATCTGTTCCAGGTAGACCACAGGTGTGGCATCTGTTCCAGGTAGACCCGTCAGTCCGGTTTAAATGTTAAATCGGAATGACAGCATGTCGTGAAACGACGCGAAGAAAAACCAGGAGGGTGTCAGCTCAATCCCGTGATGGGAAAGTGATGGTTCTTATAAATGATGCATAAAACAGTTCAGAAAAGCATCCTGGTTCCACCTGCTCCATGGATACAAAGGAAGACAAATAAAGTAGCTGAAGGAAAAGGTGTGTGAGCTGCGTATCGACTTCAGCCACAGAATTAGAATTGATCTGGCGAGTGGAGAAGGTTGTTTACACTTCCTGGTGTGGATTGTGACGCTGCTAGCTCACCTCTGGCAGGCCAGCCTCTCGTCCTCCCACACAGACGTGTCGTCCTCTGTTTAGAATGGAAGTGACCTCCGATGGCTGAAACATCTTAATGGATGGAGCCAGGGACGTGTGGACGTCTGTCTCCGGTCTCACAGCCTCTTCTCATCAAACGGCTCCTTGGCAAAGACGACTAGGAAACACGAGTCATCCATCCAGGAGGAGAATACGGGTCCTTTCAGTGCCTCCGTATCTGTTAAAGCCTGGAGGAAAACCTGTCAGCAGCGTCCTCTGCTAACCCTTTCAGGAACATAAACCAAACCTTGTCCTGAAAATTACAGTTTTAATGTAGACCCCTGTCTGTAATGGAGTCATTAACATTTCCTTTGTGGAGCAGCGAGGCTGTGTAAGCACTCCTATAATGGAGGAAGTGGTACAAATTAGGTGTAGTGTTAATAAAATGCATCCAAACATCATCTGGTTATAGGTAGAAAATAAGAGAGCTTCTTATTTGTGAGATCTTTACTGCAGTAACAGCAATAATGGAGTCATTGTAGTGTTGTTCCAGCTTTTACCGCCGTCCAGCCGCTCCTCTTTTCACTGCTTGTTTGTCGGTCGTGGCGAAATAGCTGATGATTCGCTGACAGAACCGCAGGCGGGTCGAGAGAGATCATCACATTAGTCACTAAACGACAAACACAGGAGAGCCTGGAGGAACGAGCATTTAACCACTAAAAGAACTCAAATCATTTTAATCCTTTCCAGCCTCGTAAAAAAGCTCCAAACTCACTAAAGTATGAAAAAAACACACATTTTATCAACCAATAGACACGCAGACTTTACCTGTGTATATGTTCGTTATGTAAACAATGATAAAGAATGAAAAGAAACGCATCGTAAAACGCATTGTATCCATCCGCCAACACGTGGTAAAGAACGAGATCCGGTCTCGCTGATGTCGTATCCATCCCCCAACACGTGGTAAAGAACGAGATCCGGTCTCACTGATGTCGTATCCATCCGCCAACACGTGGTAAAGAACGAGATCCGGTCTCGCTGATGTATCCATCCGCCAACACGTGGTAAAGAACGAGATCCGGTCTCGCTGATGTATCCATCCGCCAACACGTGGTAAAGAACGAGATCCGGTCTCGCTGATGTATCCATCCGCCAACACGTGGTAAAGAACGAGATCCGGTCTCACTGATGTCGTATCCATCCACCAACACGTGGTAAAGAACGAGATCCGGTCTCACTGATGTATCCATCCGCCAACACGTGGTAAAGAACGAGATCCGGTCTCACTGATGTCGTATCCATCCGCCAACACGTGGTAAAGAACGAGATCCGGTCTCGCTGATGTCGTATCCATCCGCCAACACGTGGTAAAGAACGAGATCCGGTCTCGCTGATGTCGTATCCATCCACCAACTAGCGGTGCCGTGAAGCACGGATCGTATCTCAACTGGTGCAGAAAACACACAGCTGACGTGATGAAGTTGCACCTGAACAGGAGAGCTCCCTCTGATGGATGGGTATTACATGAAGCATCCTTCTCCTGGGATTTGCTAGCACCCTGTGTTGTTGGTCTTGCGGTGTCTCTACATGTCCATCTTAGTTCTTTCTCCTTGTGATCTTCTTGGGTCACTCGTTACTTCTCTGATCAGATGATCTCACCGACCAGCGGCGTCAGAAAGCCTTCAGAGGGTAATAAAAGCATCCAGGCTTTCACTCGCTGCCGGTTTCACACCCAGGGTGGTGATTACCACGACGATGAGTGCAAATGGAGTGAAAGCGGGATGAGCTTCAGACTGAAACGGAGGCAGAGGAAACTCGCTGTCCGGATCCAGGAAGTGTTCGGCTCCGAACCCGGATGTTACAGGCGATGAAGGTCAAGGCAGTCGCTGCAAAAAAAGACAGGTGTGTTTTTACCTGTCAGGTGGACTCGACATGTAGGAGTCCCGGCATCACTTTAATCATTTACTGAGGAAGAGGATGTGACTGTGTTCCTTAATCATCTCTAAATCATCTTGTGGAAAAGATTTCGAATATTTGAAGCCGGTGATGGAGCGTCAGAGCGGAGCTGTGTGCTCTGACACCTCACCCACCTCCTCCTCCTCCTCCTCTTCCTCTCTATAGAGCTGAGCTGTAGGATGATTTTACAGCGAGCGGCATCATTTCAGGATTGGGCGTCTCAATGCCACTCTGCCACCGAGCTCACGCTGATGTTTCCATTACATTCGTCGCCATGGAAACCAGCCTCTTCTTCCCCATTTCCCATTGCATCTCCACAGTAAATCCCTCTTTTTTCCACATACGTGCATCCCAAACCAGTGTCGAAGAGACGACGGACCTTTTCTTTTTCACTGCTGTCTTCGCCGTGGATTTCCCTGTTGTTGCAGAGCGGAGAGGAAGTGATGGGCTCTGAGAATATTTAATGACTTCTCAGGCAGTTTCATTTCAGAAGTGAAATCTCAGTCCTCCCTGCAGGCGTGTAGCGCGTATTTTATCTTTATGCATTGTACAATGCGTCCAGAGTTACAAATAGCACACGTCTCACCTCGGGCCGCTGTGACTTCCCACAGGAGGACTGTTTGTTATTGAAAATGTGGTTCAGACCATCCTGACACTTCCCACTACCCCCTGGTGCTTTCTCGCTGATAGAATTTTATTATTGGCGAGTCCTGGGTGAGATCACATCCCTTCATCCTGTCGCTTCACAACAAGTGAAATGCAATATCAGGAGAATTGATTATATGCGGACCACAGAGCAGCACTCAGAGATGTGTTTACTGTAGTCTCCCCCCCGTCTAAATGCCAAGAATCAGCTCTCAGCAGACGCTCCGCTGCCGATGAATGATTAATGAGACAGAGTGCTTCCAGAACTCGCCGCACAAACACATTTCCACTCAGGTGGATCACAAGCGCTGCAAAAAACAGAAAATGCAGGAACGTGTCTGAAAGTCGAGGGTTCCTGGATGGGATCTTTGGCCCAACTGGGAACCCAGAAAACTTGAATGGGGCATCACTGGTCCCAGTTCCGTTGAGGGTATTAAGCAGCAGAAGTTGTTCTCTCCCACCATCTGTTCCAGTTTCTCCTGTGGCATGAAAAGATTTTCTGATGTTTCAGATGAGTTTTTTAATTCACATAAAATTACCTGTTGATATGTGAAATAACGCCTCATTAATTCATCCCGACTGATTTTCTGTTTCCATTTCCTCGGATACGTCTGATGAAACGGGAAAATGTTTGTTTGATGCTGAATCCTGATGCTGAATATCAATCAGAGTTCAATAAACCGCCTGCAGGATCTCATTTTCAATCAACAATCAGATTGTTTGCATCTGCGTTTTTATGGAAGAGCGATCATTTGGTTGTTCTGTAATAGAATTGTGTGTGGTGTTTGAGGCCAAATCAGAATTTTGGGCACAAAGCATGAGTCAGGAATACGTTTGTAATGAGGAAGAGTTCACTTCTGGAGCAGCTCTTCCTTTAATGCAGGATTTTAGTTGTTAGTTTAGTTTTGTGGGTTTTCATTTCTTCAGTATTTTTTTTTGACGTGTGATCGTTCTGACGCTGGCCTCCCGTCTTTTCATTCCCGTCCCGCCTGGCGTTCACATCATGCAGCAAACCTTTTACCGTCTGTCAGGACCCACTGAGCAAAAACCAGCAGTCGTAAAACGTAATGGAGCTGAAACAGCAGAGAAACGAGCAGGTTTCTCTGACGGAAAGAAGACACCTCGTCCCGAACATCTCCCAGAACACGTCTGAAGGCGGTGTCGCGTGGAGCCGGCGTCCCGGGGCGAGTCGATGCCAGAAGAACAGGATCAGAGCAGCACTCTGCTGACACCACCCACCACCCGTCACCCAATCGTTTTCCAGCATTCCCTCCACTTTGACTCTTCTCCTCCTCCTGTGGGCGTGTCCCGTTTGGCTCCTCCTCCTGTGGGCGTGTCCCATTAGGCATCTCCACAGCGTGTCCTCCTTCTCCGTGTCAGTCTATCTTCTTCATCCTCCTCTGTACCACCAGCTGCCCCTCATCCTAGCAGAGACGAATCTTTTGATGACCCTCCGCCGATCCTGAACACCCCGTGACATCGAACCGCCTCGAGGTCATCCAGTAACAACACACTTAAAAGCCAAATGGTTTTAATCCACGTCTTGTAGTAACGGGGCTGGAATCCCTCCTGCATCAGTGGCCTGATTGACGATCAAAGCAGATTTATCAGACGATCCCTGAAGGGTCGATCTGTGTTGAAACCATTTCCAGATAACTGATTTGGACTTGAAACGCCTAAACACTCTAACTTCTGTCTTTTGCTGCAAGTTCCAACGCTGATTTTTGAATGTCACTAAATTTGTTTTACACAATCTATAACGTTGTAAAACAATGTAAAATGTTTTTTGGCTCGTGGCGCTGCAGCAGACGCCGTCAGCCTTCCAGTGTCTTCCCGTCACCGGCGTAAACTCACTCCAGACGAACTATGAATATTTAATATCCATGATTTGATCAGCATTGTGGAGCGTGTATTAGTTACTGACTAGAGGCTTCGTCTGGTTTGCAACACGTGGAAAAGAAAGCCAATGTCCGGTCCAGAGGAGAGGGAGCGGCCTTCACGTCCCAGCGGATCGGCCTCAAAGCGAGGCTCCAGGCGTCTTTACGTCTTCTTGCAATGTGATCGCTGTAAATGTAGATAAAAAGCACATGTTGGAGGGGAACGTCTGAAGCGGGGGCGTCAGACGTGCGTCCCGCGGGCTGGAAGCAGTCCTCGGGACGCACGTCTGATGCCCCCGCTCTAGAGGGACCAACCCTCCGAAGGGATCCATCCATAATGTCGGCCGGCGGCGGAAACAACGTTTAAAGATGCACAGTTTCCCTGCAGGGATGTTTTGTGGCTGCCTGCCGCCATTCTGGATCGAGTTTTAGTAAAAAGATCTTGTCCATGCTTGTCACAGACGTAAGAATATTAAAAACACACACAGTCGCAGCAGCGTCCTACCGGCGTGTTGTGTTGTTGCTCACAGGAAGCCGACCCCCGCGACTGAGCGCTAGCGTCAGATGGGCGTCTCCTCTGATTTGGATTGTTGTCCTTTCTCTGGTATCAAGTGTTTGAACTGAAACTTGCATCACCGCCTCCCTGCTGAGATTCCCCGTCTCCCCCAGCTACAAACGAAATCTCTGCTGTCGCTGAAGAAGACTCCAATTAACGCTTTTCTTTCCTCGCTCTGTGGCTGCTGGCTTTTATTAACAATGCTAATGAGACGGAACGTCGTTCTGTGGTCACCATGAGATCTGATTCACAACTTTAAGCTCCCTAATTACTGATCATTTTTTGGTTTCACACATCACACAATAACCACACAATACACGTCCCTCAATGCTACTGTTTTGTCATTGGAATGTATCTGGAAAGTTGTCCCTGATTCTGATGACAACTTTTTTTTTCCCAATGTCATTCAGGAAAGTGCAGTAGAACCTCGAGATACGAGCTGGCGCTCTGTCCATATGTTTGTTTGGTACATGAGCAAAAGTCTGAGATACAAGTCGTATATCAGGAACCACCGCTAGTTGGTGGATGGATACAACATCAGTGAGACCGGATCTAGTTCTTTACCACATGTTGGTGGATGGATACAACATCAGTGAGACCGGATCTAGTTCTTTACCACATGTTGGTGGATGGATACAACATCAGTGAGACCGGATCTAGTTCTTTACCACATGTTGGTGGATGGATACAACATCAGTGAGACCGGATCTAGTTCTTTACCACGTGTTGGTGGATGGATACAACATCAGTGAGACCGGATCTAGTTCTTTTCCACATGTTGGTGGATGGATACAACATCAGTGAGACCGGATCTAGTTCTTTACCACATGTTGGTGGATGGATACAACAGTGAGACCGGATCTCGTTCTTTACCACATGTTGGTGGATGGATACAACAGTGAGACCGGATCTCGTTCTTTACCACGTGTTGGCGGATGGATACAACAGTGAGACTGGATCTCGTTCTCGTTGGTGGAGTAAAGATGTTGCTTGTGTGTGTTTTCATTCTTTATCATTGTTTATGTAACTTATTTATAATTAATTATACACAGGTAAAGTCTTCATTTCTATTGGTTGATAAAAATATGTTTTTTTTCAAGTTTGGAACAGATTAACATGGTTTTAGTAAATTTTAAATGTTAAATCTTTGTTTGACCTACAAACGGCTTCTCCAGGTTTGAGCTGATTTGGGGCGTCGGTCCCACTGGGCGTGTCATGTGACCCCGACCCAGCAGCCCGGTCTGTCCTCATTGGGGCGTTTTCAGCCGACCTTCACGTAGGTCCCGTCAGGAGAGCATCCAGCCTCGTCCCGGCGCGGCGGCGGCTCTAATGAGGATGGGTTCTCCTCAGCTGACGGCGCTCTGACCCACATTAGTGGTCAGCCTGCGGTGGGGGGGGTCCAGGAGGCTGTGAAGGTCATAAACCTTTGATCCATCTGAAGAACCTCTGGCGTTCTGTTGGCGCTGAGGTGAACTTTGAACTTCCTGCTCTGCAGCTCCTCGCCACGTTTTAATGGCTGAACACCTGTCGTGACTCCGCCTCCCTCCAAACGATTGGTCAGCTGGGGTTGTTTATTCACACCGCCTGATGGCGTGGAGCATGATGAAGCGTTGTCATCCGTGTGCGTCAACAAGACGTCATGCGTGTGTGTGGAGCCCCTCCCAACGTGACGCCATCGATCCGTCTGTTCCTGTAGAGACGTTGGGGGGGTGTTTCATCCAGTTAGCTTCGTTCCCACTGGGGGGGGGCGTGTTTCATCCAGTTAGCTTCGTTCCCACTGGGGGGCCTTTGGCCGGAGCCGGACTCGCTGCTGCTGAGGCTCCCTGATGGAGTGCCTTGCTGAAGGGCACCTCGATGGGAGCTGTGGGGTTTGAGGCTCACAGGTGTGTGGGAGCCTCCAGCCAAACGTCCAGCAGTTTGCCGACCGTCTGTTTTCCAAATCGTCCTCTATTAATTAGGATGTTTCCAAACCACTCTGACAGGAAGTGCCTTTTTAGTGCGACAACTTTTCCTCGGTAAAGTTTTAACGGCTGGTGTTGTGTCAACGTCTGGTTCAACACGTGAAGGTGGGCGACTCCCCATGTGGACGGTCTGCAGCGCTGGAAGAACTTCTTTATTCCTCCAATCAGCAGGCTGACCTGTGACACCTGTCGTAAATTGACCGATGTAAATAAAATAACACGTTTAGCTGAGGTCTTCTGATGTGGAGGCCCCGCCCCCTGGATGCTCCGGTGCTGACATCAGCGGTTCACTGGATTCCCTCTGATAATCTCAGTCACTCTAATCTGAAATGACTTCAGGAGTGAAATCAGCTCCGTGGGTCCAGCTGTTATAAACACCAACGAGCTGACCGAGAGGGTGTGTGTGTGTGTGTGTGTGTGTGTGTGTGTGTGTGTGGGGTGGCGGTGGTCACTGGACTCACTGCCAACTGACCACATGTCAAACCAACCCCAAGTCGAACTGACATCAATCTGGTGATAAGTCTCGTGCCAGGAGAAGCCAACCCTCTGCCTCTGTCACCTTCTCCAACACATTCGCTGTGTGTGTATTTTACCATTTTATTTTATTTTAAACATTCCACCACACCACGAACAATGATCGGTAACTTATTTGTGACTGTCGTCCAGTGTGACGCGTCCGTTGTTGAGTGTGTCATGCTTGCTTTGTCCTGGTGGCATCCACACGTCACATGTATGTTGTATGACTGGAATACTTCCATCTGCTTAACTGGGGCCTAAATAAATGAACAGACATTGCTGGCTTCACAGATATCCTGAGTTTGCATGTCCTCCAATCTGTTTTGAATGTTTTTAGCGTCTTTCAGCTTTGTTTTGGTTTGCTCCCACGTGGCAGACAGCAGCAGAGGAGATTTAGCTTTAGCGTTTAGCCGCTGGTGAGGCAGATGTTTTCCCGACATGAAACGAGCGTGTCCAGTTAATCCCTCGTCCAGCATCTCTCATAGAAATGTTAATCTGCTTGTTTGTTTATGCTTCAGTAAACTCTGTTTGCAGCCCCTTCATGAAGTCAGCGTCGTCTCCTGTGATCGGTTTCACACCCATGCAAATTTATCGTGATTTATTCATCAATCCATTGTGTGTCTCTGAAAACCCATTTATAACGACATCATTTAAAAAAATGAAACACCTCAGAGTGGAAAAAGTTTTCAGAAAACTGAATTTTATCTTGCATCTCTCGATAATGATTTATTATAATTATTGTTGTCAGGTATTGAGTCATTATTTCTAAAATAATGACTGTTTTTATTTCTATTATTTGTGGGAAAGATTCCTTTCATAATTAATTAAGACATTATTTTTTGGAGGTTTTCTGAAGATGGGACAACATATTTATTCACTAAATCAAATCCGACACAGAACGAGTCGTCGTCCACAGAATCATGGATCTGTGGACGACTGTGAAACAGAGAACTCGGGAACGAGTTAAGGTCACCCCACAGGAGGAAGATGCTTTCATGAAGTCATTTTTATGCATGATTTCATGTGATGAATAAATGTTTTCTCGCTGCCACATTAACTTCATCATTTACTGGTTACAGAAACGTTCTTCATCACGTCGTCAGAAAGGAGCTTCAACCCTAAACTGAGTAACAGTGGATTTTTTTTCCAGGATGACATTTAGATTGTTGCTTGATTTCTCTTAATCATGTCATCATTGAATTCACTTCAGTCAGTACGTCACGTCTTCTGCTCTCATTAGAACGCCGATCCTGATTCATGATTTGTGGTTGAGGTGTGTGATGAGCTCTTTGTTATTCCTCCCACAGAGGCGTTCTCCTAATCCTTAATATCGATGCAGTTACTCACAAGTCCACAAGATTTAAATTTGAAAAGATGTAACCGTCCATGTGTGCACTCTCTCATCTTCATCCCTCGAGATGACCGAAGATCTGTCTTATCTCTGGCTTCCTGCAGCGAGAGCCGGGATCTGGAGGCGAATGTGGAAGTCGGCGGACAAGATGAGGTTTTTCAGGAAGCGATCTATGTTCCCCTTCCTCGGCTTCCTCATCACCTTTCTGCTGTTTTTCAACCTTTATCTGGATGATGGATATGTGCTGGTAAGACTTCTCACCTTTGAAAAGGTCAACAGCGTCCATCTTGGAGCGCCTCCGTCCAGCTGCTACCCCTGGAGTTCTACTTTTGCTCAGTGTGTTCTGGTTTTTGTCCTTCAAGGAAACGGAGAAAAGGCAGCTGGGAGAGTCGCTCATCCATCCTGCAAACTCCGAACGATACGTCCACACGTTCAAAGACCTGTCCAATTTCTCTGGGACCATCAATGTGACGTATCGTTACCTTGCAGGGATTCCTCTGCCTCGTAAAAGTAAGTGTTCATTCCTGCCAGAAACTACTTTGACATTCAACAAGAAATATTTTTACAATTTCATCCTTAAATGAATAAAATGATTTGTGTTCACAGAGTATCTCACCATCGGGCTGTCGTCAGTGAAGAGGAAACGAGGGAACTACCTCCTGGAGACGATCAAGTCCATCTTCGATCAGTCCAGCTACGAGGAACTCAAAGAGATCATGGTTGTGGTCCACCTGGCAGACTTTGACCTGGCCTGGTGTGAAAACCTGGTCCAGGAAATCACCAGGAAGTTTGCTCACCACATCATCGCCGGGCGCCTCCTGGTGATCCAGGCCCCGGAGGAGTTCTACCCATCTCTGGACGGCTTGAAAAGGAACTACAACGACCCGGAGGACCGGGTCCGCTTCCGCTCCAAGCAGAACGTGGACTACGCGTTCCTGCTCAACTTCTGCACCAATCTGTCCCACTTCTACATGATGCTGGAGGACGACGTGCGCTGCTCCAGGAACTTCCTGACGGCGCTGAAGAAGGTGATCACCTCCAGAGAAGGTTCCTACTGGGTGATGCTGGAGTTCTCCAAGCTGGGCTACATCGGGAAACTGTACCACGCCAAAGACCTGCCCCGTCTGGCCCACTTCCTCCTCATGTTCTACCAGGAAATGCCCTGCGACTGGCTCCTCATCCACTTCCGGGGTCTGCTGGCCCAGAAGGACGTGATCCGCTTCAAGCCCTCGCTGTTCCAGCACATGGGCTACTACTCCTCCTACAAGGGAGCGGAGAACAAGCTGAAGGACGACGACTTCGAGGAAGACTCCATAGACATTCCCGACAACCCTCCTGCCAGCCTTCACACCAACATCAACGTCTTTGAGAACTACGACGCCACCAAGGCTTACAGCACGGTGGACGAGTACTTCTGGGGAAAGCCCCCGTCCACAGGAGACTTCTTCGTCATCGTCTTTGGTAAGTCTGCTAAAATCAGCAGGATTAAAATCGTCACAGGAACAGAAGACAGACAGAACGACATTCTTCACCATGGAGCTCTGGAGGTGGGCCAGAAGTCTGTGGACACGAAGCAGGGAAGACAGTGTTCGTCCTACATCACACTAGGAGAGTTTAAAGGTGGAAGGATCGAGGTCACCAACGTGGATCATGCCATCGGCTTTGACATCGAGTGCGTACGAATCGTCGTCACTGCTAGTCAGAAAGAGTGGCTCATCATCAGAACTATCAGTTTATGGACCACACAGCCCGTCAGCCCATTTAGAAAGTAGTGGAAAGACTTTTAATGATTGAACAATTGTTGTACTTCTGGGAAATGGATTTCTGGGATTCCAATCCATATTTTCTTGGGTTGTTCTGACACTTTATTTTCAATGTGATGTATTAAAATGACCAATCTGTACAATTCCAAACCTTTATACTTATATTCACTTTTAAAGTCTGTACATAAATTGTTAATACTTCTCTGCTAAGTTGCTCTTACTTTTGTCGCTGCTTCTAATACAAAACCGGTCGTAGAAACTGAGCCCCCCTTCCTGCTTCAGCTAAAAAAAAAAAGTTAAATTTCCACACAAAATAAATCACAAAATATTATGAATTTCCCAAAAACTTCCAGAACTTTCACTCTACCCTTGTACTTTCATCAGCGTGTTGATTTATAGTCACATTTATTCATCACTTCCTCCGTCTCATTCTGTCATCGTTTCCTGTCGTGTTCTTTGCTGCCATCTGCTGGTCGTGTATTAATTACCTGGTGAAGCGCTGCTTGTTCAAATGGAGTAAAACGTCCTGGTCCCGGTGTGAAGATGCAACGACCCTTTAACCTCCTGCAAGAAGAACCGAGAATAGATATAAAGCTGTTAGAACCCTGGGAGGACTCTCCATTCAAGAGTTACCACCAAGACATAAAGAATGGTGCAGGTGTTACTGCTTCACCTGCCAGGTCACCATTAAAACATTTACGTCTGCTTAGAGACATGAGGCAGAGGAGCAGCAGCAGCATCATATGCAGCAGATGGACTTCAGTATTTAATTCTTCTTTTCCTTTCAGCTTTTCCCTTCAGGGGTCTCCACAGCGAATCAGTTGCCTCCATCTAACCCTGTCTTCTGCATCCTCTTCTCTCACACCAACTACCTTCATGTCCTCTTTCACTACATCCATAAACCTCCTCTTTGGTCTTCCTCTAGGCCTCCTGCCTGGTAGTTCAAAACTCAGCATCCTTCTACCAATATATTCACTATCTCTCCTCTGGACATGTCCAAACCATCTCAGTCTGGCCTCTCTGACTTTATCTCCAAAACCTCTAACATGTGCTGTCCCTCTGATGTACTCATTCCTGATCCTATCCTTCCTGGTCACTCCCAGAGAGAACGTCACTTCATCCTGACTAATCTTTGCTACATCCTGGTCCACAACAGTCACCTCTTCTAGTCTTTGTTCTCTCTCATTTTCCACGTTCATCAACTCTTCAAAGTACTCTTTCCATCTTCCCATCACACTGCTGGCACCTGTCAATAGACTTCCATCCCTATCCTTAATCACCCTAACCTGCTGCACGTCCTTCCCATCTCTATCTCTCTGTCTTGCCAGCCTGTATAGATCAGTCTCTCCCTCCTTACTGTCCAACCTAGCATACAAGTCATCATAAGCTTCTTGTTTGGCCTTTGCTACCTCTACCTTCACCTTACGCTGTATCTCCCTGTACTCCTGTCTACTCTCCTCAGTCCTCTCAGTGTCCCACTTCTTCTTAGCTAACCTCTTTCTTTGTATACACTCCTGTACCTCCTCATTCCACCACTAAGTCTCCTTATCTACTTTCCTTCCAGATGACACACCAAATACTCTCCTACCTGTCTCCCTGATCACATTAGCTGTAGTTGTCCAGTCATCTGGAAGCACCTCCTGACCACCCAGAGCCTGTCTTAACTCCTTCCTAAAGGTCATGCAACACTCTTCCTTTTTCAGCTTCCACCATTTCGTCCTCTGCTCTGCCTTTGCCCTCTTCATCTTCCTCACCACCAGAGTCATCCTACACACCACCATCCTATGCTGTTTGGCTACACTCTCACCTCCCACTACTTTACAGTCACTGATCTCCTTCAGGTTACATCGTCTACACAAGATGTAGTCTACCTGTGTGCTCCTACCACCACTCTTATAGGTCACCCTATGTTCCTGCCTCTTCTGGAAGAAAGTATTCACTACAGCCATTTCCATCCTTTTTGCAAAGTCAATTACCATCTGTCCTTCTGCGTTCCTCTCCTGGATACCAAACCTGCCCATCACTTCCTCATCACCTCTGTTACCTGCACCAACATGTCCATTGAAGTCTGCACCGATGACAACTCTCTCACTTCTAGGTATGCTCTGCATCACTTCATCAAAGTCCAACCAGAATTTCTCCTTCTCCTCCAGCTCACATCCTACCTGTGGAGCATACCCACTAACAACATTGACCATCACACCTTCTATTTCTAGCTTCAGACTCATCACTTTATCTGACACTCTTTTTACCTCCAGGACATTCCTAACAAACTCCTCCTTCAAGATAACTCCTACTCCATTTCTCTTCCCATCTACACCATGATAGAACAACTTGAACCCTGCTCCTAAACTTCTAGCCTTGCTACCTTTCCACCTGGTCTCCTGGACACACAGTATGTCTACCTTCCTCCTCTGCATCATGTTGACCAACTCTCTACCTTTTCCTGTCATAGTTCCAACATTCAACGTCCCTACTCTTAGTCCTATACTCTTGGCGTTCCTCTTCTCTCTCTTGGTGCGAACACACTTTCCTCCTCTCCTTCGACCAACAGTTATCCAATTTCCACCGGCACCCTGTAGGTCAACAGCACCGATGGCAGTCGTTGTTAACCCGGGCCTCGACCGATCCGGTATGGAAGTCATAAGTTTGATTCGCATCTTTGATTTGGCAAAAGTTTTACGCCGGATGCCCTTCCTGACACAACCCTCTGTGTTTATCCGGGCTTGTGCCCTCTTGCGGCTACATTGGACTTCAGCATTTAATTAGGGAGACTTATTGCAGATGTTGATGCGCTTTAACTTAAATACTGATAATAAGGCGGTGCTTTCTCTCAGGTCGTGGAGACACATGTTGGATGCTGACAGATCCAATGTGACCCAACGAGATGCAGAAAGTACGCAGTGACGTCATGCTATTAAAAATCACAGACAGGTGTTGTAATGTGAGCATAAAGACTCTTCAGTGGGACTGGTGTCTCTGCCCCCCCACCATCTGCCAGTGAAGCAGATGGTTCATCTGCAGATCCAAACCCAGAAAGAATATGGTGGTGAAAAACAACAAATTTCCACCATCAGACAAATCATCTAGATGTCAGTGTGTTCCTCCATCACATCAGGCTTCAGCTGATGGTCTGCTGGAACATTTCAGTCCACACAGTTGCTTTGTGATGCCGTTCTCTTGATCTCCTGCTTCTAATATTAGCCTCCTCTTATGTGCCCCTAGGTGACCGTCTTGCCTTCTGGTGCCATCCAATTTCCTTCATCCTATTTCAGACATTATCTGCCTCCTCTCTTTTTCATTTAGCAAGTGCTGCCTCCTCTTCCTCCTCAATCTGCCATCATCTTCCCACCTACAGACCTGAAAACAGATCGTGGACAACCCCTGTGGGGTCAGAGTGAAGAGGAACAAACATCTGCCAGCATTAAGAGACGCCCATAATGAGAGAGAGAGAGAGAAGAGAGAGAGAGCAGAGAGAGAGAGAGGGAGAGAGAGTATAGAGAGAAGAGAAGAAGAGATAGAGAGAGATAGAGAGAGATCCATACATGAATGATAGTCGATATGGATCGCGCGTCTCTCTCTTCTCTCTCTCTACCCCTCTCTCCCTCTCTCTCTCTCCCCTCTCTCTCTCTCTCCTCTCTCTCCTCTCTCTCTCTCCTCTCTCCCCCTCTCTCTCTCTCCTCTCTCTCTCTCTCTCTCTCCTCTCTCCCTCTCCTCTCTCTCTCTCTCCTCTATCTCTCTCTCTCTCTCTCTCTTCTCTCTCTCTCTCTCCTCTCTCCCCGCTCTCTCTCTCTCTCTCTCTCTCTCTCTCTCTCTCTCTTCTCTCTCCCCTCTCTCTCTCTCTCTCTCTCTCCTCTCCTCTCTTTCCTCTCTTCTTTCTCTTTTTTTTTTTTTTTTTTTTTGTTTTTTTTTTTTTTTGTGTTTGTTTTTTTTTTTTTTGTGTTTTTTTTGTTGTGTTTGTGTTTGTGTGTGTTGTGTGTGTGTCCTGCCCACTTGTAGCAGTGTGATAACGATCGATTCTTGGATGTATTTTACAGAATAAAATAGAATTACTGGATTTCAAACTAAAATAATATCAAATAAGTGTTAATATGTGAAATTCTGTCGGATTGAAGTAAATAAAATATCAATGATGTGTTATGTCTGCCTTCTAACAAGACGGATTCCTACAACTCCGTGTCAGGACATTTTATCCACCTTATGGTTTTATTACATTGGGACACTATAAAAGAATACACCATAAGCAAAGGCGTTACCGTCATATTAAGTAACATCATTAGATTAAAATCAATTTGAACAATGAAAGATTATTTCTATCATTTCTACATGCATGAACATCCTTGACCGTCATTAACCTTAATAGTCTGTGGAAACGCTATGCTCAAACCGAGGAAAATAAACTCGGTCAAAATCAGACGATTACACCAAGTTCTAGATTCTCGTCATATTGTAATTAAACAGTCAGCTGAGTGATTTCTCAATTGCTGGGATTTTCCAGACACAATCATGTGATCAGCCCGGAAACCGGATGGACGTCCAGATGGTTGGTCATGTGTCAATAATCAGTCATGTACACATCAATAAAGCTAGAGGCGACTAATGAGCAGAAATATTATCAACGTCTCTGCAAAACTGTACACTGTCAGTTTCACATATATAGTATGATAAACAACTGATTTAAGTGGTCATGTTACGGTAGCGGATGGAGCTAAATCTATGCGGTGAGAGTTCGACCCGGACATTCGTCAAAGTTAATCTGTTCCGAAAGAGAGTCGTGTTCTTGAACGCAACTCGTACACCCAGGCAGTGACGTGGGGGCGCGCAATGCCGTCATCAAACTGCGACTGTGTAGTGTCAACAAAGCAGAAGCTAACAGCCGAGCTGCTTGTGAAGTTCGGTAAGATAACAAGTTTTATTAATATTTAATTAATCATGTTAATATTTAATTAATCACCTTAATATTTCATTAATCACGTTAGATACACTAACGAGCTGAGAATCGGTTGTTTCGCTGCTGCTAAGATGAACCAACCGGGATGGGAAGCTGCTGCTAGCTGCTGTCCGAAAAATGGGATGTCACCCGATTTAAATGAAGTCAAAACAAGAACCGGTTCAGTGTGGAGTAACGCGGAGTAACGCGGAGTCCAACCGTAACGCGGAGTCCAACCGTAACGCGGAGTCCAACCGTAACGCGGAGTCAAACGAGTCCAACCGTAACGTGGTAAATCATAAATCAGGTTAAATCGTAAATCACAGCGTCTCGTATTTCTTCTTCTTACACACTTTTAAAATTAAAGTTGTTAAATGCTGTCAGTTTTGTCAGGAAGTGTTGAAGGAGAAAGTTTCTGATGTCAGTGCTTCGCCGTTAGCTTTAGCTGTTAGCTTTAGCTGTTAGCTTTAGCTGTTAGCTTTAGCTGTTAGCTTTAGCTGTTAGCTTTAGCTGTTAGCTTTAGCTGTCCGTTCTGTTTAAAACGAGTTAAGTGGAGATAAATATATCTAAACAACATTCAGATGTTTCTGGTTCAGAAGAATTCTGCTCCGTGATCCTGTTTACCGGGACTCATCCGGTCCAACATCTTTAACCGGAGCTTTAGTTCTCAGAGATGCTGTCAGACCTGCAGGACATCACAGCAGGTTCAAACATCTCAGGTGTAAAAGTGGAGGCCTCCGCTGTGACAGTAATGACCTTATTAGATTATGTTATATTACATCATATTTTATTCAGTCCGTGTCTACATGTGTCTTTGGTAGTCGGTGTATTCACACAGATTGTTCCAGACTTTTCTGCTACAGCTGACACCTCCAGAATTTAAATGATTCAAAGACAAAGAAATGCTGTGGAAACTCTTTATTTTGTAAGAAAGGAATCTATGAGAAAATCACAGCTTGTGCCTTCATTTCCCAGCAGGTGGTGTGATCTGGATGAGCTTCCTGTTCCTGCGGCTGACGGGATGGGCCAGCAGCTCTCGGGTCAGGCGGTGATGACCCGTCTGCCGGAGAAGCTGCTCAAACACGCCGGACTCGTTCGTGACAGCGGATACCTGACTTACGAGGAGTTTCTGGCACGAGTGGCTGAACTCAATGACGTGTAGGTGTCCCCTGGAAATACTCAGCTGAATGCGTATTTACATTGGATGTGTCTTTAGCATTTGGTAAATAGAGTTTAAAACAATATGGGATACTCAACTACTTTCTCTCTGCTGGTTCTCTCTCAGGACGGCTAAGCTAGCAGCTGGGCAACAGAAACACCTTCTGTTTGAGGTCCAGCCGGGATCCGACGCCACGGCCTTGTGGAAGGTGGCGGTCAGGGTTCTGTGCACCAAGGTACCGCCATTGTTCCTTCACATGTTCCTCCAGCAACACAATCATCAGCAGACATCAACCCTCCTTCATTAAGGAGACACAGACTGACCCTGAAATCCAAGTTTTTAGCCCAGTCTGCCTTTTGGTTTGATTTGTTCTTACAATTTAATCAGTCTTCTGTGACAGCATTTCTGTTCTCTGTACTTGAGTTATTAAATTACATTAAAATCTTGATTGCTAAAACTATGCAGTTAATTCCCATGAGCTTACAGAAAATCTGCCAAACAAATATTTTTTCAGTGAATACAGAGTTGATCCACTAGGTTTTTCTTGTAAACACAAAGGCGGTAGAATACCACTGAGGGGTTGCATCATTCTGTACTTTTCTTTGTGGAGAACAAAGGAAGTATGAAGTTATTGGAGGCTGAATTATTTCACATTGCCCACCCGGTAGGGTCATGCTTCTTTTTTACGCGCTTCCCCTGACAGTAGTCAGGATTTAGATGTTTTAGGCAGATTGAATGACATAAACATCCTTACTCGGCGTCTGTCCTTCACTGGTTTGAGGCCAGCTGCGTGCCACAGGGTAGCACTGTGGTGGCACACGATGGTTGTCATGGCTCCCTACAGGGGTATTAAAGGACTGCTTTATTATTTATTTACAGATCAACAAGGAGAACGGCATGCTGGAAGCATCGCGAATCATGAACCTGTACCAGTTCATCCAGCTGTACCGGGACATCACCAGCCAGGCTGCAGAGGTTCTGTCTGCTGAGGGGCCCCCCAAGGGCCCAACCGAGGGCCCGTCAGCCCAGCTCCCCTCCACAGACTCCTGCCAGGCCAGCATGTGGATGGGCAGGTAGGGGTCCTCCAGGTGTGGTACAGCCTGACAGACACACAGTTCAGACACTGGGTGAAGAAACAGTTCTGTGATGACTTCAGTAGCTCCACCTACAGGTGGGGGCACTTCACTGGTAGATGAACCAAATCACTTCAGTTTCATTAAGACTGGCCAGACAACCAGACATTTAAAGTTTGGCTTTTTATAACACTTAACATAATTTCCTGAGGCAGTTTTTTTCAGAAGGATTTATCCAACTTCATGCGTTTGTCTCCAAAAGTAGCGTCACTGTTAAACGTCTGGCTTCTCGGTGTGTGTGTGTGTGTGTGTGTGTGTGTGTGTGTGTGTGTGTGTGTGTGTGTGTGTGTGTGTGTGTGTGTGCGCTGGGTGTGTGTGTGTGTGCGCTGGGTGTGTGTGTGTGTGTGTGTGTGTGTGTGTGTGTGTGTGTGTGTGTGTGTGTGTGTGTGTGTGTGTGTGTGTGTGTGTGTGTGCGCTGGGTGTGTGTGTGTGTGCGCTGGGTGTAGAGTGAAGCAGCTGACTGACGAGGAGGAGTGCTGCATCTGCATGGACGGGAAGGCAGACCTCATTCTCCCGTGTGCACACAGCTTCTGTCAGAAGTGTATCGATAAATGGTAATGGAACACACACACCCACACACACACACACCTCTAATAACATATACACACACACCTGTAATAACACACACACCTCTAATAACACACACCTCTAATAACACACACACACACACACGTGGAATAACACACACCTCTAATAACACACACACACATCTGTAATAACACACACACTTGTGTTTCTGCAGGAGTGGACACAGCAGAAACTGCCCCATGTGCCGCCTACACGTGACCGCTGCCAGTGAATCATGGGTAATGTCTGACTTCCCGACAGAGGGCGACATCGCTGGTTACATACTGAACTTGGCGGATGATGCCGGCCACCCACACAGGCCTTAGCACACACTCCTTCACACACACCCCTGAGCCGGTAGAGGACCAGGGAAGAACCCGTACAACAAAACGTCACTTTCACCTGGGGAGAGAACTATTTTTCCTGGTGGGGTAAAACCCTGGGGCAGCAGGGTCTCCTGCTCTTGCCACAAGGGTGGAACATGAAACCAGTCCAAAAAACTCTTCAGATGTTCTTCGTTCCCCAGGTGTGGTTGGTGTCGTGCTCCATGACCGTTTCTGTTTTCTATGTTCAGTATCTAATCTGCTGGATTAAATCCTAACTCATTCATTTAATTCTCAGAATAACCAGAAATCCAGTATTTCCAGGTTTGTTTCATTGACAGGGAAGAAGATGCTGTGTCACATCAATGGTTTTACATGCTCCTCCTACAGGGGGCGCTACATGAGAAGGTCAAGAGTTTCACTTTTGTGTGAGAAACACAAGCCTACTGTCTCCAGCTGTTAGCTTAGCTTAGCATGAAGTGTTGAAATATGTGGAAACAACAATCCAGGCCCTAAACCCCCTGAATGCCCTCTGAAGCACTAACACACATTTAGATTGGTTTGTAGGGTTAGGGTTAGGATTAGGGTTAGGATTAGGTTGGACGGCTGAACACAAAACAGTTTTTTTCCAGTTTGAACCAAAAAGCTTCCTCTTCTCCTTCAGCCACAGATATAACAGTTTCTGCCAGATGTGTTTCCCACCCTGTAAACTGCAACCTGCATGTTTCCACCACATGACGTGTAAAACTATTGTGAACCGATGTTCAGAGTTCCAGTTTAGAACGTGATTGTCTTTCTGGGGATAAATATTTAATTTTTTATGATTTCTGTGATGATTTATGGGATAAAAGCCATAAATTGTCATCAGTGCCGTTTTCATCTTTTTAACGATGCACAGTGGGATGAAAAAGTTTGGGCATCCCTGATAATTTTCCAGATTTTCCTTTATAAATCACTGGTTGTTTGGATCAACAATTTCATTTAAATGCATCACATAGCAGACAAACACAGTGGTGTTTGAGAAGTGAAATGACGTTTATAGGATTTACAGAAAGTGTGCAATAATTATTGAAACTAAAGTAATCAGGCACATAAATTTGGGCGCCCTTGTTGTTTTATTGATTTGAATAACTTTAGCACTAATTATTGGAACAAAAAATGTGTTTAGTAAGCTCATTGACCCTTGACCTACATACAAAGGTGAAGTTAATCATGAGAAAGGGTATTTACGGTGGCCAATTGTAAGTTGATGTCCTTTTTGCATTTTCTATGAAGAACTCAACAGAGGAGTCTCAAAACAACTGTCACATGACCTGAAAACAAAGATTGTTCCACATCATGGTTTAGGGGAAGGATGCAAAAAGCTAGCTCAGAGATTTCTGCTGTCAGTTTCCACTGAGAGGAACGTAGTGAGGAAATGGAGGAACATAGGTACAGTTGTATTTGGGGCCCGGAGTGGAAGGCCCAGAAAAATGTCAGAGAAGCGGAGGTGACAGATGGTGAGAACAGTCAGTCATCCCACAGATCAGCTCCACAGACCTACAACATCATCTCTCTGCAGGGGCGTCGTTCAACTATTCACACACTTTGCACAAAGGGATGCTCCACGGAAGAGTGACGTGGAGGAAGCTCTGCACACATGACACAAACAGTCACTAGAGGTGTGTTCAAGAACATTTGGACAAACCAGCTTCAGTTTGGAATGAGGTGCTCTGGACTGATGGAACAAACATTGAGTTATTTAAACATAAGAGGCGGTACACATCGCAGATGAAGAAAACAGCGTTCCAAAACAAACACTTGATTCCAACATGTGGTATTGCGTTTGTGGTGGTTCCATCATGCTGCGGGGTTGTGTCCAGTGTGGGGACTAGCAATCTTATTAAAGTTGAAGGTCACATGGATTCCAGTCCGTATCGACAGATTCTAACAAACGATGTTCAAGAATCAGAGACGGGGCTGGATACGTCAACAAGACAGAGAGCCTAAACACTGTTTAGATTCTACTAAGACATTCATGCAGGGGAACAAGTAAATGTTCTGGAATAGACATCTCACTCCTGGACCTGAATATTGTCAAAAATTTGTGGTGTGATTTAAAGCGGGCTGATCATGCTGGTAACCATCAAACTAACCCAACTGGGGAAGTGTTGTGAAGACAAATAGTCGAAAATACCTTCAACCAAAATTTAAACCCTCATTGGAAGCTATAGAAAGAATTTAGAGGCTGTTATTTCTGAAAAAACAGGCTCTACTAAATATTGATGAAATTTTTGTCTTGGGGGGCCCAAATTTATCCACCTACCTACTTTTGTGTAAATAATTATTGCAAACTTTTTGTAAATCCTATAAACTTCATTTCACTTCTCAAACACCACTGTGTTCATCTGATATGATTTAGTTAACTGGAATTGTTGATTAAAACCAGTGATTTATAAAGGAAAATGGGGAAAAGTTTTCATACCACTGTAACTACTGAGTTCTTCTGAATCCTTTTACTGTAGACGTGTTTTACTTTACACTCGTCTGCTCTGGGTTAGGGTTAGTGTTAGGGTTAGGGATTCACGGGGCTTAGGGTTAGGGATTCACGGGGGTCAGGGATTCACGGGGGTCAGGGATTCACGGGGGTTAGGGATTCACGGGGGCCGGCAGCTCTGAAGCTGAAAGTTGTGATTTATCAAAACTATCCTAAAGAATTTTGTAAAATGTGAAAATATAGAACACTATTTTACCTTATTTCAACATGCTATGATGAAGAATTCTAATTTCGTATTTTGATAATTTATTAAATACATTTTCATTGTTTTCCAAACATAAAACATCTCCAAACAATTGTTGACGCCTTTTCATTGGACAGAGACGCCTTTTCCTGTATAGATATTTAATTGATGTTCATTTAATACTCACTAAACATGTGGTTCTAATTTGACTGGAGGTAATTATTGGTTGATAGTGCTGACACATATTGTTCTCTTTACATCGTCTTGGTGACTGTACACAACAACAGATGATTTGACCTCTGGTGGAATCCTCTGAGTGGAGCTGAGATCAGACACAAAACGTCTGTTTGGCCCATTTAAAATACCGTACATGAGACAAGGGTGTAATTTATGATTATTTAAAGATTTAAGGCATGAAAATGATTACAATACTGTTTTCTTATAGACTACTGTATATCATGAATGAGTATAAAGAGCTGCTGTGAAATTATTTAATCCTTACTGTATCACCCTGAAAAAGTAGATTCTCACATTTTGCACTTTATGATCAGTGACAGAGGCTGAAACCACTTCACAGCTTTTATTTGCTTAATTTTTTAAAATGCATTGTTTACAGTTCATGGAAATATTTGTAATCCTATTTTAATGTGTAAAGTATGATATGAAGTAAAAACTTATATGCTATAATTTTATTCATCTGTGATTTTATTGATCATTGAGGTAACTGTGTGTGTGTGTGTGTGTGTGTGTGTGTGTGTGTGTGTGTGTGTGTACACAGTATATGTACACACGTGTTTGTGTGTGTGTGTGTGTGTGTATATACCGTATATATACTGTAGTACTATACAGTACTATTTATATTCAGCATATTGTTCAAGTTTAGCAGTTGGTGAGCCAATGGGTGGCGCTGTTTCCTCACAGGAAGAAGGTTCTGCTCGAATGTCCCTTTTCATCTGGATGAGTTCTTTCTGGTTTCTTCCTCCCTCCACCACCAACATGTAGTCTTCGTCTAATCTGTCACACCCACATGCTTCCAATGTGACAGAATAGTTTTGTAACTGTGTAGTTAATTAGCATTACAGTATTTAATATAAAGGAATAGTTTATGTCATTAGCTTCTGTAAAGATTTTGTGATTCAAAATCACGATCAAAGTTTATTCACCAAGCAGGGATAAGATCAGGACAAGACAAACCTCTTGTTAAATTTGTGCTTTGTGGAATTTACAGTTATTACTGTTTTTAAAATAGCCTGTCGTGATGTCTGAATGCCCCCATGGGGCTTCGAACCCTTTGGGACAATTGTGCCGGAAACTGTTTCATTACTCAGAGTCCCATTCATTGGGAGTGGCGCCCTCTGCTGGCAGATTGGCTGTACTGCAGCCACAACGATCAGTGAGCCCAGAAAACAGCTCTTTGACATGTATTCCATGCATTTTCTGAATAAAACCAAATGTAATTTAATGTATTAATCCTTGCTTGCTATACCGTAGCCATATATTATAGGAAATTGATTTATGATTACTGATCCTTGCAGGATTCAAGAAAGCAATGAGACATAGATAACATGTTCATGTGTGTCTATGTAATATAAACACGTGTGTTCGTGAGTTACATAGGATGATTAATGCCACCGATAAAAAATAAGGTCTATGTTGTGAGATAAAAGTCTGAATCCTGAGACGTGACCACAGCAGCACCACCGGCTTCATCCTCACATCTGGATCTATAACACCTCATCATGAATGACGTGTTGTTTCTGTACGTCAGGTGGGAACAAAGCAGACACTTCACCTGTAAATTAAAAATGACGTGTGTGGTTTATTATTTTCTACTGTGTGAGCAACAGAGCCTGAAAATAAGTTTCTTAGAACTTAAAAAATAATTTTGTTCAGCATGGGCCCTGCCCACCTCACCTGATGGAGCCAGTAGCTCCACCGACTGACCTCCACTGCTGTCCAACAAGAGCTCCACCAGGCCTGAGATCGTCAGGGCCCCCCCCCACATCAGTGTCGGCGGTTTGTCTGTGGTTGTTATCACACGTCTGTTGTCACACTGAGTTCTCTGCGTCCTGATTGGTTCATTTGGTGCTGACATTTGGTAACTTCATTAGTAGTTGTGTATAATATAAATGTTTATCTCTGACTGCTTTAATGTCGTCATCAGGGACCATCGCCCCCGGAAAGAAGAACAAGATCCACTTTATTGACCCCCCAGTGGGGAAATGACTTTTAAGCTCTACTCATGTCTTTGTGTTGGAAACAGACCCTGAAACACAACCACAACACACTGGGGGCCCAAAGCAATTAGTAACACAACAATCAGTACGGGGGGGCAGAGTGGAGGGCAGCGAGTTCGGGTGGGGCCCCAGTTGAACAGCTTGTAAGGAGACGGGGCCTTGCTCAAGGGCACCTCGGCAGTGGCCGGGAGGTGAGCCGACACCTCCCACAGTCAGCTCACACTGATGTCTGATCACACCTGATCACATCTGATCACACCTGATCACATCTGATCACATCTGATCACACCTGATCACACCTGATCACATCTGATCACACCTGATCACATCTGATCACATCTGATCACACCTGATCACACCTGATCACACCTGATCACATCTGATCACACCTGATCACATCTGATCACACCTGATCACACCTGATCACATCTGATCACATCTGATCACACCTGATCACATCTGATCACACCTGATCACATCTGATCACACCTGATCACATCTGATCACATCTGATCACATCTGATCACACCTGATCACACCTGATCACATCTGATCACACCTGATCACACCTGATCACACCTGATCACATCTGATCACACCTGATCACATCTGATCACATCTGATCACACCTGATCACACCTGATCACACCTGATCACATCTGATCACACCTGATCACACCTGATCACACCTGATCACACCTGATCACATCTGATCACACCTGATCACATCTGATCACACCTGATCACATCTGATCACACCTGATCACACCTGATCACACCTGATCACATCTGATCACACTTGATCACATGTGACCCACCTTCCTGATCTAGTCCTGCAGGACGTCTGATCTCCTCCAACCACTGACTGATGGAGTCTGTCCTCCTGACAGAAGACCAGCAGCCAGCTGGACCTCCTCCTGAACCCTGACACCTCCAGACTGTTAACTCTTCAGAACGTGTCTGCTGCTCTGGACACATGAAGCTCCACCGTTTACATGAGCCATCTGAGAATCAGGTTCTTGATCCCTGGACCCGTTGTGTGAGAGCCCAGGACAGACAGAACCCACAGAGCTGGTGGAGACCAGGAGCTCCTCCAGCCTGGATGAAAGTCCTCAGAAGCAGGACGAGGAAGAGTTCCTGTCTCCTGGAGACGTTTGCAGTGACGTGCAGAAGAAGCTTCACTGCCTCTGGTCCACCTGGGTCTGAAGTGTGGCACCACCACTTTGGTTCCAAGAGGTCATGTGATCAGTTGATCAATAGTACAGGTGATTGATTAGAGGTTCAGCCTCTGAGGTGTGAAGCTCCACAATGTTCTCCATGTCAGAGAGCAGCTCTGGAACCTCTGTCCTGTGAGAATGGCAGCAGATGAGCTGACATGGAGACAGTTCTTCACTGTGTTCCTGTGAGGTCACTGCAGGACACAGGTCAGTGTTGTCATGACGACACTGGGCAGTGTTGTCATGACGAAGCTGCATTATTACAGTCTGTGATGTCAGTTAGTCTGACTGTTCTGATGCAGCAGCTGTTCACACACGCACACACACACACACACACACACACGCACACGCACGCACGCACGCACACACACTGTACTGACACGTGTGTTCTGATGCAGCAGCTGTTCACACACACACACGCACACACACACACTGTACTGATTCATGTTCTGATCCATCTTCCTGAGAAGAAGCAGGTGAGCGGTCATGCGTGTGGCGCCACCTGCTGTCAGCAGAAGGACCTGAGCACCAGTTTCAGTCCCAATCAGGTGTGAAGTAGAACCGGTTCAAATCCATCCGGTCTGACCCTCATGTCCAGGATCACTGGGGTCAGGACTTGTGTTTAAATATTAAATCTGGTTTATTGTTCTGGTTCCTGTTCTCCTTCATGTGATTCTTCTGAAATATTCAGCTTTGAGCTTTATTCACATTTTCATTTCAGGACGTTGTAATTGTTCAAGAATAAAATGAATCCTCAGAAACCAAAGAGTCTCCGAGAGGCTGACGCCAGAGAGGCCCCGGGGCCTTCCTTTGTCAGACGTGCTTCAAGGAAAAATCACTGCCCAACTAAAGAATACGTTTAACTCTTTATTAACAAAAAAGAATGATCTGCTCATGAAACTGTTCACAAACTCATAATGGAAGTGATCACACAATGCAGTGTAGTGATAGGAACGGAAATAGCGTTCAGTCAAGAAAAATACAGCGACCCCGCTCACCCCCCCTCCGCAGGTGAGCATGTGCCCCTACTTCACCTGTATTAACATCCACGTCCACATCCATGTGACCCACTTAGTCCCTCATTAATGTGATCACACAAACAACATCACAAACAACAACAAACACAGTGTTTAAACCATCATAGACCTACAAAATACCCATAAATCCATTCAGGGCTCCGACAAATAAAAGTTCATGTTGGACGTGAACAACTTGTACTGCGCATGTGCGCTGTGTCGGTGGATTCAAGGAAATCAGACTAATGACGACCAGCTGCAGCCGGGAGCCGCGAGACCACAATGATTGGCTGATTGATGGGCGTGGATTTGATTGGTTCATGCCAAATTTGGCGTCTCAAACACAGAAGGTGACGTCAGTCGGCGCGCAGAGTTCAGTTCACCGCCTTCAGGTCAGCGTTAACGCGGGTTTCTCCTCCACGCAGCTCTGGAAGCTCGCGTTAGCCAGCAGGTGTGTGTAAAGCTAGCGTTAGCCAGCAGGTGTGAGTAAAGCTAGCGTTAGCCAGCAGGTGTGAGTAAAGCTAGCGTTAGCCAGCAGGTGTGAGTAAAGTTAGCGTCAGCCAGCAGTTGTGTGTAAAGCTAGCGTCAGCCAGCAGGTGGGTGTAAAGCTAGCGTTAGCCAGCAGGTGTGAGTAAAGCTAGCGTTAGCCAGCAGGTGTGAGTAAAGCTAGCGTTAGCCAGCGGTGTGAGTAAAGCTAGCGTCAGCCAGCAGTTGTGTGTAAAGCTAGCGTTAGCCAGCAGGTGGGTGTAAAGCTAGCGTTAGCCAGCAGGTGTGAGTAAAGCTAGCGTTAGCCAGCAGGTGTGAGTAAAGCTAGCGTCAGCCAGCAGGTGTGAGTAAAGCTAGCGTCAGCCAGCAGGTGTGAGTAAAGCTAGCGTTAGCCAGCAGGTGTGAGTAAAGCTAGCGTCAGCCAGCAGGTGTGAGTAAAGCTAGCGTCAGCCAGCAGGTGTGAGTAAAGCTAGCGTCAGCCAGCAGGTGTGAGTAAAGCTAGCGTCAGCCAGCAGGTGTGCTCAAAGCTCGCTTATGGAGCTGCAGGACGCCCCACCCCCACAGTCCCGGTCCGGGGGGGCCAGAGGAAGACCCCGGAGCGCCTTCCTCTCGGAGGAGCCTCCAGCATCAGGTGAGTCCCTCCTGATGGAGCTGTAGTGATGGGGGTGTTGGCTCATGGGGGGGGGATGAGGCCCAGAGCGGTGGTCGGACCGGAACCAGTGGCCACCGGCCGTGTGTTGGTGCTCACGTTAACCTACCGTGGCCCTCAGGTCCGGTACCAGTTCTGAACTAACGAGATTTCCTGTGTGCGGGAGAGCAGGTGGAGTAGGGGTCTTTTTAAAAGAAGGGTCTACATTTAACATTAGATACACAACCAGTAACAGAAACACATACGTGGACGCACATCTAAATCAACAAATTAACTTAAAAGGGCAAAAATGTACAAAGCTGGAGTCACAGCGATGAGACACGTGATCATCCAGAGACACCTGGTTCCACAAGGGGAGCTCCGCCCACCGCATGAGGCCTTCGCCCTGATGATGATGGTTATTGATGATAATGCTGGTTATTGATGATAATGCTGCTGGTTATTGATAATGCAGACCTATCTGTGTGTGTATTGTCTGATAATACCAAGTCGTGTTAAATGTGACGTCACCTAACGTGACTGAATTGAAGTGAACTGACTGATTAGATAAACTGTTCTGGTGTGTTTTCTGAACACTAAAGATTCAAACGTGTTGATCGTGTGAAGAAACCGGTTTCCCTGTACAATGAAATTCTTTGGTGTCCACAGTGAACGTGTGAAGAATTTAAGTGTAAAGGTTGAAAGAATAATTTAACTATGAAAGGACAACTAAAAAACATCTACATAAATGTGTAACATCTGGGTCATTGTGTAAATTGTGCACTATTTCAACTTTTTCTAGTTTTGTGTGAACATTTGGTTTTCCTTCAGGTGTTCATGAAACATTTCTTTCCTGTCATTTGGTCTTTGCTGACTGGAGCTCAGGTTTGGCTCGATGGTCCTTTGTCTCCCTCAAGTGGTTAAAATGGGTCCTACCGCTAATGAAGTGTTGGTTTCACCTGATTTAATGTTTTATTGGTCTAAAGTTGTGTATCTTAGTTTTGTCTATTATTGTTAGAGGGTTAGGGGTAGGGGCTGATGTTAGTTTGGGAGGGGGCGGAGGGAGGGAAGAGCGCACCAATGAATCAATCTCAAAGTACCTAATTGAGAGGTGAAATTGTTTGACAGTTACTTTTTGTATCATAAAAATTATCAATCCAATTAAAAACATTTCTGTTAAGTCAAGATAAACATTTTTTTTTTAAATTAAAAACCAGTAGTCAAAGAATAGGAATACATTTTATTTTCTGTTTACACTTAATTATGAACTAGGTTGTGGACTAGCTTTTAAAATGACTAGTTTTTGAACCCAGCTAACTACGGATTTTAAAGGAACCAGCATCACTGTGTGCAGGAGAGCAGGTGGAAAGGAAGTAGGTCTTGAATCTGAAGAACAAGTTTCAGATTTACTGTGGTGTTGATGGGAAGAGAAATGGATAAGGGGTCACTTTAAAAGAAGGGTTAACTAAGAGGGTTGTGTAGGTGAAAAGTGTCAGCTCCAGTGATGAGGGTGAAACTTGACATTGAGGGTGTTATATTTAAGAGCGACTTTGGTTTAATTTCCAGGAAAAGAACCACAGATTCATTATTTGTCTTGAGGATGTTAATGAAGTACAGAGAAGGTCAGAAGGAGCTCCATGGTGTCTTTGTAGATCTCCAGAAAGAATGACCGGGTACCCAGAGAGGAACTGGGGTCTTGCATGAAGTCTGGAGTGGCAGAAGTCTGTTGGAACAGTACAGGACATGAACGAGTTCAGCTGAACTGGTGAGGTGTGCTGCAGGTGTGAGGGAGGAGTTCAACGTAGAGGTGGGACTGATCAGGGATCAGATCTGAGCCCCTTCCTGTTTACAGTGGTGATGATGGGCTGACTGAATGAATTGGATTGGATTACCCCATGTACCATCATGTTCAGGGATGACATTGTGAAAGCATGGAGCAGGTGGAGGAACAGTCTTCCTTCTCCACTCCACTCATGCACAGGTGCCGTTTTCCTCTCCATCACATGCCACCACCTTTCTAAATGTTCTTCCACCTGCTCCGTGCAGATCAGTGTCATCTGTGAACATCATGGTCCATGGGGAATCCAGTCTCACTTCATATGTCAGCCTATTACCTCCACTGCAAACGGGAAGGGGCTCAGATCAGATCCCTGATCAGTCCCACTTCGAACTCCTCCCTCACACCTGCAGCACACCACCTGTTCTGCTGCCCTCGTTCATGTCCTGTACTGTTCTAACGGACTTCTCTGCTACTCCAGACTTCCTCATGCAGTCCTACACTTCCTGTCTGTCATAGACTTTCTGTAGATCTACAAAGACACCATGGAGCTCCTTCTTGGGGCAGCAGTGTCTAAGTGGTAGAGCGAATGCCGCGTGATCAGACATTGGCGGTTCGAGTCCTGCTCCCGCCAGCCAGCTTCAGTGTGAGCTGACAGTGCGAGATGTCAGCTCACCTCCCCGGTTGCTGCCGAGGAGCTCTTGAGCAAGGCGTAGTCCCCCCTACAAGCTCGTTTGTGGTGCGACCATCACTCTGCCTCCCCTGTACTGCCTGTTGTACTAATGGCATGCCTACAGGCCCCTAGTGTTTGTTGTGTACAGGCCCCTGAACAAACACTTGTATTCAATGCATGGTTTGATACATATATGCATGTAAAGGTAAGTTCCCTGTTGGGGATAAAGTTAATTAACTTCTTCTGAACCTTCTCTGTACTTCATCAACGTCGTTAAGACAAATGATGCATCTGTGGTCCTTTGCCCAGGAATAAAACAATATTGTTGCAAATTTACTGAAGACAGGATCAAGTACAAGGGTAAAAATATTTGATTTGTCAAATATGATCTCTGGTGCAGACACCACTGGTGCACACACAAATGCCTGAAGGAAGCCGACAGTGTTGAGTACGTGTATGAAAAGGTGTGAATAAGGATCGTTGTCATTTTGTGGTCTTCTGTTGATGGGAAAGGGTTTTGGGGTTTGTTGGGAATTCCATTAAAAAATGCAAATGACGAAAAACTTTCCACAATAGAAGCAACAGACAGCACAACACTAACTTCCTTATCCACCAAATAATGCTCTAAACATGCGACACACAGCACACGGATAACTGATATGTTGGGCTGAGTCAGGCGGATGGTTAGCTCATCCCTTCAGGAGAGTCTAACCCAAACATTATAAAGATCACAGCCAATGAACATTCAGGACTCTACTGTAGAGGTCCAGAGGTGTATCCGCACCAAGGATGAAGTGAGGAGAGCACTGAAGAGGATGAAGAGTGGAAAGGCAGTCGGTCCTGATGATATACCTGTAGAGGTTTGGAAGTGTCTAGGAGAGGTGGCAGTAGAGTTTCTGACTGGGTTGTTCAACAGGATCTTAGATAGTGAGAAGATGCCTGAGGAGTGGAGAAGTGTGCACATCTCCCTTGTTCTTAAAAATGGGAACCAGCAGAGTTGTGGCAACTACAGAGGAATAAAGCTGATGAGCCATACAATGAAATTATGGGAAAGAGTAGTGGAAGCTAGACTAAGGGCAGAAGTGAGCATTTGTGAGCAGCAGTATGGTTTCATGCCAAAAAAGAGTACTACAGATGCAGTATTTGCTTTGAGGATGTTGATAGAGAAGTACAGAGAAGGCCAGACGGAGCTGCATTGTGTTTTTGTAGATCTGGAGAAAGCTTATGACAGGGTGCCCAGAGAGGAACTGTGGTATTGTATGAGGAAGTCTGGAGGGTAGAGAAGTATGTTAGAGCGGTGCAGGACATGTATGAGGACTGTAAGACAGTGGTGAGGTGTGCTGTAGGTGTGACAGAGGAGTTCAAGGTGGAGGTGGGACTGCATCAGGGATCAGCTCTGAGCCCCTTCTTGTTGCTATGGTGATGGACAGGCTGACAGACGAGGTTAGACAGGAATCTCCATGGACTATGATGTTTGCAGATGACATTGTGATCTGCAGTGAGTAGGGAAGAGGTGGAGGAGAAGCTAGAGAGGTGGAGGTTTGTCCTGGAAAGGAGAGGGATGAAGGTTATCCGCAGTAAGACAGAGTACATGTGTGTGAATGAGAGGGACCCAAGTGAAAGAGTGAGGTTACAGGGAGGAGATCAAGAAGGTGGAGGATTTGAAGTACTTGGGGTCAACAGTCCAGAGCAATGGAGAGTGGGGAAAAGGGGTGAAGAAACGTGTCCAGGCAGGATGGAACTGGTGGAGAAAAGTGTCAGGTGTGATGTGTGATAGAAGAATTTCAGCTAAAATGAAAGGAAAGGTGTCCAAAACTGTGGTGAGACCAGCGATGTTGTTCGGTCTAGAGACAGTGTCACTGAGGAAAAGCCAGACAGAGCTGGAGGTAGCAGAGATGAAGATGCTGAGGTTCTCTTTGAGAGTGACCAGGAAGGATAGGATCAGGAATGAGTACATCAGAGGGACAGCACATGTTGGAGGTTTTGGAGATAAAGTCAGAGAGGCCAGACTGAGATGGTTTTGACATGTCCAGAGGAGAGATGGTGAATATATTGGTAGAAGGATGCTGAGTTTTGAACTGCCAGGCAGGAGGCCTAGAGGAAGACCAAAGAGGAGGTTTATGGATGTAGTGAAAGAGGACCATGAAGGTAGTTGGTGTGAGAGAAGAGGATGCAAAGGACAGGGTTAGATGGAGGCAATTGATTCGATGTGGCGACCCCTGAAGGGAAAAGCCGAAAGGAAAAGAAGACTGAAGAACATACACGTCTAACCTGAGATCAAAGAACCAAAGAGGTTTTTTGCTCAGACTAAAACCTGAACAAGCTGGTGCCGTGACTCCAGAGGCGACGTTCTTCGTGGGAGCCAGGTGTAATCTGACTGCGCAAACAAAGGTAAGGAGAAACTTTTTCTAAAACTCTGCCAGATGGCCTTCCTGGTTTATCACGTGTCTAAATTTTGCTTTACTTATAACTCGGCACCAGGTCAGAATAATTGTACAATATTCCCTCGCTTATTCACGCTTCAAGATGCACAGCTTCACTATGACGCAATTTTTAAAAATTATAAATTCCCCTTATTGAGATGTATGTTGAGTCTTTCAGATTTCACACCAAATGCAATACAAATATGCAAATGATGGTTTAATATCACAATATATTTTTAAAAATTTTTTAAAATACAGCAATGAATCTTTGCAGTTCTCAAAAGCTGAAGACTCATTTGTAAACGGCTTAAATTCAATTTGGGTGTGGTCTAAGACTACTTTAAAACTGTGTAGAAAAGGGTGAAAGACACCCCATGTCCTGTACATGTTGTGGCTGGCGAGGGAAGGGCCCTCCCACGACGGCCAGAACCAATGGACAAGGACAATGTTCCTTCAAAATAAGGATGAGATTTATTTTGAAAAGGAGGGTAACATTCCATTCATACCAACTCAAACTCTGGAGGAACGGTACAACAGTGAGCCTTATGCTCAGGTTAGAGACATATTGACTTCAGCACAAAAGAGGAATCATGAACCAGCCAACCAACAACCAGTAAATCACATGAAAGCTGGGGTGTTGGAGACCGACAAGGGTAGAACATCCTGGATGAGTTCACATAAAAGGGGTGCTGGTGAGATCCCCCAAAACCACTGTAGTGTTGTAAAATGTTTAATCAAAGAAGAAAATGACAATGTGGTGTCAGTGTTCTACAGGGTCCAGTGGGGACCTGGTGGTGTGGTTTAAAGGAGTGTGGAGATCCACGTCTGGGATCCCACCAGAACTAGACGGTGGGGACGGCAGACGTAGAAGGAGGCAATTTTTGGGTCGTGATGGTCTAAGAGCCCAACCATTGAAGCCCTGATGGCCGACCAGACGGCACACTCAGGCAAAGACAAACACACACTGGATCAGGGAAATGGACCCAGTTACTGGGGAAGAGATCATTTCATATTGGTTGTTGGTTTTTAACTGATCTGCTCTCATTGTAGACATCAAGCGTTCCAAGAAGGAAGTGGACAGACTGGACACGGCAGGGGGTGGTGCCGACTCCTTCGGCTCCAGACATCGTCACTGACCCCACATCACGTAAGCACAAAACCAAAACGGAGATGGAGGGTAAAACACGGCACTCACCTCCCTTCATGAGGACATGATGCTGGTTACATTCAGTCACACCCCCTCATATCAGGAAACAATGATGTCATCCACAGGCATTGACGTGCATGACATCACCTGTCGATGGGGAAGTGATGAAGCTTGAGGGGATTTTAAACACATCTGTGACTGCGGCGCTTTCTTTGTGTGGTTGTTTCCTGTATCAGGGCCCTGACTGTCAGGTGCATTGATGGGGCTGTGGGACGACTGGGAATACCCCCGTCTTGTCAGATGGCAGAGCAGGAGGCCCTACTGGCGCCCGGCGAGGGAGACGCCTCTGACTGCCTGGCTGGACGTCATCAATCCCTCAGCTGAAGACCAGATTACTCAGGTCTACAATTCAGATTGTTAATGTTGCTAATGCTATTGATAATGCCGACGACATTGAATGCCATAAAGATACTAAAAATGATTATGGTGATGAGGATGCCGATTAGGGTATCAATCAAGATGCTGATGAAAATGATGCTGATACTGCTAACAATGATGACTATAGTGTGGTGATTGAGGTGATGAGCAGTTTTTGATGTTTCATGTCCGAATCATCACATCCATGGTCTAATTCGTCCTCACATTTGTAGCCTAAAAAAACTTGCGGTCATGCTCTCGCATCCCAACAGGTATTGGGATCTCCCATATTATATAAAGTTTTCTTTGTATAATGTGGGAGATGCACCTGAGTAAGACTCCTGTGTCAGAGTGGTCATAAGACTGCACCTCACGTCGAAATAGATTTTACTGCGGTCGTCAGTTTCCCTGGACAAAAACCCGTCTGAGCCATCGAGGAGTTCCACAGGATTGCAGGTGAGTCATGTGAAGATCTGTTAATTTTAATTTATCTGACGTTGTGCTGCAACCTCAGACTTCAGTACCCGAGTGATTTTAATTTTTTTTTAGGATTTCCCGATGTAACTGCATGGATGGCATCCCATTGAGACTCCATCCCATAAATCCATTATCAACACAAACATGCAGGTATGTGTAGATTGACTACTGTGTTAAAATGTTAGACTGCGTCATACCTAAACTAACATGTCATTCTCTGCCCTGTCAAGATCATAATGTGGTGCTGCAACCCACATTTCTGATGTGGAGGCAACATGCGTATATCCATGACTCCTGGATATACGTTGAGTCTTACCTGAAAGGTCTCTATAGGTTGGCCAGACAGAGGGATGGAGATGGGAAGGACGTGCAGCAGGTTAGGCTGATGGATATAGATGGAAATGTGGCAACTGGAGCCAGTGTACTGGGTAGATGGAAATAATACTCTGAGGAGATGAGGAAAATCAGAAAAAGGTAGGGTGGAAGATGCAAGTGTGGTGGAGCAGGAAGTAGCAGTGATCAGCCAGGGTGAAGTTAGGATGGCGCTAGAGGAAGGAACGGGAGGGCAGTTGGTCTGGATGGCATTCCTGGAGGTATGGAACCTTCTCTCAGGTGGCTGTGGAGTTTTTGACCAGGTTGTTCAACAGAATTTTAGCGGCTGAGAAGATGCCTGAGGAATGGAGGAAGAGTGTGCTGGTTCCCATTTTTAGGAACAAAGGTCATCTGCTGAGTTGTGGGAACGATGGAGGGATAGATTTGATGAATCCCACAATGAAGTTGTGGGTAACAAGTGGCAGAAGGTAGAGTTAGGACAGATGTGGCATTTACGGGCAACTTTGGTTTCATTTTTCAGGAAAAGGAGCATGGATGTATCATTTGTCTTGAGGATGTTTAATGAAGTACAGAGAAGGTCAGAAGGAGCTCCATGGTGTCTTTGTAGATCTCTAGAAAGAATGACCGGGTACCCAGAGAGGAACTGGGGTCCTGCATGAAGTCTGGAGTGGCAGAAGTCTGTTGGAATGGTACAGGACATGAACGAGTTCAGCTGAACTGGTGAGGTGTGCTACAGGTGTGAGGGAGGAGTTCAACGTAGAGGTGGGACAGATCAGGGATCAGATCTGAGCCCCTTCCTGTTTACAGTGGTGATGATGGTCTGACTGATGGAGTTGGACTGGATTACCCCATGGATCATCATGTTCACAGATGACATTGTGAAAGCATGGAGCAGGTGGAGGAACATTCTTCCTTCTCCACTCCACTCATGCACAGGTGCTGTTTTCCTCTCCATCACATGCCACCACCTTTCTAAATGTTCCTCCACCTGCTCCGTGCAGATCAGTGTCATCTGTGAACATCATGGTCCATGGGGAATCCAGTCTCACTTCATATGTCAGCCCATTACCTCCACTGCAAACAGAAAGAGGCTCACATCTGATCCCTGATCAGTCCCACCTCTACCTCAAACTCCTCCCTCACACCTGCAGCACACCTCACCTGTTCTGCTGCCCTCGTTCATGTCCTGTACTGTTCTAACGGACTTCTCAACTACTCCAGACTTCCTCATGCAGTCCCACACTTCCTGTCTGTCATAGACTTTCTGTAGATCTACAAAGACACCATGGAGCCCCTTCTGATCTTCTCTGTACTTGACATTCTCAAGGCAAATAATGCATCTGTGGTCCTTTTCCTGGGAATGAAACCATCTTGTTGCTTGTAAATACTCACCTCTGTCCTAACTCTACCCTCTACCCTTTGTTCCCACAACTTCATTGTGTGACTCATCAACTTGATCCTTCTATAGTTTCCACAACTCTGCACGTCACCCATGTTCCTACGAATGGGAACCAGTACACTTCCTCGACTGCTCAGGCATCTTCTCAGCCGCTAGAACTCTTTTGAACAACCTGGTCAAAAACTCCAGCCAGCTCAACAAGAACCTTCCATACCTCCAGGAATGTCATCCGGATCAATTGCTTTCTTGTTCCTTCCTCTTTAGTTCTATTTAGTGCTAGATGCAAGTTTCATCTCATTGAGGAAAATATGGTCTAAGATTATTTCTTTGAAGTTGTGTTGAAAAATTTATTTTGAAAAGGAGGGCAACATTCCATTCAAGAACCAGTTACTAGGAAAGAGATCATTTAAAAATCAAAGAATAACAAATATGAACCAGTTTATGAATAGGAGCTAAACAATGCATACATGCAGTGCTTGTATGTCATCCCATGATGCACATGGAGTTATTCAGCACTTTATTTGTTGCATTGATTGTAGTTTGGCAAAATATTTTTTTTTTTTAAATTATTGCAAGATACTGCCGCTGTCTGTTCTTCTGCTCCACAGGCGGGGAACATGCATGGAAGATGGGAAATCCAAAGGCCTGAAATCCCCTAGACTAGACTAGGACTGCAATTCCATCTGTCCTATCTGACACTCTATTTCCTTTCCCACCCGACCGGTCAAGGCGGATGACCGTCCTCCAGAGCCTGGGTCCTGCCCGGAGTTTCTTCCTCAATGAGGGAGTTTTTCCCCGCCGCTGTCGCTTATGCTTGCTCTGGTGGATCTTGTTGGGTTTCTCTGTCTATTAAAGCGCTTTGAAATGTTGTGATTAAGTGCTATACAAATAAAAGTTTATTGAACTAATTTGGGCTGTATTTTTCTGAGAAATGACCTTTATGATTTGGTTTCTGAAATGGAGAACTCCATTGTAGAGTCTAGTCATGCTTTTCAAGTTGTTGAAAATAAGCAGAATGTTTTGGTTATTACCTCATAACTTGGGATACTTCAAGCCCTTAATGTCCAAACTAGGTTTTAAACTAAATTGTTCAAAACCCAGTTACTTTATAACCAAAGTAGGTTTTCAAGTTTATTTCTTATATAGCCCAGATTCACAAAATGTCCATGTGCAGATTGTAAAGCCCTTTGAGACGATATCCCTCTGACCTTTGTGTGCTGCCTGTAGTACGACCCTTAAGTTGGATCGGGAACAACTCTCTTCAAAAAACCCTTTTAACAAGGTAAAAGATGTAGTCTTCCTGAGGTTTTTCCCCAGCCAGTGGAGGGACCCGTTTTCCAGGATAAAAGAAGCAATCCATCCAGTAGACTCACCACCAGCCGATGAAGCAGAGGTCACAGATTGCTGAGGATCCACCACTCGGAGGACGGACTAAATAATGCCTAAGTGTTCTTAAAAAGGTCTATGATTACCCCTGTCAGAACCCAAACCATAGCTGAACCAAACAAAATGGAACCAGACTCCCGTAGTGTGGATGGTGATAAAGGTCCATTGTGAAGCTTTTGATAACGACAGCCAAGGAAGCAGAGAGGTCACCCATAGCCAATGATCCACCACACAAAGGCCTGAGATGGAGAACAGGAGAGACGGAGCAATGGTGAGATTAACTGTCTTATTTATAATGGTTTCCATTTACACTGTTTGGACTTGTAAGGCTATGCCGCTTTATGTGCTTTCAATTGTTGCTTGGGGATGAATAAAGTTTTTTTTACATGAATTTTGTATATCAGGGTTTGGTGTGAAGGTGTTTGATTTTGGGAAAGGTTAGGGTTAGGGGTATAGGGTTAGGATTAGGGGTTACGGTGGACGGACGTTAGGGGGAGGGGGGGGGGGATTGGGGGGAAGTTATATATGTACAACTCCTTAGACTCTTCGTGTATCCCAGTAGTAGGAAGACGTGGTGGTAACAGTAGAAAAATATATATTAAAAAAATATATAAAATTATTTATCAAACTAAATTATCTCTGTTCAAGTAAGGTCCCTGGTTAGATGAAGGTGGTGGGTTATTGGTATTGTTTGTGATTGTTAAATTTAGGAGGGTATATGAGAAACGGGTGGGTCCAATTCATTTAGGTTGCCATGTTTGGGTATTAACAGTGATTTGATCCCTCATAGTCTAAAGTAATATCAACCTATTAAGTGTTTTTGACCATAAATGTGTTTTTTTTAAATTTCAGAACACCTCATCAGCGGCTGCATCCAAGGGTCTCATCAACCGTTTCTGCCTTTCACAACCGGACGGCCTCCTCCCCTGGCGGCTGCTCAGGGTGATCAAGTCCTGAGCCGTGTTCCGTGTCCAATGAGATACTGGGTCCTATCTATGTCTATTAACTATTTTGGTTGGGGAAGATAATGTTTTAGAGGTAATGGTTGGAGGTGGACCACAGCATCTGAGCATTATACATTGTGAGTTAAAGTCCCATCTATGGCAGTTGTTATATTAAAGATCTTTTGATCCACCAAATTACTTTAGGTTTCATCTTGGTAATAGTTCAGAAAAGGTTTATATTATCTAGATAAGTAGGTCGGTAAATGTGAGACCAAATGGTCTCTGTTAAATAGAATAAAAGGCTGGTGGTGATAATATGATACAGGATTAGTAGGAAGCGCTTACCTGAGGTAGGTAGATGGTTGTGCCTCGAGATAACTCGTCAGTTTGGGAGTTGAGAAAGAAGAGGAGGGTAAAATCTTCTATGGTAGGTTCTGAAGAGGAGTTAAAGGTTAGGGTTAGGGTTAGGGTTAGTCCGGAGAAATGTTGGGTTTTTTGGGGTGGGAGATTTAAATAGGTTATGGGTGGGTCATTCTGAGGAGGTGGGTGGGGTTAATGTTGATTAAGAGTGGGACAATAGTAGAGGTGTAAAAATTGACAGGATGGATGTGGGCACGTCTCAACATGTCCTACTTTATCCAACTTTGACCTAGAAATGAAATTTTACTTTAACATATATTCACCATCCTCTTAGGATGATTTTAAGTTTTGAACTAGCATGGTGAATTGATTTATTAGTCTATTACAGATAAATGAATCAAGGGTTAAAATGAATTGTAAACTAATGTTTTGTTGTCTTAAGGTAAATGGTGAACAATTATCTGACTCTGTAAAGGATAAAACTAGTAATGGTAAGCTTGGAATGGTGAATTGATTTATTTTCTATATTCACAGGCTCTATAATTTATAATAGTGTGTTGATATCTTATTTCCATTTCAGAAGACATTAATCTACTAATTATTTAACCCTAGATAATTTAGCTTCTTGTTATACATGACATTCAGTGTTAAATACATTTGTTCTATTTTACCGGTAAAGGAATAAATTGTAAGTTAAGAGATAAATGAGTTGCTAACTCTATTACGATGAGAGTGCCAGGTGTTTAATCAAGACAGATAATACTAACTTACTTATAGATAAAATAACCAGTGTTAGAGGAATTAGTGAATCAATTTCTTTCTGTGTTACAGATGAAATTGTCAAGTGTTTAAATAGAATCGTTGATAAATTTTTTTTATTGTAAGTGTAATGGCCCAGCCAGTAAGTCAGATAGTAAATTGATAGTTTAATGTGTAAGGATAAAGTAATAAGTATTTAAATAGGATCGGGAATTAATTACTTTCTATAACACAGTTGAAATGTTGAGTGTTAAATAAAATTTGTGGAATAGTTTCTCTATGGCAGATGAAATTCCCAATAATTAAATAAATCGTGAATTTCTTTCTATATTACAGGTAAGATAACCAAGTGTATGAATAAATCGTGAATTGGTGTCTTTTTTATATTGAGGTGAAATAATTCTTTGATAAAATTGGTGAATGGATATCTTATTTTATTGTAGGAGAAATTGACAAGTGCTTGTATGAAATCATACATTTCAAACTATTAAGGATGAATTACTAGTATTGGGGTTATGGTTAGAATAAGGGTTGGGATTACGGTTAAGGTTAGGGTTAAGGTGAGGGTTGAGGGAGAAGGCGGGGGGGGGAAGGAGGAAAGAGGGGGGGAAAGGAAGAGTGATAGAGAGGGGGGGAAGAAGGAGAGAGAAGGGTGTTATGGTTAGACGTTAGGGTTAGGGTTAGGTATAGTAAAATTCGTAGTTCCTTCCAAGGAACTACGAAGTGCACTGGCGCATGGGGCCCGGGAATGGGGTCACCTTAAAATGCCATCAATAAAATCAGGAGTTTAAAAGGGTTAAAATACATTAAAATCAATTAAGATTAGGGAAAAGAGAAAAGTTAGGGGAATGAGGAAAATCTGGGGGAAGTGGGATAAAATGGATGTTAAATTTTAAAAGGCACTCATATAAAGAAAAGGGAGCAGGAAAGAGCTAGATAAAATAATAGTTGGACAGGTCCACAATAGAAACGCTACCAATATTTTGAAGGGATGATGGGGTATGTCCATAGCGGGACATGAGCCCTGCTCGCCTGGTTGAGAAGCTTGTGTTTATATCGCTGAGCTATAGCTTCTTGGTTGTGGCTGTGGGACGATAGAGATATGGGGTAGTTTAAACATTTTAATCAAAAGGAGATGCGGCCCAGCTGGGGTTTGAACCCTCAATCTCTAGTTGTTGTAGAGGTAACACCATTGCCTACCATCCTGGGGTACACTGAAAGTGTGGGAATGATTAACTTAATTGATTCATTGGGGATTAAAGGTTAGTGAGATCAGGAGTTAGGGTTTGAGGAGAGAGGAGGGATGGAGGTGAAGATTTGGAAAAGCGGGTTGGTTTAAGGAAACGGGGGTTAGGGGTAGGGTTAGGGGTTAGGGTGAGGGTTAGGGGTTAGGGTTAGGGGTTAGGGTGAGGGTGAGGGTTAGGGGTTAAGGGTTAGGGGTTAAGGGTTAGGGTTAGGGGTTAGGGGTTAGGGGTTAGGGTGAGGGTGTTAGGGTGAGGGTTAGGGGTTAGGGTTAGGTTAAGGGTTAGAGGGTTTAGGGGTTAGGGGTTAGGGTTAGGGGTTAAGGGTTAAGGGGTTAGGTTAGGGGTTAGGGGTTAGGGGTTGTTAAGATTGGTTAGCGGTTAGGGTGTAGGGTTAGGGGTTAGGGTTAGGGTTAGGGTTAGGGTTAGGTTAGGGTTAGGTTAGGGTTAGGGGTTAGGTTAGGGTTAGGGGTAGGGGTTAGGGTTAGGCTTAGGTTAGGGTTAGGGTTAGGGTTAGGGTTAGGGTTAGGGTTAGGGTTAGGGTTATGGGTTAGGGTTAGGGTTTAGGGTTAGGTAGGGGTTAGGGTTAGGGTTAGGGTTAGGGTTAGGGAGGGTTAGGGTTAGGGTTAGGGTTAGGGTTAGGGTTAGGGTTAGGGTTGGGGGGTCTGGGTTGGGGTTGGGTTAGGTTTAGGGTTAGGGGTTAGGGTTAGGGGTTGGGTTAGGTTTAGGGTTAGGGTTAGGGTTAGGGGGAGGG
>CM023610.1:25670281-25902645 GCA_013358685.1 Antennarius maculatus | reverse complement strand
TGATGAAGGCTCTACCTCTGTGATTGAAGGCTCTACATCTCGTGTGATGAAGGCTCTACCTATTCGTGATTGAAGGCACTTCTATCCTCTGTGATGAAGGCTCTATCTTCTGTGATTGAAGGGCTATTCTCTCCTCCGTGATGAAGGCTCTACCTCTGTGATGAAGGGCTCGTACCTCTGTGATGGAATGACCGGTCACCTTCTGTGATGAAGGCTCTACCTCTGTGATGAAGGCTCTCATCCTCTGTGTGATGAAGGCTCTACCTACTGTGATGAAGGCTCCTCACCTCTCTGTGATGAAGGCCTACCTCTGTGATGAAGGCTCTACCCCTTGTGATGAAGGCTCTACCTCTGTGATGAAGGCTCTACCTCTGTGATGAAGGCTCTACATCTCTGTGATGAAGGCTCTACCTCTGTGATGAAGGCTCTATCTCTGTGATGAAGGCTCTACCTCTGTGATGAAGGCTCTACCTCTGTGATGAAGGCTCTACCTCTCTGATGAAGGCTCTACATCTCTGTGATGAAGGCTCTACCTCTGTGATGAAGGCTCTACCTCTGTGATGAAGGCTCTACCTCTGTGATGAAGGCTCTACATCTCTGTGATGAAGGCTCTACATCTCTGTGATGAAGGCTCTACATCTCTGTGATGAAGGCTCTACCTCTGTGATGAAGGCTCTACCTCTGTGATGAAGGCTCTACCTCTGTGATGAAGGCTCTACCTCTGTGATGAAGGCTCTACCTCTCTGTGATGAAGGCTCTACCTCTCTGTGATGAAGGCTCTACATCTCTGTGATGAAGCCTCTACATCTCTGTGATGAAGGCCTCTACATCTCTGTGATGAAGGCTCTACATCTCTGTGATGAAGGCTCTACATCTCTGTGATGAAGGCTCTACATCTCTGTGATGAAGGCTCTACATCTCTGTGATGAAGGCTCTACCTCTGTGATGAAGGCTCTACCTCTGTGATGAAGGCTCTACCTCTGTGATGAAGGCTCTACCTCTGTGATGAAGGCTCTACATCTCTGTGATGAAGGCTCTACATCTCTGTGATGAAGGCTCTACCCCTGTGATGAAGGCTCTACACCTCTGTGATGAAGGCTCTACATCTCTGTGATGAAGGCTCTACATCTCTGTGATGAAGGCTCTACATCTCTGTGATGAAGGCTCTACATCTCTGTGATGAAGGCTCTACCTCTGTGATGAAGGCTCTACCTCTGTGATGAAGGCTCTACCTCTGTGATGAAGGCTCTACCTCTGTGATGAAGGCTCTACATCTCTGTGATGAAGGCTCTACATCTCTGTGATAAAGGCTCTACATCTCTGTGATGAAGGCTCTACCCCTGTGATGAAGGCTCTACACCTCTGTGATGAAGGCTCTACATCTCTGTGATGAAGGCTCTACCTCTGTGATGAAGGCTCTATCTCTGTGATGAAGGCTCTACCTCTGTGATGAAGGCTCTATCTCTGTGATGACGGCTCTACCTCTGTGATGAAGGCTCTACCTCTCTGTGATGAAGGCTCTACCTCTCTGTGATGAAGGCTCTACCTCTCTGTGATGAAGGCTCTACATCTCTGTGATGAAGGCTCTACCTCTGTGATGAAGGCTCTACCTCTGTGATGAAGGCTCTACCTCTGTGATGAAGGCTCTACATCTCTGTGATGAAGGCTCTACCTCTGTGATGAAGGCTCTACCTCTGTGATGAAGGCTCTACATCTCTGTGATGAAGGCTCTACATCTCTGTGATGAAGGCTCTACCTCTGTGATGAAGGCTCTACATCTCTGTGATGAAGGCTCTACATCTCTGTGATGAAGGCTCTACATCTCTGTGATGAAGGCTCTACCTCTGTGATGAAGGCTCTACCTCTGTGATGAAGGCTCTACATATCTGTGATGAAGGCTCTACATCTCTGTGATGAAGGCTCTACATCTCTGTGATGAAGGCTCTACCTCTGTGATGAAGGCTCTACCTCTGTGATGAAGGCTCTATCTCTGTCATGAAAGCTCTACCTCTGTGATGAAGGCTCTACCTCTGTGATGAAGGCTCTACCTCTGTGATGAAGGCTCTACATCTGTGATGAAGGCTCTACCTCTGTGATAAAGGCTCTACCTCTGTGATGAAGGCTCTACCTCTGTGATGAAGGCTCTACCTCTGTGATGAAGGCTCTACCTCTGTGATGAAGGCTCTACCTCTGTGATGAAGGCTCTACATCTCTGTGATGAAGGCTCTACATCTCTGTGATGAAGGCTCTACATCTCTGTCATGAAGGCTCTACATCTCTGTGATGAAGGCTCTACATCTCTGTGATGAAGGCTCTACCTCTGTGATGAAGGCTCTACCTCTCTGTGAAGAAGGCTCTACATCTCTGTGATGAAGGCTCTACCTCTGTGATGAAGGCTCTACCTCTGTGCTTCACTCAGAGTAAACCTTACACCTTACACCTGTACACCTTACACCTGTACACCTTACACCTGTACACCATTATACCTGTACACCATTACACCTGTACACCATTACACCTGTACACCTGTACACCATTACACCTGTACACCATTACACCTGTACACCTGTACACCTGTACACCATTACACCTGTACACCTGTACACCTGTACACCATTACACCTGTACACCTGTACACCTGTACACCTTACACCTGTACACCATTACACCTGTACACCTGTACACCTGTACACCATTACACCTGTACACCTGTACACCTGTACACCTTACACCTGTACACCATTATACCTGTACACCTGTACACCATTACACCTGTACACCATTACACCTGTACACCATTACACCTGTACACCTGTACACCTGTACACCTGTACACCATTACACCTGTACACCATTACACCTGTACACCTGTACACCTGTACACCTTACACCTGTACACCATTATACCTGTTCACCTGTACACCTTACACCTGTACACCATTACACCTGTACACCATTACACCAGAAATTAGACATATTAGAGATGTTAAAAGAAGGCGTTACAGTTCATGGAACCTTTCCTCCATACAGACTTTCTCTATTGTGAACTTTCTCCCCCCGACCTTTCAGTTTTGAGTATTTTTACATAATTAGATGTTTTCTACATTTTCCTATCTTGCACTTTTCCACAAGTGAAAAACTAAAACGGGATCCACCTCTTCATCTGGATCTGCACCCACGTTAAAAGTTCTTCTGTGCAACAAACCAACCTTGGCTGAAGAAACAAAAATGTGCTCTTCTAATTATCTTTTCAACAGTAAACCTTTTCTCCTCAGCTCATCCCTTCCTCCTCTCTCTTTGTGGTTCCTCTGCTTCCTCACAGCCTCTCCACGCGCTGCACTAATGGCTTTTTGAAAGAGCGGTAAAGGACACCATCCTTAATACTACTACTCCCTTGGTTCTGCTCTCCCATAAATCTCCTGACAGGCCTTGTTTATAATGTCTATCGGATGCAACTTTCATAATGGGGCTGTTTCACAATGCGTGTGTTCAGTCTCTCATTTCCTGCTCTGCAATTCTGATTTTCTCTTGTGCTAATTTACTGGACTAAAATCTAATGGAGTATGCCAGTGAGGTAAATCAAGCAGCATTGCTTTTATCCCACTGCCATTACAGTGTGGCAGATGTATAATGATCCATTATAAAGATAAATTTGGTATTTTCATCTCAGTGAGGAACTCTGATGCTGCACAGCTACAGAACGAACCACATGGAGGAACCAGGGAAAGAGAAAAACTCCCATCGACAATTAATGTGGCGTTTGTGCACAAGAGCCCTGGTGTCTCTGTCACCGGTCATTTACTGTCGTGTCATGGGCGAGGAAATCGATGGTAACAATGTGACCCCGTCAGGTCGCCTCTTTGGGCGGAGATTGAGCCGTCGTGATGACGGCGGTTTGAAGTAATGATCAAAGCAAACTTTAAAGATCTCCTGGAAATAGCTTCGGGTCAAAAAAACACAAACAATTTCTCGCTGCCGTGCACAGCGAACGGAAGGCGAGGGACGCGTCTTCATCCATATGCATCACACGCCGCCGTGCCCAGCTGATAGCTCTGTTTTCCAGGAGTTACCTCAGTGATCCGTCTCCACGTCTGATATGATAATCTATTCTTTAATCCGTATGTAAATCAGTGTCAGCCGTCTAGAGTGTCAGAAGACATTCTTTGGAATGCCCGGCTGGAAACAAGTGGAGCACACAATCTATCAGGGAGGCTACGAGCAAATTAGGGGCATTAATCATAGAGGACAAAGGCACACCTGGTCATTTACACAGTGTCACCCAATCACAGGAAGGGGTGGAGAGAGCTTTATCTCCCAAGGTCAGTCCTGCGCTCGCTGACACTGTTCATTCTGGGATGTCTGAGGCGGTTAAAGGTGGTTAACTCTACAAATCTAACGGCAGTGTTGCAACCGGGGCGTCTCGTGTGTGTGTGTGTGTGTGTGTGTGTGTGTGTGTGTGTGTGCAGACTAGAAAAGATTCTGTTTTGGTTTTATGGGATGCCCCCACCCCCCCCCCCAACTTCTTTGGCAGATTTATTAAAATGGCACTGCCTGCTTTTATGACGGCCATTATGAAAGATAATCCAATCATGTTCCTGTCTGAAATTTTGAATATTTTACGGCCGGCCATCGAAAGGCGGATTCCCGTGTTATCGATAGCGAGGCAGTCGGCGTAAATATCGTCCAGGTTTGATCGATATTTATCCTGCGCCTCTAAATGCGCCAGACGTGGCGTTGGCGAGACATTCAAGGGCATCTGATTGTCGTTACAGCGCCATCAGGCTTTGAGTCATGGCACAACACCTAATGGCTTATTACAGCAGCGTATGCTAAATTAAACATTACTGCACCAGTAAATGTTGCATGACATTAACCTGACAGTGCTCCATAAATATTGTGCGTTTTTCTCCGACTCCTCCCCCCCGCCCCCCCCCCTCCGCTGCCTTCACTATAAATGTCTTTTATTAACTTGAATGTCCTGTTTACCCCCCATGCGCCCGAATCGCACAATGAGCATTAAATAGTGTCCCCATTCACCAAAATTAGCTTCCAGGTATTTAAGGGACTTCGCTACGTTGCTCACCTTTAGCAGATGGTGCTAATTCAGCCAATTGAAACGACATTGCACATTAGCGACGTTAGCGTTACTGTTTTTATCAGTGCCTCCTCGGATCCATCTCGCCGAGTGTCTCGCACTTAATCCGTCGTTTGAGACGAGGAGGGCTCCTCCAGGACGTGGGGCTGATTTCTCCAGAAAGGTTAGCTATCAAAGGGATACTCCCCCCCCCAAAAAAAATACCAAGCGGCTGTTTTCACAGCGGGAATGGATTACATAAGGACCGCTCGGCCATACGACAATCAGTGTTAATTAGAACCCGACGTCAACAGAACGGCTCTATGTAAATTTCCTCAGGGATTACAGGCAGAGCTAATTGGATTTCTATATGCAGAGTCGTTAATATATTGTAATTGCGATCAAATATGACAACAGATATCTGTCGTGAAGATTGGTGATTAAATCTCCTGTCAGGGAATGATTTACTTCTATTTATAGTGTGTTCTTTGTGTTTGAGCTGCAGGTCCATCCATTACTACAGCAGTGCTGACAGACTAGAGCAATATCTCCAACATCAACCAGATAGTTTCCATAGAAAGCCACTGCAAAATAATTACTAAGATGCAGTAGTTAATCTAAAAAATAAAATATATATAAATTAGTAGAAAAAACCCATTGTATAATTTTGTTTTACTTCAGATGGCAAAATAAATTGCTGAGTGCTTTCTAGTAATTTGGAAATTTTCAAAAATGTCAAAATATACTCTTGAAATGGTAACAATACAAAAAAAAAAAATTAAATCCCTTACAGTTTGTTTTTTTGGGATGTCTTGCACAAAAACCTCCCAACAAGAGTTATCATGAAGCGCTCTGAGCCGGCGGTGGTAAATAATGTAGTAATAACATTTATATTGGACTCTTCTGTCTCACTATAAATGTCTGCTGCCATTGGAGGATACAGTCTCTGTTATATAAGGGGGGATATGTGGAAGTGGAGGTCAGAGTGGTGGAACGGACACTTTATTAAACCTGGAATCGCTTCCTCTACCTCGGCTTTATTTGCCAAAACCATTTCAGCTCTAGTGTTAAAGCGTAGCTGCCAGCACAGATGTTGTATTATCTCTTTGAAAATGTTGGTTCTGAATGTCACAGAATGTGAATTGGAGTTTTTGCAGAATTGTCCAATACCATTGATTGATCGCTCACTCATATTACAGAGTAAGTGCATAAAGTCAGAGTAGTGAAGCTGTAATTTCCCTACATCGCTGTACATCCATGATGTTCTGGAGCCGCTGTGGTGTAATACAGTGCCTTGCAAAAGTATTGGCCCCCCAAGAACTTTTTGACATTTTGCTACATTTCAAACTTAAAGATAACAAACTGAAAATATTTTTCAAGAATCCACAACATGAGAGACACAATCGTGAAGTGGAACCAAATTTATTCAACATTTTCTATTGTGTTTAGAAATAAAAAACTGAAAAGTAGGACGTGTAAAAGTATTGGCCCCCTGTTCTCTCAGCTCAGATAACCGACTCCAGATGATGACTGATGACTTCTGAATGATCCAGTGTTGACCTAAACGACTAACAATGACAAACAGAGTGACCTGTGTGTCATTTGGTCTCAGTTTAAATGCACCTGCTCTGTGATGGTCTCAGAGGTCTGTGAAAGGAACACTGTAGAACAAACAGCATCATGAAAACCAAAGAACACACCAGGCAGGTCCGAGATAAAGTTGTTGAAATGTTCAAAGCAGGAATGGGATACAAGAAGATTTCACAATATTTAAACGTCTTTAAAGCACTGTGTGAGCAATAATATCAAAATGGAGATGGCATAAAACCACTGCAAACCTACCAAGACCTGACCGTCCCTCTGAACTTTCAGCCCAAACAAAGAGGAAACTAAGCAGAGAAGCAACCAAGAGGCCCATGATCACGCTGGATGACCTGTAGACGTACACAGCTGAGGTGGGACAATCTGTCCAGAAGACAACTATTAGTCATACTCTGCATAAATATGGCCTTTATGGAAGATTGGCAGGAGACAGCCATTTCTGAAAGAAGACCATAAAAAGGCCCATCTGGAGTTTTCAAGAAGCCACATGGAGACACAGATGACATGAGGAACAAGGTGCTCTGGTCAGATGAGACCAGATGGAACTTTTTAGACTGAATGTGAAATGTTATGTTTTGTTTAAGAGTAACACTGCACATCACCCTGAAAACACCATCCCCACCATCAAACATGGTCGGGGCAGCATCATGCTCTGGGGGGGCTTTTCTTCAGAAGGGACTGGGAAGATCGTTAGAGTTGATGGGAAGATGGATGGAGCCAAATACAGAGGGCGATTCTGGCAGAAAATCTGTCGGAGTCTGCAAAAGACCTGAGGATGGGGCGGAGGTTCACCTTCCAACAGGACAACGATCCTAAACATAAAGCCAAATCTACAATAGAATTGTTTAAAACTAACCATATAAAGGTGTTAGAATGGCCAAAGTCCAGACCTCAATCCAATAGAGCATCTGTGGAAAGATCTGGAAATTGCTGTGCACAAACAATCACCATCAAACCAAACTAGCGCCGTTTTGTAAGGAGGAATGGGCAAATATTTCTGTCTCAAGATGTGCAGAACTTATAGAGACATACCCAACTTGGGCTGTGATCGCAGCAGAAGGAGGTTGTACAATTAACTCAAAGGGGGGCAACACTTTGGCACGTCCCACTTTTCAGTTTTTTATTCGTAAACACAATATAAAGTGTTGAATGAATTTGGTTCCACTTCACGATTGTGTCTCACATGTTGTTGATTCATAAAAAATATTTTCAGTTTTTTATCTTTAAGTTTAAAGCCTGAAATCCAGCAAAATGTCAGAAAGTTCTTGGGGGGCCAATGCTTTCGCAAGGCACTGTATCTATCACTGTGGAGCAGCTAAACTTCCTCTGGACTAATCCTGATCAGTTTTACATTAATATTCATGCAAATTATTGGCCATTAATTCAAAACTTTGCACAGAAGCTCAAGGAGACTTGTGCTATTTTCATCAATTTCCATTATGGTTCCAAATTCCTGAAATGAGAATGTGAACCATGACGAATCTGAGACGTGACAATACATGAGAAAATGATCTGCTCCAGTTACAACAGCCAAAATCCAAGGAATTGTTCTTATTTCCGGCCTCATCAAAAGATTCCATCAAACCTGTTTAACATTTGGAGTCCTGATGGTTAAATATTGACCTCCTAGTTTGAGGTAACTGTTAGAAATAAACCGTCCTGGGACTTGAACTCCTTTTCAGCCCTCGATGCTCACGTTAGCAATCCCTTGTGCTAAATGACATAAATATTCGTTGCTTTAGTTCTTTTTTCCAACACTAGATGTGTTCGATAGTTATTGTGCTCTTAAAAGTTTGACTGAACGCTAAATAAAGACTCCTTATCTACCTTTGCCTGCTGAGGCTTACAATTAAAAATTCATGAAGGATCTAATTATTTTCCTTATTATAATGGCGTTCCACAGTCCGCTTCGCTGTGCTCTAATAAAGTCGGTGAGGCAGGTGAAATCAGCCTCCAGTTACGATGACTTCTAACCTTCTGCAAGCAAAAAAAAAAAAAAGCCTTCAGCCATCATGACGGCTGCTCCAGCATTCATCCAGTACCCTGAAGCCTTCTCACCAGTCTGACGGACGTTTGAGCCGAGGCCAGAAACACTCACCAGTATGGAGACAAGCAATCCACCAGTGCTAATTATGGGGAGATATTTGTGCTTGGGCAGCCATGACGGGTCCTCCTCCCCCCGTGTTCAGGTCACGACGGTACCGGTGCTGTAACTCCACTGCACTCATCAGTGTCAACATGTCGGGGATGTCTCTTTCTCTGCCAGCTGGGTCAGAATTGACAAGCATTTCTTCAGTTAATTGATCCACTGGGCACTGTTACCTGTTGGAAACTACACCCCCGGAAGGCTTGAAAACAAGGTCTGAAGGGTTTGGAGGTTTGTAGGAGGTAGAAAAATAACTTTCTCTAAGCTGACATCCCAGCAAGAAACGCGTCTCTCAGCATCCGTGGCGATGTGACCCAAGAGACGGGCGATGGGCACGTCTGCGATGGAGACGGCATGAGGTACAGCCGAGCAGTGTCAGCAGCGATGAAGGGCCATAATCACAGTAAAGAACAACCTCATGTGTGTCGCTGCTGAGCAGCCACACATAAATGAGCTGACCCGACGTCTCAGAACGACTGCCTAATGAGGAAATGATAAAGAACCCTAGATAGCTCCCCAGTTAGCATCGCAGTTCATAAAGACTGAGCAGTTATGGGTTTAAAATGAAGCTGGAATGATAGCATCACAGTAATAAAAGGTAAAAAATAAGCATGTAATATTTTTACACTTGAGTGGAAAAGATGTAAAGCTTTTTGCTGCATTTCCTTCACCGCACTTGAAAAAAAACCAAATCATTCATTCACAGTTCTTTATATGTTATAAAATATCAACTAAACTTTCTTTATAAAGGCAAGCAAGACACAAAAATATAACAAATCTTGTGAATAAGACGGAGCCAAGTACATTAAAAGCTTTAAAATAAAAGTTTTAAATCTATTCTAAATTGCACAGGAAGTAGACAAAACCATGGTGACATTTTCACGCCTGGAGGATCTGGTTCAGAAGATGGGCAGCTGTGTTTTGTGTAAGTTAGAGGCGGCTGAGGGACAAACGAGAGACGCTGATATACAGTGCATTGCATTAATCAGTCCTTTAGCAAATACCAATGTGAATAGCCTGTTCCAGGTCAGAGCATAAATGGTAAAAGCTACTGAATCAATCAGTTTTCCAAACTTGGTTTGTTAAATATAAACCCCGGGTTTTTCACACTGGGTCCTAAATTGGACATCTCCAAAGTTCTGTGTCGGCATTCTCACCAAATAAAATACAGGCATTCAGAAACAGAGTGCTTTGGCTCAGCCGGTGTTTTATTGCAACAATTCCGTCTAGTAGGTGTACGTTTCTACATCCTGGCTGTAATGGTAGATAAATCGGTCAATCATCTGCATAGCGGTGGGAAAACAAGTGTTATCTATGAATGATCCAAATGATAGTATGTGCAACGAAAAGAGGAACGGGCCGAGACTGGAGTCCTCTGGCCCCCCACGAGTGAGAGTAGATTGGAGAGTAGATGTCTATGTCACAGTTTGAGATCAGTAAAGTACGTCTACGTAGAGGAAGACAAAGTGTCAACCATAATAACAGACATTTATACTGTCAGACAACAGCTGGATGACTTCAGTGCTGTACCACAGACACCGATGTAGGGGTTTATTCCAGACTGAAGGACGGAGTCCAGGGCAGCACGGGTCCATAGACATGAGTATTATTACCCTGAGTAGGGCAGACTCAGTTGTATGACATGAAGACGGAAGAGTGAAGGTAAATTTCTTTAACAAAGGACCTGGTTATACTACATGTTTAAAAGGATTTGGTTCAATTCCTGAACCAAGGAAACAGTTGATGACCCGACCTGGGCCAATTTGAATGCAGTTAAGTTATCCAATAGATGGCTGGTTAAGATAACATGAATAATAAATGAGAAAAGGGATTTTAAGACTCTGAAACCAGTAAACCAGACAGGTAACCAGTAGAGACATCGTCCGCCCCAAAAACCCCATTGGATATTCTGACTAAAACTCCCCCTCTCTTGGGTGGTTTCTGACAGAACCTTCACCTTGATGATTATTTCATCAGGAATTTGCTGAGTCTTTCCAGATCTCCATCAACGGGTGATACCATGACATTGCGCAGACTATTATTCGGTATCTTTATCTTTGTCATTGACTGATGTTGCAGATCAGTCTTATCAGCTAAATATGCCCTACTGTACAGATAAGCTCCAATCTCTGCCTGATCCTAATCTCATTTTCTTATAATACATTGAGAGGAGTTGAATTGCTCATCATACGTAGTTTGGGGACAGCGTTCCATATCACTGCGTAGACAGATAACACATCAAGCAACACATTTTGCTATGTTAAACACCATCTTTAGATGTTGCACAACCTTCCTTACATTCTCCAACCGTGTCCACAGAGAATGTTGAATGTTTGATTTTGTTTTCACGTTGTCTCATGTGTTGTACATTCTGTATGTCCCCTATTTATTCAGAGTGAGCATACAGTAAGTGCTTCAAAGAAACCAGTGTCTGTCGAGACTTATCAGCCTCACTATTGCAAAGAACCTTGTACCACTCCCCAACCACAATCCTCCTAACAATACTTTCTAATCAAATATTAAGGTCAGCCTACTGCTGTATGTTGCATGAGCACAAAGCCTCATCCAACAGGAAGGTTAGCCTCATTTTCAGCAGAACGTTCAATGAGGAGAGCATCCTTGCGTCTTTCCAAGGCTCCCATCGCCATCTCCATTTAAAGCCACTGAGGGTTCTTCTTTGTTTTGTTTTTTGGGTTGTGTGTGTGTGTGTGTGTGTGTGTGTGTGTGTGTGTGTGTGTGTGTGTGTGTGTGTGTGTGTGTGAGAGAGAGAGAGAGAGAGAGAGAGAGAGAGAGACCCCTTTATCTCCCTCCCTTTGTATGCGAACATTTGTTGATTCCTATCAAGGACGTGATGAGATATTCCTCCCCCTTAATGATAAGTTATTCATTGTGCAGCTCATCTACTTCATATGGGAGCCCACAGTCTGATACGAAATGCATAACAAATGTTTCTCCACAGTTCCACATCTTTACATATACTGTTTTGCACAGACGTATGCAAAAGACGATGTATTACATCTCCATGCAAAAAATCTTCTCTAAAGCAGCCACTTCCAAAGCTCTTGCCTACGGTTCTCTTCAAGTACCTGGGAGTGCTTTTTATAGGCAAAGGCAGGAAATACTCTTATTAACGTCCCACGACGGAGGGGCAATTCATATGTGATGTGCATCAACTGCTGACTGTCATCCAATTTTCAAACTCAGTACCAGAGAGCCACTTCTGAATGATTGCTAGTTACTAAAGCGTTGGTTCCGGTTGGATTCTGACTGGACTGCTTTCACCTGTTGGATTTCAGGTCAATGGACAGATTCTTGTGACACAGCAGGAGCTTGAGTTGCTTCACATGTAGAGGCAACATGACCGGCGTTGGCTTTGCGCCGGTGTTGACTCGGACCCCGGTGTGTTGTGCCAGCTGTGCTGCCACGACTGCCGCCTCAGTAAAATACACAATCATCTGCAATACCACCTCCCCCCCTCCAGCTCACGACTGACGAGACACAAGCCAAACGACTCACAACCACTGTGTCCTTGCCTCTAACCTTTATGTAGAATAGATGCACTTCTTGAAAATGATGTGACGGGGGGACGACAAAGACAAAGGCACTCCCTCATGCTAACGGGTTGGGTCCTGCAGGGACAGAAGGCACAGCAGGTGGAGAGACTGGACCCTTTGACCGGTCAGAACCCCTGTCGTCCTCCATTCATCGTGTTTTGAGTCCGTCTCCTCAGCATTTCTTCATCTCCTGTCTCACATGCAGCTGTGAAAGCGTTCCCTCTGCGGACATTAACGCTCTGCAGATGAGGCTGCAAACACACCACAATGGGACGAGAACAGATTCCCCACTAATGATCACTTCATACCAATGGATGAAACAGTAACTGCGAATCTTGAGATCCAAAGCCGTGTGCTCAACTTTTAGTCGTGGCCAATCTGAAACAGATTGGCCACGACTAAACAGATTGCTGTTTCACTTTGTAATTTAGCAGCCCGTCTCAGACGAGACCACCCTAAACAGAAATTAGCATAACAAATCACCTCTCCAACTGATCTTTTAGTTTGCAAGCAAAGCAGACAGGCATCATCGCTCACAGCTTGCGGAAATGTCATTATAATTCTATATTAAGACGCTCCTCCGCTGCAGCAGCTCTCTCCCCTCTGTTCACTCTCACAAAGTATAGAAATTAAAAACTTGGGCTCTCTATCTAGCCATGCTAATTCTCATGGGGCCCTTGAACTAATCTGAAGCCTAGGCGGATTTTTCTACCCTGAAGGAGTGTGTCATTGGACTCTCATTTGAATAATATTAGTGGATAAAGAAGTGCCATTATGAGCACAGAGAGCCTTAATAGCGCACCACAATCAAATCACAACATTGCAGGAGGCCACAGTTGGCACCGCAGTGCCTGGACTCATTTAGCGGCGCTTTCAACTCCACTCCTCTCCAACTTGCCCACCGTGACCTCTTAAGCTAGTCCGTCCCACAAATCCTTATTTCCTCGAATAGCTGTGTTTTGCTATTTTGCCACTCCAGTGGGAGAACTAAATACACACTGTCACCTAGTTCCCCCCGTCCCTGTGACACCCCAAATCCCGTTTCAACCAGTGATCCACTATAAAAGACTATTCGTCAACCATTGTAGGACCTTCCATTAGTTTCCTCCTGATTATGCTGGGTTGGGTGGCGACGGCGGCAGGTGATTCTAGACATCCCTCCGCCCAGCAAGGGGGGATCCCCAGGCGTTCCCAGCCCAGGTGAGATGGGCTTCCAGGAAGCACCATGATGGGATGCCCATGATGGGATGTCCATGATGGGAGCTCCATTGGTCTGCTCCTATTTCCAGAATAGTAATTAAATGGGCTTCACTGAGAGTTCTTAAACCCAATGCCAAGGTGATGATTGACAATTGAGCCTCCATGAAAGAATAAAACAAATAAGAAAAAAAAAAGTCTCATTTTCAAATTAGGAGGGCTGGTCATTGGAATCCAAGTGCGTGACTTTGGATAAAGCCATTTGCAAATTAATGTCAATTTGTCATGGCTCTCTACTTTTTATACAAAAGGTCTGAGTATTTTTTCACCAGCACCATTTAATACAGAAAACTCTTCATCAGATGCCCTCTTCTAAATAGTCTCACATCTGACATGATGTTGAATTGCTGTAAAATGATCCCTGGAGTGCCGTCACACTTTAAAATATATAGTCCGGACAAATGAAAGGGAATGAAAGATGGAGGGAGAAAAAGTGTCAAGGATACTTGCAGCAGAATCCAAACAATGGAGCCACAGGAGGCGATGTGGAGGGCAGATTGAGTCACAGCGTGAAAGAGACTCTTGTTCCCAACCTTCACATCGAGTCACGTAAGATTTACAGACATTTGCAAATATGAATGCGCCAGAAACACAAAAGAGAAAGACGGCTGCACTGAGCGATCTGGAGGACCCTTGATCGCTGAGGTTGGAGCAAGTGTTCAGATGGAATATGAAATAAACTGTTAATTAAACAGGAGTCAGCTTTAATGGCCAAGTTTGTGCACACAAATATGTACTTTGACTCGGGTTTAACTTTTCAACAAAGAACAGGAAGTTGGGATTTTATGTCGGCAAAAAAATGGAATAAAGATAAAAATGACAAAAGAAGCACAGTAAACGGCTCTGCAGCGACGTGTGACGGCCTGACAGTGGTTTAACCGGAACGTGAAGAAATATCAGTTGGTGGTTTTACATTAAGTTGCGGTTCGTGACTGTTAGAATTCACCGAGACAAATCCTGTCCCTGTCTCAGGTGCTTTGGGTGGAAAGGCTTCTACAACAGGATGTGAGGTCTGATTCCTGGCCCTGGACCGGCACAGGTCCTGGATGGACAGGAAGGCCGGCGCCGACGAGCCTCTCTGTGAACCTGATGGTCCGGTGCCTCCTGGTCCCGATCCAAACCAGACGGTTATTGATGAACAGAGGACAGACTGAAAGCACAAGCTCTGCTGAACTTGGTCTGGGCAGTCTCCACGGTCATGAGTGGGTTAATCTAGCATTCTTTGAACCCAAATTCTGATTTTTACAAAGCATTTCCTTGAACAATAAACTCTGATTTCTGCACTTTCTAACTTACATTAAACCCACTATGAGAGAGACCTTTAGTAAATTTTACAGTGGCTTTAGTACAAACGAGGTAATCCTTAATAATCCCACTGGTGTCGAGAGGAGGGGCGACGGTTCCACCTCACGAAATCCACAGCCTTGTCTTCTGGAGGGTTTTTAATACCACAGTGATCCCTGAACGGAAATTATTTTTCCACTCCTAATATATCCACACACCCATATATACAGACCATAACACACACACACACACACACACACACACACACACACACACGAGGCCTGTGACCATGCAGATTGGGAGAAGATGTTAGGGTGGTGGGCAGCCACATGGTGCCCAGCGAGAAGTTTGTGGGGGGGACAATGTCTTGCTCAATGGCTCCTCGGCAGTGTTCAGGATGTGAACTGGCAGCTCTCCAACTACCAGTCCACACTCCAATGTTTGGTTCATGCTAGTGTTGAACCAGACACTCTCAGGACCGCAAACCAAGACCTGGTGGACTGAGTTACTGCTTCAGCATCACGGAACAGATCGCCGTGGTAACTCAGGATGAACCCTACAGACTGATTTTCCTCTCGGACCTCAAGGTGTCCTTTTTCTTTACTCAGTGGTTCGTCTTAAAGCAATTAGTCGCTTTGGAGAAAAACTGGTGCAAACCAGAATATCGGTTTAAGTTTAGTGCTAATTCTCAACATTGTTCACACCTACACATTGAAGGCAAACATGTTCATTTCATGTGGTGTTTTGAACATTATTTCCATGTTGTCACTTCTGAAGGCATGAGCTGCGGTTGCTAGGAGATGTGAGCTACGACGGTAGCTCCTGAATGAGGGGGTGGATGTAAGGGTAGCAGTGTGAGGTTGGGGCTGAAAGGGATCCATCCTTTGTTAATGCCTCTGCGATGCTCACACATCCACGCCTCTTTGGTATTTAATAGTAAATACAGGGGGGTGGGGTGGGGGGAGGCATGGCCTGTGGGAAATTGGTGTCACTCCCATAAATTAACGGGTGCTTTGTGAATATGAATAGGATAATTTGTGGCTGATCACTTCTGCCAGCAGGTTTGTTCCTCGCATAATTTCCCCCCATCTTTGGACAGTATGCCGGAGTCGCTTGACATTTCTGGGTCACGTCTTACTGCTGAGGCATTTTCTTAGAGTTTAGTGGTGAATGGGTACATGAAGATGACATGTTTCTGTTTGCGACATAATGAGTTCCATGGCTGGAATGAAGGAGGAAACGGTGAATGCAGCAACACATTGTGGAGGTAATGAAAGGATGCCCCCAAGCTGGGTCGACTCAACCCCACTCTTTCCTGACCTCTTTGTTTGTCTCATTTTTCTTCAGAAAAACACAGACGCAGTGAATTTATTAAATCTGGAGATGGTCTTTGTTTAAAAGCCTACCTAGGTGTCAAAGATATCACAGTAAATCCCGTTGACAAACAGACACGAAGCATAGACCGGCTTCCTTTATTGCAGTGAGTGCCAGCGGTTAGGGTTTATGGTAAATACTCTCGCTTGCACAGATATTTCCCGGGGATTTGGGGTGCAGAGCAAATGGTTGAGATGAAGAGGGAAGAGGAGTGGAAAGGTCAATCTATCCTCAAATTGCTCTTCCTCCACTGCAGCAGGTAATCAAATTGCCATTGAAATGTTTCTAAGGAAGGAAAAACAAGTACAGTAAAAGCCTTTTTCTAGGGTTCAGATTGAGACCTCCACTCTCAAGTCGCTGTGCACATAATTTAAAAGTTGGGCATGCTGGCTGTACGATGCCTGGTCCTATGAGAACGGACTTTTCCTTCGAAAAAAAAAAAAAATCTTCAAAGCAGTGCATTACTATTTCATACTAAACGAGCAGCCGTAGCCCGATGGCTAGCACATAGGGAACCTTTGTGTTTTGTAGAGCTCTAAGACCTCCATTGTAAGAATCCACTTCTAATTGTATCTGCACTCCGAGAGCTAAAATCAATTGTATATACTGAGGAACCTCAAGAGCCCAACTGCAGGGTAACATAAAAAAGCAGAACTACCTTCATGTCCTCTTTCACTACATCCATAAACCTCCTCTTTGGTCTTCCTCTAGGCCTCCTGCCTGGCAGTTCAAAACTCAGCATCCTTCTACCAATATATTCACTATCTCTCCTCTGGACATGTCCAAACCATCTCAGTCTGGCCTCTCTGACTTGATCTCCAAAACCTCTAACATGTGCTGTCCCTCTGATGTACTCATTCCTGATCCTATCCTTCCTGGTCACTCCCAGAGAGAACCTCAGCATCTTCATCTCTGCTACCTCCAGCTCTGTCTCCTGTCTTTTCCTCAGTGACACTGTCTCTAGACCAAACAACATCGCTGGTCTCACCACAGTTTTGTACACCTTTCCTTTCATTTTAGCTGAAACTCTTCTATCACACATCACACCTGACACTTTCCTCCCCCCGTTCCATCCTGCCTGGACACGTTTCTTCACCTCTTTTCCCCACTCTCCATTGCTCTGGACTGTTGACCCTAAGTACTTCAAATCCTCCACCTTCTTGCAGCGTTTGGTACCATAAATCAACATCTAATGTTTTAAACACTAATATGAAGCATCTATGTGAAAACGCTGTATAATTGGATTAAAAGTCCATCAGTTAATGAATAACGTAACAAGGGATAAATATTTCCAACGGTTCATATTATATTCATTTATGTCACCATCATTCCTCCGGACAGGCCGCCATCGTTCGCCTTTTGTATTAACACTAATATGTGTAAATTACCCTCATTTACATGAGCACATCTCACCCACAGTGATGCACGTCTGTGTGGGAGTGGGAATAATCAGCATTTTAAATTTGAAAGTCTGGATTTCTAAAATGTGCAATGTTATATCACCACAGTATTCTCCTCATGAAGTGAACTCAATTTTAGTAATTATGAATCACCAAACTCACTGATTAATATTCACATCTGATTCCACATCGCCGTCTATTATGGCACAGAAATATTCTGTTCTTCTTCTCTGATGCTGTTCTCAAATGTTCCGTGTTCTACATCCCTTCAAATGCCATTTAGGTTAATTTATTTCTGCTCGCCTCCCATGATGGGTTAGGATGAAAAATGTCTGAAGACAGGAATGGAATGAGCTCAATCCGGATGCTGGATGTGATGAAACGGCGGTTCACGGGGTGAAGGAGGGTCAGGATGATTTCACACTGAAATGACAGCAGACAGAAGCAGAGGAGGGAAAGATTTAGGGATTTGTGTGGATTCAGAAACGTCCTGCTGTGTCCATGAGTCGTTTTACTCTGGTAGTCGGCGTCCTATGAAGATGACAGCCTGGCTTTTGTTCCTCATTAACTTAATTTAATCATTAAAATAAAAGACAAGGAAATAAAATGAACAAGATATAAACGCCATAATCAGTAACTGTCCCGTCTTCCTTGTTCCTGATTGGTCGCCTGTGCTCCGCAGTCGTCTCCAATTAAAAACCAGTCAGTCAAAAAAGGTTGGAGCATCACCGGTTATAGCAGAATGAAATAAAATGAGGTTAAGTCAACGGTTTCAAACAAAATCTGAATGAAATAATAACATAAAATGAATATAATGAAGCATTAAACACAGTAAAAAGAGGCGTAATGATGAGGATTAAGTAATGCTCACTCATCCAGTCCCATCCAGGTGTGTCTGGGTGAACCCAGGTGGATGGCAGGGATGATGATCCAGCCTTTGGGATGAAGGTTACCTTGAGGGGATCCGGTCAAATGGGGAGGGACCAGGGTCCAGCAGGGGGTCCAGAGTATCTGCTGCTCACAGGAAGTCCAATGAAACTAAAGCAGAATGAATGTGTGCACTAGAAAAAGTTCTGCACTGACTTGACCACACATGAGCTCAGAACACATGAAATGTTGTGATGTGTTCTAATGGCCAGCGCCACCTGACGGGGGTCCGCAGGAGGCCCCCGGGGTGTTAATCTACTGTAAAACACTCGCTCTGCTGTGGCTTAATGAAAACTATGGATTTAGTTCAATCCAGTAATGGAAAAATGGAAACTCACCAACGATTGGAAACACACGTGTGTGTGTGTGTGTGTGTGTGTGTGTGTGTGTGTGTGTGTGTGTGTGTGTGTGTGTGTGTGTGTGTGTGTGTGTGTGTGTGTGTGTGTGTGTGTGTGAAACCCCCCAAAGCGAGAACGCCACCAGCCTTTTCAATAATTACACACCAAGTTCACTTCAACCAATAGGATTAGTGATTTAGAGGAGGAGTCAATCGTTGGCTGTGGGACATGACCTCCTCTTTCCTTCAAACAAAGCGGGTCTGGTTGAGAAAACGCGACCACGCATGGATAAAACACAATTATTTTCTCTACTACGTGTTTCTGGGCTGACTCACTTCATTTCTGACTTCTGGATGACTAGCCTGAAGTTTTGCACAAGTTTCTCCATCATGCATGTGTGAGCCGTTTGAACCAAAGGCTGCTGAGACCACAGCGTGTTCCAGGCTGAGATGTTAAAGCACTGCGACCCTCGGGAGGAAAGAGTTCAAACGGGAAGCCGGGCCACGCTGGACCCGTGTCCAATACGGCGGGGAAAGAAAGTGCTGCGGAGCGTCATTTCAAACCCGATGTCTGGATGCGTCCTGGTGGCGTGGACCGACTGGGGGCAGCGCCGCCCAGACTCCACACAAACGTGTCGTCGGCCTCTAAGTGCTTGTTAAGAATTATTGCAAGTGGTGCAGCTCCATCTCTGTCAGATCTATAAATAGTATCTCCTGACAAATTGAGGTTGCTCTTATCAGAAAATTGAGATTTCCCAGCTTTGAGGGTGAGATGTGAAGCGACACATCAAAGGGTTTGGGGTGAGTTTGGGATGGGGGCGTGGGGCCGATGGCGGACGGGGGGGGGGGGGGGGGGACAGGAGAATTAGATGGATGTGGAGCTCCGGATAGGATGCTGACGTGTGGAGGAAGAAGAAACGTTAGAAGTTGTCACCGTGTGGAGCGAGAGAGGGAACGATGCATTTTAGAGCATAAATCACAATACATTAATGGTGACAGATGGAGCCAGAGTGTGATTCTATCAGCTACCATCGCAGGTATAAATTATAAATGAGCTGGATTTTCTGTCCTTATAACCTTCAGCTAGTTTCCGTAGGAGTACACTAACATGATCCCGTTATAGCCCTGAATTACTGCCATCTGCTCTTGTATTATTTGTCTTCTACATAATCATCAGCGGCGGTTTCCACCTCTACGGCGGGATCAGGTTTTCCTCGGCGCAGCGAGGAGACAACAACGTACCTGACTAGGCAGTGACTGATGAAGACCCGGCTAGGTTGGGTTGACGGCTCCGTCCTCAGCACCTGTTCTGGCTGTCATCATGTTCCTTTCACCTGGCTGAACGAGGAGCAAAGACGAACAGAACTATAACTCCCACCTGCCATGAAATATAGCGCTGATCACCGACTGGCAGCTGGCTTCCCGTCCGGCTCGCGGAATATTAAGGAGATGAGAAAATGCATGCCGAGTCCGTCCTGAGAGCTATCATCAATTAGCTTTCCCACCCCTGGCAGCCGGCCATATAATTCACTCTTCACCTGCTTTAAAGGATGAACTTCCTCGTCTCCGTGGAGCCCATCATCAGACCGGTGGGTTCTGAGGTCGAACATTCCCAGGAGCTGACGGCGGCCTACAGGAGGAACTCCAGAGGTCACCATACTTGTCTGTTCCACCAAAGATATTCTCCTCGGCCCATGTCTTGTCTCAAACTGGCTATTTGGTTGGTTTAAACCAATCCCAAAGCGGGTGTTTGTCTGTTTTGTGATGAAGGGCTTGTTCCATGGTAGTTGACCTGTGGGTCTCTGCTCTGGAGGAATGGGAGCATCCAGTTCAGTATCAAGTTCTGTTTTAGACTTCCAGTCCACCGTAGTCCATACCAGTAATTCAGACATTGAAAACAATACCCGTCTATAGTTAGGTCTGGATTATTTTTAAGTGATGAAAATGCTAATATACAGATTACGGACCTCTACCTCCATTAAATCAAAGTTAAAGTATAACAACAAATCAAATCTTATTTTTGCAGGTCAAAACGTTTGCGAGACTACCCATTAACAGATTGAGTTGTTCTGAAGACGAATTGCTGTAAGATTGTGAAGCGTTACCAACATCTTTTGTCATATTGCGAACATCTTGTGCTCCATTTAGCATGGACAGATAAGAGCTGGGAGTGTAAACCTGTGTCAGCAGAGGTCCGACGTATCTCTGCTCTCTTTATTCACAGCGGCCAGTGGCTAGAACCTCTGCTGATAGTGGAATAATCCTTCTTTTATCCTTCATCTCTCTCCAACTCTTTGGGCCAATCCACCAGCTGTATTTTTTTAAAAAAATTATCATCCAGAGAAGCAGTTGTCAGTCGCCTTGAGCATTTGAGATTGTGTTTGCACCACTGTGTAGCATACATATCTGGAAAAGTTCCACAGAACAAAGATCAGAATGTGCTCTATCTTTTATGTGAGCTGAATAATGCATAAAGGAAGGCGGGCTATGTTGTGGCGTTGCTTCCAACATGCATGCATGGTCCTGCCAGGCCTGTGTCATCCAGCTAATAACTTCAAATAAGCCGGGTTAGTCAACTACCACGGTAGAATGAGATCCCCATGGGTGGTGTGGTAACTCCTAATGAGGACACACAGCTAAAGACTATCATGAACACCTTACAGGCTTCTATGTTGTGTAATCTCCTCAGTTTGTTAGCACGATTATTCAAAAAGGACGAGCCGTTCTGAATGGACTTTGTTTTGGAGAAGACGCGATAGGAGACATTAGCAACTCTGGTTTTAAAGGCTTCAAGGATATCGACTTCTTTATGCTGTAGATTGTCGCTGTTCAGGTCACGGTAATCCTTTGAGGATTGATTTGTATGAAAGATATCTGATTGCTGTTTTTACCATTTTTCAGCACTTTTAACTGCTTAATTTCATAACCAATTCTCCTGATTAATGCTAAGACTACAACCTCTCTAGCAAAGAGAAGCCAGTTTTCCGACCCTGCTCCAATCATAGGTACATAAAATATCTTAATTAACAATTTCTGCATGACACCTGCAAATGCCACCGCTGACAATTATGGGATCCACCGTCTCTCATCCTGAGACCAAATTATCAAAAGCGTGTTGCTGTTCTGGTTGTGATCTTTACCAAACCGTATTTATTTAGAGACCAGAATGCAACCTGTAAGCAATAAATAGCTCATTTCAGACTTTTCTCGATAGCCTGTCACAAATGTCAAGCTAATAGGGCACCTAGTGGACGAGGACCAGAGCGCTGCTGTGTGGTCAGCTACGATGCTAACAGTATTTTTATAATCCATGCTGTTAGGAATTTGGGGCAGCGCTGGAGGCAGATGTCAGTCGTTGTCAAAACGGTCATGTTTGCACATATATGCTCATTTTCTCGACATTTTTCTCTGGCAAATGGCCTCATGTTCCAGACATTCGCTCTCATCCGTTGCTCCATCCTCATTATCCCTGCCTTTGTCCGGTCTTTATAATTATCTTGAGGTATGCCTCAATGCCCTTTCTCTGCCTTCTGCTGACTGATTACATGTTTCTGAACCCTGCCTTGAACCTCTCAGCAAATCAGCACCTGCCTGCATCCATCAGCAGCTGATCTGAAGCTGCTTTTAGTCCACAAGTGACCAACAAGCACAAGAGTTGGGTTCCCCTCTGTGCTGCACCGCTACTGATGTATGCATTACCGGTAATCACTCATGAGGCTCACACAGGGGCTCACACATACAAATATACAGTTTAGTTTCAATACATCTGCTCAGACTTGCCGGGTAGACGTAATTTCGGGTTCGGCTGCAATTCAGACATTAAAGTGCATAGTCACTGAATGATCAGCATCATTGGCGGGATAGTTAATGCACTGAAGAGTCGCTGGTGTTCAGCAGCAATCAAAGTTAAATGGACTCCAGCCAGACGGGCAGGATAAGAGTCTACTTAGACCTCATTGAAATAGACAGATTTGTAATTGTGGGATAAAATGGACTGGCACTACTCTATAAAATAACAGAATATTAAAGCAGGAGCAGCAAAATATGTCCTTTCTGCCCTTCTGCTCGACTTCAAACCGGCGTCTCCCTCCTAACTGCCATCATTAGCGGCCGGTGAGAAGCAACATTAGCGCGCCGCCGCTAATAAACGTTCAGCGCGTCCGGATTAGCATTCCTCCACCTGCCCCTCTCATCATCTCGGAGTATTTCACATCGTTTTCCGAGGCATCAAACAGGGTCACACTGTCTTTTCCTCGTGAATGGCCATTCCACGCCCACCTCACATTGCCAGAAACGGTGCCATTGCCATAAACCAACGGCCATATTCATCATAGTTATGACTCCATGACAGGGTCGTATCCCCCTTCCAGAGATGCGGGCCTTGTAAAGAGTGCCTTTCTGCCAGCAGGCCTCCTTTTCCGAAGGCTGTAATTGGCTGATTGGCGGTGAGGAAAATGCACCGCTGTCTTGTGAATGGATGACCACTACGACGCTAGCACCGTCCCTCGGGTGGGCAGGTACCTATTAAGGGTTCCTCTACAGCTTGATGCTCATTGTCATTGTTGTACACATTGAAGCTGCTCTTTTCTTCTCCTGCCCCGACCGTACACGAGTCGACTATAACTTCTAAATTGTCTCCTGTGCAGAAAAAGTACATCCTGGCCCAGTTTTCTCTGCTGTGGGACGTTTGATTGTCCGATTCAGCCATATTGCCATTCCTGTGAGTAGTTAGACAATGGTCCTCGAAATTGCCTGTGTCCTTAAAACCGTGAGTGTCAAACGACGACAATTAAACTCCAGACTTTCTCCGCTGTGAACAACTCACCTCAGCGTTCATTTTGCAAGTGCACGTCATCTCAAACTGTACGTGGCAACAGATGCCTGGTTTCAGAGGCACACTAGCTCTGAGGCCATTAGACAGGATTGTACGTAATATTTACAAGGCTGGCGTTTTCATTCAGTCTCCGTACACCTCAGGCTTTTGGCTCCATTAACATGCACCATGCTGCGGAGGTAGACGGTAAGGGATGTAAATACTGTCTTCATGTCAAGATTATCTATGCACCTTTTTAGGCAGGGCTGGAAGCTGGTTTTGTTTAATAAAGGGGTGATTAATGAACAGAGCAGCAGGGGGAGATAGAAGGAGAAACTCCAGAGCCATTCCAACCCTACGGACCCGTAAGGATATCTGTCAAGTCCCTTTAAAGCCTGTTTTTCCCCATTCGACTGAAGGAATGACTCCGGTGTTGCGTCATTCAGCCACACCCAAGTTTCCTTCTTTTCCAAAAAGCCTCAAAAGAAGCCAAAGCTTAGAGAAGGGCTTTTTTAGTCAGACGACGATGGGAATGCAGCTGTTGCTTTGAACAAGGCCAGTCATCTGCTCCATTCAAGTTTTAAACCTACCAGATGAAAGTATTCACACAAACACAAAAGTCCATCTCACACAATTCCTCCACGTTTGCCAAGAACATCTGTGCAGGATGTGAGAAATACGACACTCCAAGAATAATTGCCTGCGACAGCCCCTGTCTTCACAACGTGAGCATGATGGGATACTATAATAAACCTCTATCTGAGACGTTTGACGCGTTTCTCTCCCAGAGACGGCACGTTTGTGTGTGGGCAAGAGAAACCTGTTTTTAGCTTGAAGAACTCCCTTTTCACTGCAACCAGGAATGATTCTGTTTCTGAACAAGCACTGCAAATACGTCTGTCAAGGCCATTTAATACAGTCTTCTCCAACATTTAATGGAATATTCTGGCCCAGGACCCTGCAGGATCATGTAAACAGGGTAGAAACAACCTGCTGAATGGCGGTTATAACATTTTGTAGTTATAAATGGCTCAAAACATGGACGACCGTCAAGTTTTCTTGTCATATGTTGTGCAGAAGTTGTGAAACAAACCACCGGCCAACTTGTACCACCGGCATTCCTCTTGGCAAACGCAAATAGCAAGACAGAAAAGGATTTGTACACACTTGTGTTGTGGGTTTCCTGTGGAGGATGTGAGACTTCTTAGTTAAAGTTAAATGATGAGAGGCTCCATCTAACAACGGAGGCGGTGCAAAATAAAGAAGACTGATCTCCACCACTCCGTGTGAGGCACAGCAGTGCTTTAGCAGTTGTCCTGGCAACCTCTCCCTTCTCTCTCGTGAGGCAGGAATCAATTATTCATGACATCATTGTGTTGTTGTATACGTTCTGACTCCTGCCCTCCGCTCGTACAGTCTGAAGGCATGGCTAATTGTTGACGAGTAAAGACGAGTAGAAACGCACCCTTAAGCTGTTTAATAAGGCATTGTGGCGCGGTTAGAGCCCCCAATGAATGGATGGGAGATGATTTACGCCCCATAGGGATTTAATGGGAGCATACTCTACCTTCTATGCGTGAGCGAGCACACATGAGGGATTAAAGGTGTGATCGAGACGTAGTTTGACATGAATACAGTTCCGCCTTAAGCACAGGCTTGACTCCTGCGGGGCGCTCGGTGGAGGGTGCTGATGGGAGACGAGGCTCGTCGTGGACCAATCAGGGGATTGTAGATGCGCTCACACCCTTTCCATCACAGCAGATTAATTAACACAACATGTTGACACATAGAAATAACTTTTGATTCCTCAGAGAGAGGGATCTTATTCTATCTCCCTCTTGATCAAAGTGTTGCAGCACCATGACGAGTAATTAAATTATTAACAGAAATAGACTGGTCTGTTTTCCTTGAATGATGCAGGGATGACAGGAAGAACGGTATGAAGTCGTGTTTGATTGTCAGGCAGCAGTTCTTTATTGCCCCCATGTTTCTACATCCCCTGGATGCAGACTTTTAGTTCTGGAGGTTACTGAGTCTTTCACACCTGTGTGGAGTTGGTGCATGGTAGGATCTTTGAGAAAGTCCTGCAAGATATGTAAAATTAAATGTACCAGCATAAGACATGAAAGCAATCCCATCTGGACTTCAGTTGTTTGAAAAATGAAGCCTTTTGGATTTAATTAAAAATACATAAGGGACTGACAGAGGGGTTTGTTACTGCATCTTCAACGGGAATCCTCACTGCTGAAATGTAACGCCCCCTAAATATGGATGAAGACGTGTCGGTCAATTCCCACGTTGTTGGAACCAACACATCCATAAGGAGGCATCAAGGAGTCGAGTTTCATTACCAAACGTGGTGATGGTTGGGTGAGATTGTGACAAAGACCAGATTTATAACCGTTCACTGGGGATGACCTTCAGTGGAGAGTCTCATAGTGTGATGGACCATGTGGGGGTGCCCAGGGGGCAGGTTTTGGGTTCACCTCCAGGATATCTTGGCAGTACTTGAGAGGTGAACTGACACCTGAAGCGTACTGTCATCCGTGCTGGGCTTGAACCAACCACCCTCTGTTGCCCCGGCCCAGTCCCTGTGGACAGAGCTGCTGCCATGAACTCTCAATCCCAACAGAACAAGTCCAGATATCATAAAGTCGACATTCCACTGTTCTGTTCCCGGTCAGCCTCTGAACAACCACCGCAATAAAACAAACGGTGTTCTGAACAATCTAGCCCTCGGGAAGCTAAGTTGAAGTGAAAGTTAATCCAGGTCCTGTGACCCCGTGATCCTGCAGGGGAGAACAGGACCTGGGGGGGGAATCTGAGAGCTGCTCGACTCGCCGAGTTAAACCGCAGCCTTGTGGGTAGTCGAGCTGAGAGGGGGGGGGGGTTGAGGAAAGGTCACGTACACCACGGAGGAGCGAGGAAACAACAGCAGCCGGCTGGCCTGTTTGTCTGGAGTCAACAGCAACAGACGAACACACACACGTCAACACGATCCCGACGGCGCGGGAGAGGTCCGTCCGCAGGTCGACCGAAACTAAACTCCAACCCAAACAGAGTGTTTGCGGACATATCGCTTGCTTTTCCAGAGGCAGGGGCGTTTATTTTGTTCACCCACGCCTCCCGGTTACTACCTCTCATTTGCTGGCTGGGTTTGCTGCCCACCGCTGTCAGGATGTCCCTCATAGGGGGAGACAGAACAATTCCAAGGTGACTGGTGTGAAAATGGGGATTTTAACCACAGGGGGGGGCAGAAAATGGCTCAGTCTTTCCTTTCTCATTTTCTCTGGCTGAGGCGGCCACTCGGCCACACTTGGTCTCCCCGGCCTGACCGACCGCATAAATTCAGACACAAAGAGCTTGTCGTTGGCGGTGAGTTGTACCGCATCCTCTGGCAGAGTCAATTGCTGCCTGTGCATGGTCGCACATCGAGATGAAGCCGAACGGGAGGGGATGTGTGTGTGTCGCAGAGATGGAGAGAATACCCCAGCGCACAGGCGGCGAGGTCCAACATCAATCTGAACACAACTGGATATCATTCACACTGAAATTCCTTCAGGCGCACCCCACAGCATTCACTCCCTTTGGAGAGGAAAACATTTCAGGCTTTGGCTCATTTTGTATTTATTTGGCTGTTTTTTGTTCAAACTGAAAATTAATTTATGTTCCAGATTTATTAAATGCTAAGATGAAATCATTTTATAAATGTTCCAAAGCAGACGTTGGTGAGAAGTGTTGTGGCTCAAGCAGTTATAGATGGTACGATGAAATGGTGCGAAACTGCCTCAGCCCCTCTGGGGGTAGAAACAATTCAGCTGCCTCTCATTGGCTGTTTGCATTGCTACCGTTCCTCCCTGTTACTCCTGTCTGTAAGGAAATAACAGCGACTCCTAAAAGCTTCCCTGCAGTGGGAGGAACTCGCTCCAAACAGAGTTAGTTTCAAACCCGCTGAACCGGAAATGGACCTCTGCAAAAAGACAGAAGTGTTGTTGTCCCAACCGTGACGTCTGCAGACAGCTTTTGTGTTCAAAGCTCTGCTGCATTCATTCATTCATTCATTCATTTTCTCCTGGTCGCTCGGCTTATGGCGGGTCACGAGGGTTGCTGAGTTGCAGGCGAGAGGTGGGGTCATGTTTTTGGAGGTGGACGAACCCACACAGACATACGGGAGAACATACAAACTCCACACTGATGAATTTTTCTGGTTTCAGGAAATTTTCCAAATTCAATTTCAGGAGTAATTTGTTCAACTCCGATTTCTTTTGATAATGACCTGCCCAGCTTGTCTTTATATAAGTTCTTGGTGGTGCAAATTTTAAAAGCGTGTCTGGCTGTGTTTTAGCATCGCTAACTGCTGTGATGGTTATAACATTGACGGGCTGAATGGGAATCTGTAATTATAGGAATGCAGACGTCCGTGAAAACAAGGATTTAGTGCGTTTGTGCGTTTCTAGGACTATTTATAATCGTATCTATGGGTATCTGGTGTCCATTGAGTTCTCCACAGGTATGCAGAGTTTAGAGCACGACATTATGGTCTGACTTCATGATGTCTAGACTCTGATCACTTGCTTGGTCAAATGCGCCTGACCTCACGTGCCCCTCCTCAAGACCCCCCCATGAAGTCTTGACTGTCATCAGAATCACTTTGGGAGCTACTGCAGTGAATATTATACTGGTACCAAATCAACCACTAGACGCACTGGCTCAGTTTTCAAGTTATGCGCTGGTTTACAACAATGCTGCAGGCCGATACATCGTGTTTGTGAGAAGGGAAAATCAACTCCAGAGTGAAATTCTCCACAAGTTTCTTGGCTACGAGGGACTGGGAGGTGAAGGGAAGCCAGAGAGTTCAGAGTCTGCAAAGTTCGTTAGCTGGCAGAGGAGACGGAACAGATACGAAGGATGGAAGCCTGAGGGTGCAGAATGTCAAAAGGGGGAAGCGCAAACCTCTTGTGCACTGAGGGCCGCCAGCCACTCGGATTTAATCAGAACATCTGTCTTGTGGGTCTATAAAACTTTATGTAGGCGCTTCTAATTTCAAGGATGCATTCCTTAAGACAAGAAGTAAAGGCTGAACTCTATGGATGAGCTCTAGCTGTGGGGACGAATGTGAGGTGGAAATCAATCCACAGCGTTTCCTTTGTCTTCTCCAACCACTCCTCTCGGCTCACTGTCTAACAATGAGCAACCAAACTTAGTTAAGGCATTCATTTTAAAACGAATTCAACCAATGGAGAGACGGTCCTAGCATAAAACTAGTACTTTTACGCAGAAGCGGTAAAAATTCGTCTAAAATTGGTTATTGAAAAAATTTGTGCTCCCTTCAAAACAAGGTTTAAACTCTCGTTGATGTGCCAGAGTTGTAATAAAATAACAGCAAAGGGAAAGCCTCTTGTATGACCTTTGGTATTGTTACTTTAATATTCTACTTTTGGTGGTTTCCTTAAAGATTTGGCTCAGTATCTTAACATTTTGGATCATATGATCTAGAATATTTTTTGGATCAGACTGATTTATGCCAAATCAAAACCATCTTGGAAGCTGGAAGCAGAAGTGTTCTTACCTCTACCTTTCACCAACTTCCTGGTTATCCTGAGCACAGTGAAAACCCAATGGATTGTCCTTCAGCTGTCGCCCACCCCACTGAGAAATTTCATCTAAATGTATTCAGACCTTTTTTCAGTAATCCTCCAAAGGGACAGCAGTAAAACACAATCTGCTCCGGTGGAGATACCTGAAGGTTTCCGATAGAAACAGGAAGTGCAGGGACAGGATTTCCAGGAAACCGGTGATGTCAAACTAGACGAGAAACGGTTTTGCTTATTCAAATAATTTCCTGCAGTTCATGTTGTGACTACAACACACACTTGTTCTGCTTCAGATAAAACACAGCAGCTAAGTTTAATGTAATTCAGTTTGTTCAGTTTCCTCACCTTGTTTCCTCACAGCGACTCGATCCCAACGTCTTCACATTCCAGTAAACACTCATTTACTCAGACTGCATGCAGCTGCAGGTTTTATCATTCTGAAGTCGTTAGCTTAACTGGCTCGACCACTGCTGCATTACTTTACCCTCACGAGTTCACCGGTTCACCACAGCGAGGGGATCGGACCTCTCCTGTGCATTATGCACGCCCTCACACAACTAATTGAAACTGAAAATGTTGCGTTCCACTCCCGTGCGCTCCTAATAGCTTGGCTCTCAGTAGCTTGTGAGGCAATTACAACCCAGCACCAGAGTCCACGTGGATTCTAAAGTGCAAGGTAGGCATAGTGGGAAGAGTTTGTGTGTTTATGCTGGAGTTCTGGTCCAGATGAGGGTTACTGATGGGTGGCTTCTCTCTCTTTTTTTGGCTAGAGCGTCTCGCTGGAAGATCAAATCAGACGCCGTGCTCGCTTGACTGCTCGAGGCTCCCGATCATCCACAACGACATACGGAGGGAGCTGCCAGGATGGTACACTTATCCAGCAGTCTGAGGAAATGAAAGTCATGGCACCTTCAGGCTGGTAATTTCATTCAAATCTGGAAGAGCTTGGCCTGAATCCTGGGTTTAGGAACTCTTGTTCCAGGAGAAGGTAGAACCAGGTTCCAGACTGCCTGCAGTAGCAGACACTACGCACCTACAGGAGGACTGATGCAAAATGATGCTTTTTTATTATTATTCAGAGACTTGGCAATGTTTCAACCATAAATGGTCTTGGTCAGGTCAAGGGGAGGTGAACGATGTCCATATGTACTATGTAGATGCACATATTAATTGTAAATTGGGTAATTAGCAAAATTAGTGAAATTAAAAATGAGTACAAAGTGTGTGATTATCTTGTGGCTGAGGGGTGGAATGGAATCTGTTCCAGCATCACAGGCGTTTCATATCTCCAGTAGTTCCTGCTTTATCACGTTAGACACCCTGATGTCTGCCTTCCTCTGAGGGCTTAGAGTTAGCGAACGTGTGCTAAAAGCTAACTCCAACATGGATGGAGTATTCACACATGTGTGTCACCAACAAACTCAGTTTCTAACCTGGTCAAAGGCTTCATTACGCTTTTCATTAAGTGCACAATGAGTGTGAAAACGAGCCAGGCATGGAAAGTACTTATCTACTAGTGAAAGGCTATTGTGTGCACGCCAGAAACATCTCATTGTGTGAACGCTGCACCTGAAGAGACGCAGAGTGTTTACATCTCTACACATATATGTGTGTATGTAAAGGCAGCTGCATGTTTGCAGTAATTAGCAGTTTTTTGAACAATAAATGGAAGCCACCTGTGCCATACGTCCAATATTTTTTTACATTTAGAACCAACGGCATCTATCATTCTTCCAACCTACTTATGTTCACGTTGCCCCATCAGTGGTAAATGTGTTCAATTCTGTGCGTCATTTCACCCTTCATCCTGCAACACGTGTAAAGATGGTGTTACCTTTGTACAGCACAGCATTTTGATCAATACTTTTTTTGTTTCCAGCAGAAAATGTTTTAGGAGAACAATTTCTTTTGGCCCCGGCCTCAACAGGAGTGTGTTTGTGCATGAGAAACACTTGTTTTAGCTAATAATAAAGGTCACATGAGGCGATGGACGTGTCAACGGTAACCTCTGGTTCCACCTAACGAAACGTCAATCTCATTTAGGTGGTGAAATGGATCTATCTGCTGGTGCACACAACAGATCAGACCAAAAATAAAGAAGTCAGAAAGGCGAGCAGGAAGGTCAGAGTTAGGGGTGTCAGTGGAACGCCGGACTCCAGCTAACGAACCCACAGGGAGCTCCAAACTTCACGCTGTCCTCCATCCCCGTGACCTGGGACAGTCGTGTGTGTGTGTGTGTGTGTGTGTGTGTGTATATAGGCGAACATCTATTACTGTCTCCTCCAGCCAGAAACAAGAGAGCAGAGTTGGTCTGAGCCCAGCAGGTGTGAAGCTCCACAGAGAATTAATTAGAAAAGATGGAAAAGGTGGCTGAGGAGGAGCATTGGGCTAGCAGGCTGCATTCTGGTTCAGAGCGGTTAGCGCCTCTGTAAAGTGGTGCAAAAGTTCAAACCAACATTTTGAGAAGTTCACCGAGTTCATCCCGACTTCTTCTTCTTCTCGCCGCCGCAGCAGCATTTCCCCGTTTGACGGTGGCGCGGATGCACCTGTTTAGAAGTCAACAAAATGCAGGGATGTGGCATAATGTGGATTTTAAAGTGACTGGAGGTGTCTTTAAGGGAGCAGAGAGAGTGTTCACAATGAATGTGTGGAGTAAAGGTGAGGCGGCAAAGCGCCGTCACACTGCGGGTTGTGCTTTTATTTTAGGGCCATATAAATATGATGATAAACTCTTTTTGGGGGCTGTCTGTTCAAGCTATCTCCCACCAGAGAAAGGTTCCTCCACCCTAATTAGGAATGGAAGCTCTGACTCAGTGTTTGTCCCTGAAATTAAAAATGAGCTCTTGCTAAGTGCCTCATTTTCATTGGTCAAGTTGCACCGATGGCAAATGTCTAGACTGTCTAAACATGAAATGTCGTTTTCTCCGCATGTCCATGTCTAAACAGGACTTTTGCAATGCGATGCAATATGTATGACAACAACGCACGAAATATTGCAATATAGTGTGAGATGAGAATGAGCTGCAATGAAAGGTGAAGCTGGCAGAAAGGAGAAGAATAACTTTACGAGGAGGTAATAATAGAGCTAACATTGTTAGCAGAGAAATGCAGTAGCGGGAACCAATAAAACGGCTAGCATCGGAGACGGCAGGACAAAATAACCTGGACGTTTTTCCATGAATTAAGGATGAGCGAGCGAGTGTTTGTGTGTCCGTATGGAAATCTGGGGAGTTTTCATTCAGCCGACTTTTTTTCAGGAAACCATCTTTTTCTGATTGTCTGTCAACCGTTACACATCAGAACACATGAAGCATACAAAATAAAATGTTAATAAAACATGTGATAGCCACATAGAACCTAGCCTAGTACGTGTGTGTATCAATACACACGTGTGTGTGTGTGTGCGCTTGGCATGTACGGTTTAAATCAAAGTAATTTGCTGCGCGTTCAGCCGAATAACAGATGGGATTAACCATCAGATAACTATGTCAGAGTCCCAGCTGGTTAACTGTCTGTGTGGTGGAACTGGAGGGATATTAAAAACTATTTTTAGTTCAGACATTTGCACCAATCAAATCACCGGTACAGACGTCAGACCAACCAAAAATCCAGCCACAAAGGTGCACCAGTGTCGGGATCCCCACCACCACGGTCGTTAGAATTACCCAGCATGCAAACAAACAGGTAAAAAAAGTCCAAATGAATCTGAAGTCTGGCATCAGAATGGGTTTGGTGATTCAGCGGCGTGTTATGGTACGTTTCTGCACTGATTAACGACTGTGACATAATGAGAACTACCTGTTTGCTCTTTGCAAATGACCAGCAATACACTATTAATTCATAACGAGGCAATCTTATTAAGGGAGCGCGCCGACGTCAACCGGCAAGGTCGTTAGAAAGCTCTCCGATGGTTAATAACCTGCAGTGTGACAGACTGACCAATATCAAATGTATCTGCAGGTGAGACATTCCGACCTTAAAAAGGGTTTCCTGCTTTCATTAAAATAATTAATGCCTAAATCAAGCGGGGTTGATTACGTTCCCTGGAGTTTTCTTTCCCTTTATTCTTTAATGTTTCCCATTAACATATAAGGCTTAATGGAACGGCTGCAAATTGCACCGCAGATTAATAGAAAAGACACAAAGCGGAACAATTACTGGGAACACTGCCTGCAGGTTGGAATTAACTATCTGTATTTCCTCAACTCGCAGCTCTACCTGATTGGACTTTACGTGGAAACTGATCGCTCTGTAGATCTATCGACGGACCGATCGTCTTGCTGCCCACAAAATGTCGGCTTTCGTGCCAATTATCACCAGGACTCACATCCTGTCTGAGCGTTTCCGGACCTCAGATCTCCGCCCAAAAGCTCTCGGAGCCGTATCCCGTTCGGATGCGAGCCAGAAATAGAGACTCACTGTGAAGAATATGATTGGCTGATTGCGGACGGGAGGATGTGGATGAGAGTTGTCAAACGGGAGCCTGAGTGGTGCTTGAAACCACATAAGCAGCACAGCAAATAGCTGCTAATCTCCTCCTTTCTTCCTCCTCCTCCTCATTTTCTCTCCATTATTACCCACAAACCTGGATCTAATAATTTAAGGATGATTCAGGAAGATTAAAGACTACTTTTTAATTTTTTTACGGTGAACCAGGCGACCTGATGCTCGTGAGAAAGTGGTAATATTCCATTCAGGCTTGCACACCCATGCACACCCCCACACCAGCAAGGTAATGAGTTAGTCTCACCTTGCCTGAGCGCTGGACTGGAATGAGAAGTAGACCGAGAGTAAAGGGTGACAAGAGAGAACAAGAGGTTCTGGATGCGGGTCTGGGGCGAGACGGGGCAACTCTGACAGGATGTGGAGAGGGTGATGTGTGGCAGATCTCATTTTCCTTTTCTCGGAGCACTCGTGGTCTGCATATGAGGAGAACCCAGAGACGGGACCAGAAGCCCTCTGGTGCCAACAGTAGCCCTCTGGTGCTAACAGTAGCCCTCTGGTGCTAACACTAGCCCTCTGGTGCTAACACTAGCCCTCTGGTGCTAACAGTAGCCCTCTGGTGCTAACAGTAGCCCTCTGGTGCTAACACTAGCCCTCTGGTGCTAACAGTAGCCACAGATGCTCATCAATCTGACTCAGCTGTGCCCTGGATGGATTGGTGCCGAAGACCTCCAGTCCTCTCCAAAGGAGCCCACTGAGTTCTGACGTGTGTTTCCTGATAGATATGATTATAGATGCATTAATATTACCGCAGTGAACTATTTTTTTTTTGTTTTATGCTTCTTTAAGTCTTACTGGGTCCCAACAAGTCCCCCTGAAATGCTTCTTGTTTCATCACGTCCTGCGGAAACGTTTGCACAGAAATACTGAGGAGGGTGGGGAAACGGTCAGTCTGCAGGTAGTTTGGCTCGTCGGTAACGTTCATCCTCTCTAGCGCCACCAGGAGGTTTTCATTAAATGTTCGTTCCACAGATCCTCAGGTTGGTTGTGTTTGCTAATTAGCAAAACACAAAACCTTTCATTGTAAATGTGCATGTAGATGTAGCATTTAGCATGAAGTAGCGCTGGGTTTGATCGTACTGCAGTGCAGCTGGATGGAACGGCAGAGACTTGTTTACGTTCAATTGTAGTTTCTACTTCAAAGTAACTGATTACTTGTAGAAGTTAACACGACGGCTTATCGCTCATGAGGAGTTAACTTGTACAGAAAATAGATAAATGGACAAAATTCTCTTGTTGAAACCCAAAAAACACCCATCAGGTACAGCTAAGAGAGTTGTGATTGCAGCACCTGCTCTCATCATCAAACCCATTTGGTGTTATTACTGTCATTTCTCTCCCCTGGATGAGTCCAAACCCCCCCGTTCCCCCTGTTAATGTCACCGCTTTGGGTTCAGCGCCGACAGCTTCAGGTCCAGTTGGCTGAAGCGTGAAGCTGCTGCCTCTGATGCGATGATATTCAGTGATATTTGATTCCTGAAAGTTAGTCTCTAGTCTTTGTGTGAGATGTCTTTGGTTTTCCAAAATTAGCCGTGTTGAAGGCGTGGCGTGTCTCCAATGGAAACTGATGTCACCTCTTCACGCCTCCAACACGACCCACCCTGGCGCTGCCAAACGGAATGGAACGCTCTGATTTCTCTGCCTACGGATCGACGGAAGGCGTCTAACTTTGCCCGATAACGAATTGATCAGAATGCTATTCAACAGCGATGTCCACGCATCCTCAGGGGTGTATCGTGTTATATAATCTACCAGGGGATACAGAGTGCCCCCCACCCACACATGACGGTGGATGAATTCTGCATCCGGTCAAATCCTGGATCCTCGTATTTCTCAGAATCAAGCGGTCTTACCCGACGGATGATGAGCCAAATGTCACAGGGCTTAGCGGAAAGCCAACAACATCTCTGTAACCAATCGGTGGACAGAGTTGTGTGTCCACCGGCGGGGCAATAGATCACAGCTGTCAGCTACGCCTGATGTATTGACTGCCCGCGTTATTTCTTATCCTCCTACATCCATCGCTGATGTACTGAAACCCCCAGAAAAAGCTCTTTGCAACCCAAAACATTTAGTCATCAAGCCTGTTTCGGAGTCAAAGCGCCCGTCGTCCAATTAGACGCGAGCGGCAGATGGCCGCGGGGCAAGGACAGCTGGTTTGAGGTTTTCACTGTTTCTCCGTCCATCAGCGTGTCAATCATGTGCCGTTCCACCGGTTCCACGCCGAAGCGGCGGGAGCCGGACGGCGGGGCGTCTCACATGTGATGAAGCAAGAGCTCCATCTAGAGGCGGGATGGTCACGGGCCGCAGGACGTGGTGACGCCGCTTCCTTTAACCACACGTCTGTTTCTGTGTGGGTCTCAGGATTTAACATCAGTGTAGTTCAGTTAAAGCTCTGCATGCTGAGATGGGAGTTCATTTGTTCACTGACCCACCGTTAAAAACCCAGGTTCAGTTTATCTTTGGGTTTCTGGGGGGGGCTGCTAGTTTGTCAGATAATTAATGAAACCAAACATAATCTTCCTCCTAGTCCGTGTGCTAAATATTCTGTTTTCTTTCCATCCAGGTTTATTGCTTTACGGCTGGACAGGAAGTAGCTTTCAACAACATCCTCCTCAACTGAGCTAGTTTATTTAGCCTAAAGCTAACAGGCACACTTCTGTGCAGTGATGCCAAAAGAAAATAGTTCCTCTGTTTCAGTTTAAGCTGCCAAAGATAAAAAAATATTTGCTCACAATCTAAAATATTCTATAAATATGTAGATTTAATTTCAGGGTAAAATTGACCTTCAGCACCTTTTGTGGTTGTATTTTGGTGATTGTAACTACAAGCCCCAAATAAATGCGTCACATTTGTGCTGTAAGAGATGAGTCTGGTGTTAGATGGTGGAGAACAGGAGTCTGAGAGGTGTTGGAGGATATTGAGTCGGTAGAGAAGCTTTATTGTAAGAAAACCTCATTGTCCAGAAAAATCAGCAAGGAGACAAAAACACATCGAACTTCCACGTCTTATCAGCTCCACGCAGTGGGAGTCCTGCACCGCAGCCAAACCGCTGCCTACATGTGCTTATCTGAGCCTCACACACACACACACACACACACACACACACACACACACACACACACACACACACACACACTGTTTCAACTGTTTAAGGCTGAAAAAGAAAGGCAAGATTTGCCAACAAGGAAAGCAGGCAGAAAGGCGTTTGTAGGACGAGAGGTTGTTTGGGCGTGAAGCGTTTGATTCGACGCGTTCGGCTCCTCTTTGAGCGCCGGCTATTTCAGATCCTGAAGACGTGATAAGAAAGACGGGATGAAAAGGTTAATTAAGATATTACGCCGGGCTGTGTGCCGGAAACTCAGGAAAACATTGTTTTCTAGAGCGAATATGGAGTGAAAGAAATCTCACCTCTAACTCCCATCCGATGCTTCTCGGAGGTTTATGTCCTTTTGAAAGCACCGCGGGGCCAAACTCTTGAGAGGGTTCAGAAATGCCCCCGCTGACCCCGGAATTTGTGCAAGCGAGGCCTGGGTTCACTTCAGATTCTATTCTACAGTTTCCTGTAAAGACGTTTCTTTTTTTGGAGGTGTTTTGCGGCGACTCGTAGCGATGGGACGCGTGAGCCTTCAGATGTTCTTCACCGTGCTGAGCTTCACTCGGCGCCGCAGGCAATTTCAGACATTTACCTGCCATTTCCTCCCGTGGCGTCCATCTTTACACCGTCTTTATCCGCTCCCTCAGAAGAAAAGATGAAGGGGAAGGGAAGATGGATGCTTTTGATCAGCGCTTTGGTGTAACTACAGACCGGAGAACATAACAAGAAAATAGAAAAGGAAGTCTGGCTCCTCCAGATGAGAAGGAGTCCATTTATGTCGGCCGTAGATTAATAGGGATGAGACTGATGGGGAGCGCGATGAGTTTAGAGAGTCGCTTGAAGATCTGTCCTCGTGAGTCAGAATAATCTATGTATAAATTATATCTATAAAAGACATTTTTATATAACACAGGGAAATGAAATGAACACGTATCCTGCTGCACAAACTGTTTTAATGTCTTATTATAATAATCTCATCAAGTGGAATCTTCATTTATCAGAAGGAGGTAAATATTCTCTCCATCAGGTTTGGTTCAAGCTCCAAAGATCTGAATGATTGTTTTGGAGTGGGAACATCTCCTGGATTGCAGGTCCTGGTGGGGGTTCCTGGTTGGTTCTGACCAGAGGTGGTCAAAGGGAGGAAACCCTGACCGGGTCAAGGTCAGCCGGAGGTCAACGCGTCCTGATGGGTGTTGGTTTCATTCAAACGTCTAATCCCTCTCCTGTCTCAAGCTCTGCTGCTGAAATACTCCAGAACCTGGCAGCTAATGCACTAATTTAGGAAATCACACTTTATTACACAAAACTAAAACAAAAGGGCCTCAAAAAAACACTTAGAATCCCTCTCCGCGTGTAATTTAAAGCAGCAAACCATGAATTAGAAGAATGTGTGAAAGAATGAAGTGACGAGGAGAAGGAAGCAGAAGAACGATGCTGCGAACGCTTCTAGTTACTCAATTAAGGCTTTATTTATTCACAACCAGCGAGGCTCCTAATTATATAAAGTCACGCCATCGGAGCTTTAGTGAAGAAACAACACAAACTACTTTAACGTGCGTTCATTTATCCTCCGCTAAAGGAAGGATTTTCAACTCCAAACTCATCGCTGAAAAAATCTGTTTCCTCCACCTGCGAACAGAAGCTGCTAGAATGACGTGAAAACACACACACACACACACACACACACACACACACACCATGTGAACACTGATGCATATTCCTGTGTTTGACTCGCAGCCCTTTCTCAATATGTGCAGGAATGGGGCTGTTTGTCTAAAGATTGGGGGGGGGGGTATTATAACCCTCTGGGGCCCCGGGGCCCCTCCACCTCATATTTCATCTTAATGTAAATCCACTCCCAGCCTCACATTAGTCTCCCCCCCGGCAGCAGGTGACTGTGTTTGCGTCTCACTTTATCTCATATCTCACCAGATTAAAGCGCCTGAATTAGACCGCCGCCCCCCCCCCCTCCCCGTCGGACGCGTCCCCTGGGACCCACAGAGGAGAGATGTTTCCCTGCTGGAGCGACGGGCCTCGCCCGACCGGACGGTACGTCCCCCGCTGCGCCGGGTGGGTGGGCCCCACGGCGCTGCTCTGCCTCTACGGCTTCTGCTCCACCGTGAGGCCCATCGAGCCGTTCCTGACAGAGTTCCTCACCGGGGGCGACAAGAACCTCACCACCGGACAGGTGAGGGTTGGATCCTTCGTGACTGTGGTTAGAATCAAAGCTTTGGCATCGATGATGAAGACTAGAGGACTTCATTTGACCTCCTTCGTGACCTAACCGGTGAATCGTAGACGTCTGAGCAGGAAGCCGACATTCTGTCCTTGTCCTTCTTCTGACCTGTGAGGAGACGCTATCAGGAGCCCGGAGGTAAAACAAACGCTAACGCTCCGCTACCCGCCGCCGGCTGCAGCCGTCATGACAGACACGGGCTTTGATGTTTGACGCTGGCGCCACTCGGCGCCAACTGGAATCACCTTAATGTGACTCTTTGTCTCTAAGAGCTCTGGTATCCATGCCAACGGACGGAAGCCCAAACAGGACAAAAGACAATCCGATAGTCACGCCCACTTTGAGAACATGCCAGCGAATCACACATTTTTCGTGAACACACCCACAATTCCACACTGCGTACGCGTCGAACCTCATGCCGACGCCCTGATTGAATCGGACAAAACCGCTGATTTAAACATCTTGAATTTAAAGCGTCATTAACCCACATTTATTTCACAACGTTAGCATTAACCTTCTGTCAATAATACATAAATAATGTCTTCAATTTATGTCATGTAGAACTGTTCCAGAACCATAAGGTTCTACATGGATGCTTAATATTTAGAAGTAAAAGAATCTGGAGGAACTGGAGGACGAGAAACGCTACAGGTGGCTAAAGCTAATTTAAGGCTAACGTAGCTCAGTGGTGGATAAATGCAGAGGGTTGCAGCAACGAGGGCATCCAGCTTAAAAAACGTGGTCAAACAAAATGAGTGTTAGTCTCGAGTCCAGGGGGGTCAAACTCATTCCCGCCGAGGACCACATCAGCATCACGGCTGTCCTCAAAGGGCCAGATGTAACTAATAAATGTAAATAAATGTAACTAATAAATGTAACTAAATGTAACTACTCCTTAATGTAACTAATAAATGTAACTCAGTGTAATGTAACTAAATGTAACTACTCCTTAATGTAACTAATAAATGTAACTAAATGTAACTCAATGTAATGTAACTAAATGTAACTACTCCTTAATGTAACTAATAAATGTACTAAATGTAACTCAATGTATGTAACTAAATGTAACTACTCCTTAAGTAACTAATAATGTAACTAAATGTACTCAATGTAATGTAACTAAATGTAACTACTCCTTACTCCTTAATGTAACTAATAAATGTAACTAAATGTAACTCAATGTAATGTAACTAAATGTAACTACTCCTTAATGTAACTAATAAATGTAACTAAATGTAACTCAATGTAATGTAACTAATGTAACTACTCCTTAAGTAACTAATAAATGTAACTAAATGTAACTCAATGTAATGTAACTAAATGTAACTACTCCTTAATGTAACTAATAAATGTAACTAAATGTAACTCAATGTAATGTAACTAAATGTAACTACTCCTTAATGTAACTAATAAATGTAACTAAATGTAACTCAATGTAATGTAACTAAATGTAACTACTCCTTAATGTAACTAATAAATGTAACTAAATGTAACTCAATGTAATGTAACTAAATGTAACTACTCCTTAATGTAACTAATAAATGTAACTAAATGTAACTCAATGTAATGTAACTAAATGTAACTACTCCTTAATGTAACTAATAAATGTAACTAAATGTAACTCAATGTAATGTAACTAAATGTAACTACTCCTTAATGTTAAATCAGTGAATTTCTGACTTATTCTAGTTCCAAACATTACAGTTAGACAGAAAAAACATGTTTGTTTGTTTCTCTGTTCTAACATAAATCCTTTTCATTTGTCAGGTTATTAAACCCACAGAACTCCATCAATCAAGGATTAAACTATCAATCAATAAAGAAAAATAACATCAGACACAAGTTAGGACGTTAACTTTGTTCACTACGTTTAGTCAGAGTTCAAATGGGCTGAACTACTGCATTGTGGGAAATGTAGTTTTGATCAAAGCACACTTTGACCTATTGATTTTTAGACACTCTGACCTTTTATGTTCTTGTGGGCCACATTAAATAATGTGGAGGGCCACATTTGGCCCCCGGGCCTTGAGTTTAACACGTGTAGCCTAGAATGAAAAAGGATGAGAGTCTGTGGCGTCACAGGAAGTGATGTCAGGTAAACGGACTGATGTTAAAGCGGGTGTGTCGCCCCCTGCAGGTGACCCGACAGGTGTTCCCAGTGTGGACCTACTCCAGCCTGGTCCTGCTCTCCCCCGTCCTGCTGGTGACCGACGCCCTCCGGTACAAACCCGCCATCGTCCTGCAGGGGCTCACCTGCGTCACGGCGTTCCTGCTGCTGATCCTGGGCTCGGGGGTGCGTTCGGCTCAGGCGGCGTTCTTCTTCTACAGCGTCGCCATGGCTACAGACGTGGCCTACTTCTCCTACATTTACACCCTGGTGCCGCCCGGTTACTACCAGAGAGCGACCAGCTACGTCAAAGGCGCCGTCCTGTTGGGCAACGCCGTGGGGTCGCTGCTCGGTCAGCTGCTGGTGTCGCTGGGGGGGGTGTCCCTGCTCTGGTTGGCCTTCCTCACTCTCATCTTTCTCTCTGTGGCGCTCATCACTTCCTGTTTCCTCCCCATGCCCAAGTCCGGTCTATTTCCTGCAGCAGCACCTCCAGCCCAGCAGGGGGCGCCAGGTGGGGACACCCAGACGGTTCCCACCTGGGTTCAAAGCGTGAAGACGACGATGAGAAGGCTGGCGTCGGACTGTCAGGACTGTTACTCCTCCGTGGGCGTGGTCTTCTTCTGCGTGTGGGCGGCGACGGGGAGGTGTGGCTTCTACCAGGTGGTGGGTTACGTCCAGGTGCTCTGGGCCCACATCCAGCCTCAGAACGCCAGCGCCTACAACGGAGCCGTGGACGCCATCAGCACACTGACGGGTGACTAAAGATCGACCAATGACGCGTGTCTTCTGTCAGCGTCTGTGTTCAATCAAACTTTATTTAATCCCGCTTCAAAACGGTGACGTGTTGAAATGTCAGTGTTGGTGTGTTCGTCCGTTAGTCCACCAAATGTCTCCACAACCGCTGCAGAAAGAAGGACGAAACCCAAAGCACATGACTCAGGCAGCAAAGGGGATGAAAATGAGATGATGACCGTGACCTTGAGAAAATTAAGTCAAGGTCAAATTTAAAATTTTTTACATATTTTTGCACATATCTCAGGAACCGTATCAGATAGACAGACGAAACAAAAGGCGTTGTATTCAGGGAGGCAACGGGATAAAAATTAGATCACAACCTTGACCTTGAAAAACTAGGTCAAGGTCAAATGTTCACTTTTATACCTTTTTAGGTACACTCCTCTGAAACCTGATGATATAATCACAAAAAAAGCAACATATTCATGAAGCCAGAGGCACAAACACGTGTAGGTCAGGGTTAAATGTTCAATTCAGGGGTGTCGCAGGATGTTGCCGTCTGTTAGTGAAGCACTGTTCATACGAACAAAAGCAGCTTTAATGAAGGAGAATCAACTTCCCCTGAAAGCACCAATAACTGACTGAAATGAGCAAAACGTGTAAAAATAACAGAAAACACCTGACATGTAAGCATTTCGAATAAATGAAATAGAAATCACTGAATTAAGACTTAATTTGAATTAATTTGTTGATAACCTGATGAGAAGGAACCGGACATAGTGAAGTATAATTTAGTTTTAGACGCTGAAACCGTTCCTTCTCCTCTTCCTGACGCTCGGATTCTTCACATCTGGGTAGTGAATAAAATAAAATCCAATACGTATTGATCTGAACCCCGCTGAACAAATGGTCACGACCCTTTTTCCACGGCTGTCGTACACTTACTATAAAAATAATAGAAAGAAAGCAAACAATCCCTGTTTTACTGCCCCCCCCAGACAATGGTAGCAGCATTAATTAGACCATTTAATTGCCTGCTCTCATCCCAGATGGCTGCAGCAGCTGCTGCCGTCCAGTCAATGCACTTTTATTGATTATAGCACCGATACATTCCGGTATTCCCCAGAAACCAAAGGCAATTACTCTGCGTGAAGCACACGCAGCTGTAAACGCTTCGTCCAGACACGCGGTCAAGCTGGAGGGTCCATGTCGGATATCTCCCCAAACATTCTACTTCCTGTGCTCCACACGTCCCTGAGGAGGAAGAAAATATCTGCAATATGGATGAGCAGTGCACAGGAAGCTGGCAGGAATCAGAATAATTGACTGTCTCCACAGGCAGGACGTTGGTGAGATGCATTTGTTTTAGGAGCTGCTTAGAATAAAGACGCACGAAAACAAAGACGTTTGACTGTTTGAGCTCTGAAGCTTTAATTACAGGTCATTTATGCTTCAGACATGTTTCAGTGGGTTTATTCTCACCCCCGTCCTCAGGTGGGGCAGGTCCAACAATGAAGGCCTACCTGACCCACTTGCAGCCCCCACACCTGTTATTAGACCATAAAAGCTTCAATGCGAACTCGAATCCGATTAAACTGAGGCCTGAGCGGCGGCTGAGCACAGCATCGCCATCGATCGACTCTCGCTGGATGACCCCCCCCACACCCGGATGGAGCCGCTCTAATTGTTCCATCTACGTTTGACCCCCCCCCCCACTACTAACCAGAGTGGAGGGATTGATTTAGATGGTGTTAAATACACAGACCGGCCAATAGAACAACGTGGCTCCATGTCGGACTGATCATTGGCTACCAGTGGATAACAGGAATAACTTAACCCCCCCTCTAGAGTAGAGGGGGTGGGGGGGTGGCGTCTCAGGGGTCCCCCCCCCTTCACTCAGGCATCACCCCCCCTTTTATTTACACTGTTTAATTACAAAGAGGCGATGCAGGGGGGAGGAAAAGAGACACGGCTGCCCCCTAGTGGCTGACACGAGGAATCACAGGCTCTCTTTGAAACGTTCTCCCCCAGGGGCTGCAGGCACCGTGGCCGTGGGTCACGTCTCCCTGGAGTGGTCCACGTGGGGGGAGCTGGTCCTGGGGGGCTCCACGTTCCTGCTGGCGATGGCGTTATTCCTGATGGACTGGACCGGCAGCGTGGGGGTCAGCTACGCGTGTTTCTTCCTCTTCAAAACGCTCTACATGCCGCTCACCGCCATCTGCTCGTAAGACCCCCCCCCCGCCGGCTGATGAGGAATTCCAAGTGTGAATCAGTTCAGACGTAAAACGTGAACGCGTCCCAGCTTTCAGATCGCCCGGACGCTGCCGCGGCGGCGCTACGCGCTGGTGTTCGGCGTCAACAGTCTGGTGGGCAGCGTCCTGCAGAGTGTCCTCACCGCCATCGTCATCAACAACACGTCTGTGGAGCTCAGCATCACCTCACAGGTACGGGAGGAGGGTTCAGGAGGAAGCACACGTGACCTTTTGACCCGTAACAATGTCCCTCTTCTTCCTCCCTCCAGTTTTTCATCTACTCGTCATTCTTCGCCGCCGTCTCCCTGCTGTTCACCGTCAGAGGCGTGTACTCTGTGCTCCGTGTGAAGCGGCGTGTTGGAGATCACGGGGTGGAGAGAACCACCCGCCTACCGGAGCAGGCTTCACACCTCTGAGGCGCCGCCAGACGACGCAGTGACCTGCCCCGCCCTCAGGCGCGTTCGTCCACATGTTCACGAGGGATTTACTGATCAATATCTGGATCACACCGATCAATACTGCGGACGTGCTGCAGCTCACAGGGTCAACATGCAGTTTGCAAGCGTGGCCACAAGAGGGCAACACACGCACAGTATATAAGAAGTACACACCACCTCTGGCAGCTGGAGATATCAAATCGAACTTTATTGATCGAGCATTTTGTACATCAATGGTGTCACAAATGTAATAAAAGATGGATCAATAAAAAAGGAATGAGATGACAAAAGCAATAAAATATGAGGATCACACAAGTGTTTTTAGAATAGATATAAGAATAAATCTTATTAAGAGAATAATGAGAGAAACTGATTCAGGATGTGAGGCTCAAAAACATTTTGAATCCGTTTTAAATAAAAACATCTCAAGTCAAGGACGCTTCTCGTTCCCCAGCTGAAAGTGTTTTTACAGAACATGATGACATCACAGTGAGCCATGATGACATCACAAAGTGTTTCCTCTACCCCGTGTCATTGTTCAGCTGTAATCCTGGCACGGTTTGGTGCTGGGGCGTGGCCAAACGTATGGGCGGAGCCTCGTCTCCACACCTGTTGTCCATCTCCACACCTGTACTCGATCAGGCTGATTAGCCTGAGGCTTTTTAAGTGGGGTTCTCTTTCCAGATGGTTTTCTACCTCCGTGTCCACGTGTCCTGTTGATGCTTGTCTGTGTCTCTAGTTCTGGTCTTTCTGGTTAAAAGGACAGTAAAGTCAAAATGAACCTGGGTATTATTTGAAGTACTCATTAAACAAACGTTTTGGTGGCATTATTATTTTTAATGATCAGTGAGGACCTTGGCCAAACAGAACATATCATAAGTTACGACGCGCTCCGACGGCAGACATCAGGGTGAATCCATTCATATACGGCTAGTGACGGCATTAACAGGCCAACATTATCACATTTATCACAAAATCATCTCAAATGAACATTTATCGCTTCGTTGATCGTAGTCTGTTGACTGGTGAACAGATGGGTGTCGTTGGTGACCTCTGACCCCATGTGAAACAGCTGCTGCAACGCCGATTTGAAGGTGTCCTGACGCCAGGGATGATGCCAGACATGTGGAAAACAAAATATTAGTTAGCAATGAGTTTACCGTCCCTTTTAGCTAACTGGCTAACAGCCTCGTCTCTTTGAACGATAGCTGTGAATTCAAAGAAGTCTGACCCAACAAGTCCTGGAATCATCATCATCATTCTTGGAAAACCACAGCAGGTGGTTTAAAAAAAAAAAAGATAAACGGTGCTCTAAAATTCTGCGTGTTTGACTGTTGGCGTCACCAGACCAGAGGTGACTCCTCCTCCGTGTCAGGCGTGTATGTGCAGTCACACCTGACCTACAATTCTTAATTACACCAGTAATATAATGAGGGTTTTAACATGGATGGGGGGTGCTGCCATTAGCTGGAATGAGATGTCATATCACACGTGTGTCGCGCGTTAATCAGTCGTCCCGTGGCCCTCACACGTACCGGGGGCTTCTGGGGTTCCATCAGCGCTCATCAGACCATCAGAGAAGCTTCTGATAGAAGATTTAAGGAATTAATTTAATTTACCGACACGATCAAGAAGAAATCACACCCAGATGTTTGGGACACTCAGGAAAGAGGAACAGATCCAGACCGACTCACGTTGATCCAGTTTATGGATTTATTTAATCCCTATATGAGTGAGATTAGAGTGAGATTAATAAACATTTCTTCTTCTATCCTGTTTTAACCCCTTGTGGGTCGACAGCTTGAGGGACTCGCAGCCTAATTCTGGTTCTTCATGTTGCTCTGTGAACCTGGCTGTGGGGGCGTGTTTTCTTGGCACTAGCTTAGCGTTAGCCTCGTGTCTTAGCAGTGAGAATAAAAACATGTGCAGCGGAAATAAAACCGTCAGGGAATATTTAAACCTGTTGTTGAGCCGTTGAATAAACCAGCGGTCCGATCGACCTGCAGGATGTTCAGGTTGTAATTACATTCATTCCTCACGCTGTGGCGGGTCGACGTGACCCCGGGGGGCGGGGGGTAACTGTCCCTCGCAGCATCACTTCCCGGCACCGATTTAAGGTCGTTTAACAATTACTGTCTGGAATTTATATCGACGTTTCCTCGATTCTAATCCCAAGGATTGAGTTACTCAACGTGAACAACTTCCTGTTCCTCCTTCCTGCCTGTGTTTACAGTGTTCCGTCAGTGATGGCGGGGGCCTTTCCCTTATTAGAGCTGTTAGCTCTGATGTCTTACCTTTCTCGTATGCCCCTCCCACCTGTGAGGAGGAAGTTCTACACCGACTTCCTGTTGGAGGTTCATTGAGTCAACATCCCCCGCTGGAACACTCACCTGACGTCACATGATTCACACCTCCCAGCGGGGGCCTGCTGGCGTTGGGGAATCCCCCTCAAACGATGACCAAACACACGGAGTCACGCCTCCCTTTGACTCAGATCCGCCCTCATAGAGAGTCACGACACCACGTCCCCCAAATAACGCAATGCTAAATCCATCCAGGACATCTGAATTTGGGGGGGGGTTATCAGTCACATGGCAGACACGCGTGTTGGCTGGCATGATTCACGGAGTCGTGGCCCTGCGACGCTTCCGTTTCCACCGGTCCATCTGGAGGGGCTTCAGAACGGATGGCGCCCAAGCCGCCAGTCTGGACGGCGTTCATCACGTCTGTTGGGACGGGACCGATGGGACACGTGTGTCACGTGTCGACACGCTGACACCGTGTGTCGTGAAGATAGCTTCTTCCTGTGATGGATGCGGAGCCACCTGTGGCCCTAGAGGGAGGGAGAACATTCAGCACCTTCAGCAGAAGCTGGTCTGGAGCTGAAATAATACATTCATTCATTTTACCCAATCGATTCTTCCACTTTCGGGGGTCACGGGGGTTGCTGAGCCAATCCCAGTGGATTTACAGGCTCGAGGCGGGGGGATAATCGGGACACGTTACCAACGCAGAACCACAACCACACGAACAGACATCACAGTAATGAATGAATTCATGACTCACATGAATATATTAGTTTTAATCCGTTGTATGCATGTTTGGAAGCTGATGCATGCTATAGTACACGTGTCAAACTCAAGGCCCGGGGGCCAAATGTGGCCCTCCACATCATTTTATGTGGCCCACAAGAGCATAAAAGGTCAGAGTGTCTAAAAATCAATAGGTCAAAAGTGTGCTTTGATCAAAACTACATTTCCCACAATGCAGTAGTTCAGCCCATTTGAACTCTGACTAAACGTAGTGAACAAAGTTAACGTCCTAACTTGTGTCTGATGTCATTTTTCTTTATTGATTGATAGTTTGATCCTTGATTGATGGAGTTCTGTGGGTTTAATAACCTGACAAATGAAAAGGATTTATGTTAGAACAGAGAAACAAACAAACATGTTTTTTCTGTCTAACTGTAATGTTTGGAACTAGAATAAGTCAGAAATTCACTGATTTAACATTAAGGAGTAGTTACATTTAGTTACATTACATTTAGTTACATTACATTGAGTTACATTTAGTTACATTTATTAGTTACATTAAGGAGTAGTTACATTTAGTTACATTACATTGAGTTACATTTAGTTACATTTATTAGTTACATTAAGGAGTAGTTACATTTAGTTACATTACATTGAGTTACATTTAGTTACATTTATTAGTTACATTAAGGAGTAGTTACATTTAGTTACATTACATTGAGTTACATTTAGTGACATTTATTAGTTACATTAAGGAGTAGTTACATTTAGTTACATTACATTGAGTTACATTTAGTTACATTTATTAGTTACATTAAGGAGTAGTTACATTTAGTTACATTACATTGAGTTACATTTAGTTACATTTATTAGTTACATTAAGGAGTAGTTACATTTAGTTACATTTATTAGTTACATTAAGGAGTAGTTACATTTAGTTACATTACATTGAGTTACATTTAGTTACATTTATTAGTTACATTAAGGAGTAGTTACATTTAGTTACATTACATTGAGTTACATTTAGTTACATTTATTAGTTACATTAAGGAGTAGTTACATTTAGTTACATTTATTAGTTACATTAAGGAGTAGTTACATTTAGTTACATTACATTGAGTTACATTTAGTTACATTACACTGAGTTACATTTAGTTACATTAAGGAGTAGTTACATTTAGTTACATTACACTGAGTTACATTTAGTTACATTAAGGAGTAGTTACATTTAGTTACATTACATTGAGTTACATTTAGTTACATTTATTTAGTTACATTAAGGAGTAGTTACATTTAGTTACATTACATTGAGTTACATTGAGTTACATTTATTAGTTACATTAAGGAGTAGTTACATTTAGTTACATTACATTGAGTTACATTTAGTTACATTTATTAGTTACATTAAGGAGTAGTTACATTTAGTTACATTACATTGAGTTACATTGAGTTACATTTATTAGTTACATTAAGGAGTAGTTACATTTAGTTACATTACATTGAGTTACATTTAGTTACATTTATGAGTTACATTAAGGAGTAGTTACAGTTAGTTACATTACACTGAGTTACATTGAGTTACATTTATTAGTTACATTAAGGAGTAGTTACATTTAGTTACATTACATTGAGTTACATTTAGTTACATTTATTAGTTACATTAAGGAGTAGTTACATTTAGTTACATTACATTGAGTTACATTTAGTTACATTTATTAGTTACATGTGGCCCTTTGAGGACAGCCGTTATACTGAAAATGAGTGACACCCCCGCTATACAAGGTACCTTGCTAACAGAGTACCCATAATCCCGCTGGGCATATCACTCCCATCTGCTCTGGAGCTGTCGAAGGAACGTTTCCTCTCCCTGAATCGATTTCTTTAATCTGCTTTGACAGATATGTCCGTCTCCCTCGGTGAGCTGACGTCACGCCGCCGTGTCTCCGTGACACGACTGGAGCGGTGGCGGGATCACCTGGAGCCCGCCGGGGTCGGCGGTGTGTTGTGGTGACATTGGAGCGCAGAGGTTCATCATTACGTGCTTTTATGAAGTCATCTGTGGAACTGAGAGTGTTCTTGACCTTCAGACATCAAATCAAAGAATCTCTCTGCAATAAAACACCAGGCTTCAGGTTTCTGGCTCTGATGCAGAAGTTTAAAGAGTTCAAACGTTTCCCAGGTCACGATTTAACAACAATGACCATTTTATGTCAGAATGAAGTCAGGTTTTCACTGCGGAACACGGTGGTAGTGAAGGGCAGGATAATTAGAGACGGGACAAACACGCCTGACTGTCGTGCAGCCGTCGTGGTTCCGTGTGAATCACGATGAGGGATAAAAAACAGACGTTCTGAAAAGACGCCAGCTTGTGTGCGATCAATCCAGAAGAGCCAATTAGAATAAAATGTAAAAAAAAAAAATCCTGTTTCATTTGAACGTGGAAAACGTGGTTTTTAGTAATAGCTATAATAACGGTAACCCATTCAGCTTTCAGTGCAGCTTTACGCTATTTATTACTGCAAAGACAGACCATTATTCTGGATTTTCTAATTATTTCTAATGGACCCAACATCTAAATTCACAGGGTTGTCATTTCTACCTCCTTAAGTTTGTTCTGTAAGCTAATGGCTAACAACGAGAGAGTCCAAACTCACACGACCAATCACAAGCGGTCTAAACGATCACGTGGTCGACTTGTGGGCAAACAGGAAGTGAGGTCTAAGCGTCCGATTGTTTTTGTATTTGAATTCCGAGTGAAGACAGAGAACACGAAGATGTGTTTCTGCCGAGTCAGCCGGATGGTGTCTCCGCTGCAGCTGCAGCATCATGAAGGTCACACGTCCTCCGCCACCGGCGTGGGCGGTCCTTATTCATCACATTCCCTTATATGGTGTGCTTCCTTTCTGAGGAGCCGAGCTGCTTCGAACCTCATCTGGAACCTGGAACCTGGAATATGAAAGCTTCTGCAGTTTGTCCAACATGAATTTACATTTTTTTTTAATTTATTTTGGTTTTCAGTTAGAAGTTCAGCAGGAGATCCAGACGGATTAACCAGTGTAGAGATGACATCTGACCCTCAGGAGCCTCACATGCACCCCGATATCAAGTTTATCTTAGAGAGCGTTTTCATGTCATATTTTTTAGAGTACATAGTTGACTGTGTATTTATTATTTTAAAGTTCATTAAACTTTAGTCATTTTAAAGGTTTTTCACAAAGATTGTTGCCAATGTTGCCTAGCAACACTGACAGCTGATGAGGCCATAAGTAACCATAGAATCGTCCACAATCGGACGACCCATGAGGTACTTGAGGTTTGTCGTCCTCAAACTGGGCGTGGCTCCTGTGGTGGGCGTGGCTCCTATGGTGGGCGTGGCTCCTGTGGTGGGCGTGGCTCACTTGATTGATTTTTTTAAAAAAATCATTTCCTGATAGAACACTGGTTTAAATTGTTAAAGCAGGTCAATACTTTCTCCACACCACCCTTTCATGTGTGTGTGGAGAGTCAGAAAGACTCACAACACGTGTGTGTGTGTGTGTGTGTGTGTGTGTGTGTGTGTGTGTGTGTGTGTGTGTGTGTGTGTGTGTGTGTGTGTAGGCAGTGCCTTCTCTTGGCTGCTTGTTTTATGTGATTTTATGTAACACTTGTTTGTCTCCGGTGGCGAGAACCCTCCGTCTGCCCCCGCCACACTCTCAGCTCTGTGCAGATCAGATCCTGCTCGTCTTCTTGCGGTTAGATTCATCCTTATTCGAGCTGTAACGCTCTTCTCCTGCTAACTTCAGTTGTTTTTGAGCACAAAGAAATGCAAATGCATTTCATGCATGCTTCATCTTTTATTGCTGATTACCAGAAAGAACATTTTTGACCTAGAGGTCCTGCAGAAATATATTTTTACACTGGAGATACTCTTAAAGTGGAATTCAACCCATTATTTTTGCACTTATAATGTGAGTGCTGAGCCTTTATGGATAAATTTCCCTACATGGATCAGACCCAGTGAATAAAATAGTTTCCCCTGAAACTCAACATTTCCCACAATGCAGTTTTACATTACAGGATGCAGCAGCATCACGTCGTATCCTTACATCATGTAATTAATGTTTTTAACCCCTTGGTGTTTATTCCCTTTGTGTTTTATGGGCTCAGTCAAGCCAAAAGCTGAAAATTGAAATAAAAATATTTAAATCCCATCAAACGTGACTTTTTTTATTTAGACTGAACACATTATTTTCCATCCCTGTGATGCCCCCCCACCCCCACCTCCTGCATCTCCAGCTCCTCTCCACTCCATGAATGTTCTCCCTCGCATGTGCAACTGAAGCCCTCCCCTCCTCCTCTCTTCCACCCCCTCCATCTCGCTCTATCCACCCCCCCCCACCACCACGATGTCACACCGCTGCACGTTGCATGAAGCTCCCACTCGCCGGCTCCAAACATTTCTTCACTTCTAAGCTGCAGAAACAGCGATTGCATCGCGGGGGCTTCCCTCTGCCAAGAACACACACAGTGGGCAAGGCAACGATCTGGAGGGAGGGCAGGAAGGCTCCAGCAGCTCTCTGCACACACCAGCATCAAGGTAAGGGACCGTCGCCCTTGTAGCATCTCAGCGTTATGCAATCCTGCTGCAGGAGCAGAGCTTTGTCGTTCTTCATGCATCTGATTATCAGAACAGGGAATGTGTAGACGATGTTGTGCAGCTGGAAACAACTTCTAGCAGATGACAAACTGTTCAGTCTTCTTGTCGACCTGAGCGCCGGCTCGTTCCCATGTGTTCAGTGGCACTTCCTGTGCTGGGGCTGCTGGGGCTCAGGTCACACCTTCCACACCCCCACCCCCACCCCTCGAGCTTCTCAGAGCTTCTGACTCCTACAAATGTCATGCATGGGAACATCAAAAATGAAATGGGTTTTTGAAGCCCACGGAAGATGAGGTGTAAACACTCCAGCATCGCTCAGACGTGTAACTCTGGTTCTAGTTTTAGTTCTAGTTTTAGTTCTTCTAGTTCTGTTTGACTTTGAGAGTGAATGTGAATTCTGTGGTTCATGTCTTTGGTATTAAATCCTCAAATCAAATGCCTCCGGTTGCATAAACAGTTTAATCGTATTCAGGCATGAAAATGCAGTCATCAGTTCATTATATCTTACCTCGAGGGACAATGCCAGTCAATGTCTGACAATCACTAACCTGTTTAGCTCGTTCACCAACATACCCAACATGTATGAAAACGTATTGGTTCTGCATGTTTCCACTCATAATTTTTTTTTTCCAGTTTTGTGGAAACTAATCTTAGATTCTAGATGAATCCAGGCAAAATCAAACCCTCCGTGTTTCTAAGTAGTGCTATTGCTGGAGTCCTTGACAAAACATAAAAGCCTGGTGATGCACATGTCACGTAATCTCATCCTCATTTGCATACAGTCACAACTTAATCCAGGAGCGAGGCTCTTAGTGAAGAGTGGAGCTGCTTTATGCAATGCAAAATAAATCCCTGGGTCAAAAAGATTACAGAGCTGGACAGGCGATAAAAGGTCTATCTTATCATCCGAATATAAAGAACGCAGAACTATGTTGTTTGACTCTTGCACACTGCGTCTAAACTCACCAGAGCTGCGTAAAAACGCGCTCGTCCGGTCGGATCATGAGCAGATCCAGCCCAGAGGATTGAAAACACTACATTTCTCCCAGCAGAACGTTCCCCTGAATGAAAGTCAGTGTTCCCTTAATGCCCCGGACGCTACGCTGCTATTCATAGTCCAGAGACAGGCAGGGTAATTAGACGTGACTCTGAGACAAACACAAATAGCTCTGTTTGCCCTCGTTTTGCCCCCGAGATGAATCAGCTCTGATATTTTTAGCATCATTTTTCAACTTTCATTGGTTTCTAAGTGTAGCGTGAAGCAGCGCCACCAACAACAGCAGCTTCACGTCTAAATCACAATGGAGGGTTGAGGATTCATAATAGGTGAGGACTCCTTGAGTAGAAAATAGATTCAGGAACTTTTCTGGGCATAAAAATATAAGGTAGATTTACCCCAGGTTGACCCAGAGCTCTGATGAGGGAGCGAAGTGCTCTCTGTCACCGCCGGTGGACAACTGTGGAACTGCACAGGGCTGTGATTCACTGGTGGAACGTTTGGCGTCCAGCCATTCTAGCTGTAATGTTGGAAGTGGATATTAGCTTGTTGTAAAACAGCTGCTCTCCTGTTTTAATCCCTGTCAATCTGAAGGTGGCACACATTCCTGGTCTTAATACGAATCCTCTCCAGGGATTAATGCGTTCTGTCAAACTGGATCAAACGATAGGAGGAAGTTGACGCGGAGCAGCATGGATGTGGACCGCGAGTGTTGTTTGCTACTGATGGAAACACACCAGATGTGCTGACACACATCCTATGGACAGAGGTTACACAAACACATGCAAACACACACACACACACACACACACTGCAAGACCTCAAGGGATTCCAGACCCAACTCTGAAAACCCTGGAAATCATGGGATCTGAACCAAATTAGCCTGAGTTTTAGTTTTAGCAGCTAAAACTGTGTCAAGGACTGAGTAGAGAGAAGACGACAGAAACATACTGTCTCTTATCCCCTTGGGGAAATTGTTTCTCTGCTCCAGTCTATATTTTACACACATATGTGTATGGTACAGGCCCTGAAACACACACACACACACACACACACACACACACACACACACACACACAAGGGGCCTGTGCAGCATGCAGGTAAATATTGAAGGGTAGAGTGGTGGGTAGCTCCTCTCTGGTGCACCCTATGAGCATCTTATGGGGATGGTGCCTTGCTCAAGGGCACCTTGGCAGTGCTCAGGAGGTGAACTGACACCCCTCTGCAGCCAGGCTTTTGCTCCACACGGGATTAACAAAAAAATCCAACCTCAGGAGTTGTGTCTGTCGCTTTAGTTGTAATGTTTTATTGAGTGGCTTCTCTAGTTATTTCATGATACTATAGATGCTGAAAGAGACAGATGGTTGAGGAACTTGCTATATTTCCAGGTGTAAAAAGAACTTGTTTTGTTCTCAAAGGTTTGGCTGCTGCCTTTTTAAATGGTGATGACTCACGATGTGAGATTGTTCCAGATTTAGAACAAGAACACGATCCGCCGAAAGGAGGTCAACGCTCCCAAATCCAACCTGACATTCCTATTTTTACTCGTGTTCCAGAGCGAGAACAAGAGCAGGGATCTGACCCGTCCTGTAGGTGTTCGTTAACCTGAGATGACTGCACACACACACACACACACACACACACACACACGTTAACATAAGTACCGATATGCACACCGAAGCATCTATGCATGTGATCACTCAGACACTGCCCTACAAAGCCAAAGAGCAGTATCTGCAAACACCGTGAAAACTGTTCATTTCTGAGTATTTTTTTTTTCCATGTGCAAACAAGAAAAAGGTGTTTTTTTATTTTGGAATGCATGAACCTCAGAGTAAAACGGGGATTGCACTACATTTATCTTTTGTCGGACCGGACTGTGTGAATCTAAATGTGTCTGTTTGGAGAGATTTCTAAGAGGATATTTTCTCTAATCTGTAAATTATTGCAGAAAGCCTGTTTCGTAATCATTTTGCAGCGAGCACATCACAACAGAGCGGCGAGAAACCAGGACATGGTGGTAAATCTGAAAGCCTGCATTGCACCACGTTAGATAACTTCTAAGAAGATGAACTTTCATGATCTAGATTTTTGGCTTCTCACTTCCTTCAACCCCAATGGCATCTGGCGTGCTCGCACTCCGGGCGGACGCTGCTCGGTACTTTCAGATTCCTGAGTATCAGAGACGTGGGAGGCGTGGCGTTGCTGTTTTTAGCCCTGCTCCTCCAGGAGCTAGCTTCGCTGCATGGCCGAACAGCACACGCACGGCTTCCTCCTGACTGCATGGATTTGTCAGAAGAGTTTTATAAATAGCTCGGCGGCAGCACGTGTCCTCGCCACGCTGCAGGAGAGATGTAACTTGCAACGGCATGAGATTTGTCAAAAGAGAGGAGCAGAGGCGTGGACAGAAGGCAGGAGTCTGGGAGGAGGAACATCTGCTGTCATGTTATCGACAGTCTGGCGAGGAGGCAGCAGACGATCAATATGTCCACGTCTCTCCTCATCAGGTCCGCCCTGTGGCCTCGTGCCGCCTCAGCACCACAACCCAGCGCTGAACGCCACTTCCTGTATTCATGTTACTGAAGGACACGTTCGTCTGCAATAACAACCGTACACTTCAGCCCCACCAGATGTATGGTTTATACATTCCGTAACACCATTCAGTGGTATGAAGCTTTATGAATGTTATGTCAGGAATGATTTGGGATGCTGACTTAATTCCACACTTTTGTCTTGGTTTTGAATTTTATGACATATTTTGGTTTTTATTTTCACCAAAGTTGGATCAGTTCAAGAAATGAAATTGTTGACTAAATAATTGACGGTGAAAGCGATGAATTCAGTGTAATGGAGTATGTTCCTGATTCCACAGGTGCAAGAAGGTGGTGAATGTAAATCTAGAAAGAGGTGTGACTGTTCAGAAAAAAAACATTTAGCAGCACATTCCAAAGAGATCCAGATCTGTGCCGTTCACACTGTCAAGAGAAACAAACACAGATCTGAGTCCAACAAAAGGATACGGGTCGCTTTGGCCTGCAGCCAGCCCATCATTAACATGAGTCACAGCAGCGATGGCATCGCTGGCATCAGTGTCTTAGAGAGTCACCATCCTCCTCCTTCAGTTAAAAACAAAGCTTGATCCATAAAATTAAATGTTAAACAAAATCTGTGATTAAAATATCTGCCCACCATTTGTGCAAAGACCTTAAAATTATTGATGAAAGAAGACGTGGAGATGGTGACTCACATGGATCAGTTATTCCAGTTCAGTGCCTCTCATACGTAACGTGGTTTTTCTAGGGCAGGGCCAACATCTTACGCCGGATGAATCAAGCTGCAAGTCATCCGTCTCCCTCTCTTTTATGCCTGATGGATTAGAAAGTTGGGAGCACGTAAGCTGCTTACACCGAGAACCCGTGTTCTGTGCGTGGAATCGTATCTTTTCTCTGACTTATTCCAATGCAAACACAAATGTGCAGAAAGTGTCTCACGTTGAACACCTCCAAACTGTACATTTAATTCAATGCTCCACCCCTCCAATAGCACTGGCCGCTTCATCCGCTGAATACCCTGGTGATGTCTACGCCTCTGTTATGTCTGGTTCTGCTCTTTCAAACACTCTTGCATAAGCGATGCTAATCTAATGAAATTACCTGATTAAATAAATATGACACACATCAGAGCCATGGGCGCAGCATGGAAATGTGGCGTTTCTGCTAATCAGACGTGTCGGGTTGTAGAGTTGTATCGCTAAGAAAGATCAGACAAGTTCCTTCAAAACGCCGTCATTTTGAAGGAACCTGTTTGATGAACTCGATGCTCTTTGGTTTCAAACAGTAGATGATTCTAACCTGATGTCTGATGAGTTTTATGAATTCAAATAAGTTCAGCTAGCTGCAAACTACAATCCAATTTGTATTCTGTTGCTGTTTAGAGTTATATCTAACATGATTCAGTTGTATGACTTTGACAGAACTGGATTACATAAATCCAAACGAGTGAGTTTTTATATTGTAGGTGGATCCTGCAATTAAACTAATCATAAGAACCAAGATGTGGGGAGATAAGGCTAACCGATTGAACTGGATTTAGAAAACAGGTGCAACTCCATATGCAGAGCGCTGATGCACTTTGACTATTTCTCAGTCAAAAACACAAATGTTTGGTTGGATGGGCATTCTGGGAGATGAGAAACCCAGGTTCTGGTTACAGAGCAGCTCAGCGGAGTCGTCCAATGAACTCTGAGTGTGAAGAGAAGTGAGTGAGAAATTTATGCAAGGGGGAACAAAAAGCCTGATAGAGTGAGTCACCATGACAACCACAGATAAACCATAGTTTGTCCTATATCAGCCTGGAAGTTGAAAATACAGAGTAAAGAGAATGTCTTTTTTTTTTTTTTTTTTTTAAAAAGGGTAACAAGACAAGAAGCAGGGGTGAGAGAAAGAATGAGATCAATGTAAGATGGTGGATCATGGGCGTCTATGAAATGTCTGGTGGGTGGTTGAAAGACGAGCGCAGATCCAGCCTGAAGGCGGGTGAACATCAGGTTCATGTTTGGATGACTGCATTCCTACAAATGCTGTCCTGCCATTCTGTCACTCTGTGGACATTAAATATTTATTCATCTTCCTAAATACTCACTTTATTATTTGGTTCCTAACAGTTGTAGTTTCATCTGTGCATTAATGCAGTGACAATTTTTAATAAGAACTATGTACTCTGGACATAGTACTATGTACTATGTGTACAGAACTCTTCTTTCATATGTATAAAATGTCCATAGTGGGTTAAGAAGTCGGTCTTCATTTGGAAGTATGAGTATGCCCCAGGGTAAACTGACTGAATCTCTTTATGTACCTCTTTCTATACCCTAAGGTCTGTTGACAGCAGCCTGCCTTGGCTTGCCTCCACACCCTTAAATGTACATTTAACTTGAGCAGTCACTATCTTCTGATTGGTTCATATAATATGTTGCATTTGTGTTGTACCTTATATGATTTTCACTTTAACAAAAACACTGAAAGGATGCTGCTCCTCCATGTGGGATGAGCATCCTATAGTTCTGTTCATTAACCTACTGTATATCTTGAAGCCATCACCTCTGGTAGTAAATTTATAGAAGTTAATGCAGACTTGTACTTGTACTTTGTGAAAGTAGTTGGGGTTGCTTCATTGATGAGCCGTAGGCAGCAGAAATGAGCTGACTGAATTGCAGGAATTCAGGAAAGACAGGATTTTAGTGACAGTGAAACACGACTTAGGGAAAATATACAAGTTCTTACGAGAGCTGTGACTGTAGAAGTATTTAGCTACCCAGAAGCCCACAGAAGACCGAAGATCAGTTCACTGTCTCTACGCTGCTCTCCGCGGTTTGAAGCTCATTTGTGTAAACATGGCAACCAGGACTATCAAAGATGTAAGGAACACAATGAAGTATCTCAGAGAGCGCGATCGAGAGGGGATGACAACGACGGAAAAGTTTGACAAATGGGCATCGACCTACGAATCGGTTAGTTAACATTTCTTGTTTCTCACTTCAGTACAGCTGACTACCATATCTTGGGTTGATTTTAATGGTACTGATGACTAGCTGTGGTATTAGTAATTAACTCTGACTGGAACAGGACCTCAACCTCATGGAATACCAGTCACCAAAGCTGGCAGCAGATATAATTGCTTCAAACTTCAATGGGAAGCCAGAGGATGCCTTGGTCTTGGATGTTGCCTGTGGACCTGGACAGTTGCCTAAATTGGTGAGGATGCAGGTCTAGAATGCTTTACTGGTCGCCGTTGATACTGAGAGGTTATTATGAAATCTTTGATAGTAATGAATTAATATAGAAGATCACAAAATCCCTAAATCTCAAAAGTTCCACAAGCAAAGTCAAATGTTTCTTTCTTCATTGATCTGATGATTTCTATTTGACTTCCACTTTCCTGTGGAAAAATGTGTAGACAAATATTTTGTTGTCATACTGACTGAATATCTTTGCAGTAGCTTGATGGTCAGCCTTGTCTTTGTTTTCCTGTCCTGTGCATAGATGAACAAACACGGGTTCAAAAACTTTGTGGGAATAGATGGCAGTAAAGAAATGATAAAGCTGGCTACTGAGACCGGACTCTATGAAGAACTTAAAGAGATCCTACTAGGACCAAACCCACTTCCTTTCAAAGCTGGTAGTATAGACATATCTACTGTAAAAACTGTACATTATTTTATTGACTCTTTTAACATCTTTGTCATTCTGCCTTCCCTGGTGATCATTTCAGGTATGTTTGATGTGGTGGTAATGCTTGGTGCTTTGGAGCCCACTTATGTTCCATTCAGCATTTTGACAGAGTTGTGCCAGGTCACTAAACCAGGTAAGCAGCTACAGCCCAGCCCAGTTCCACTGCATTTACTTCCAGTCACTAGTGAGCAGGTCAAGGATATGAGAACAAGTCCAGTCTTGATATGGATTAGACTCCTGTTCCAAGTCATAACTCAAAAATTGCCCTTGGCAGGTTTTTGAGTTAGGACTTGCCAAGGGCAGTCGTAACTGCCCTTGGTCAATAGATCTCTGTTAACGTACACACAGAGATCTATTGGTCAACCCTACCAATCTGTTAAATCTCAGGACGCATCTTGGAATAAAGGTGAAATGATTCCAAACCCTAAAAGTGCAGTTGTTTCAGGTTGTACTTTCAAGAGTTACCATGACTACCATGAATTTACACAAAAAATTAGCTTTCATTTCAAGATTTCACAGACTACTATTTTATTATATCATTAATTTGTCCTGATATCGCTATAATCGTAAAACCAAATTATCAGTCTTCACAAGGGCTATTTTTTAATTTTTCTGCAGGCGGCTTGATTTGTGTCTCGAAGACTAACCACACGTTTGATGACAGCAAATCAACTGTTGAATTGGAGAAAGAGCTGCAGTCCCTGGTGGAGAAGGGGTTGTGGATTCGCATTGAAAGCAAGAAGTTTGATAAAATTCTGAAAAAAACCCACCTGAAAAACAACGAAGAAGCTGAGGGATACACTAGTGGAACCATACACCTCTTCCGTGTACCCAGTGTTTAATCCTACATCTTCTTTTCTTTTGGGCTTTTCCCTTCAGGGGTCTCCACAGCCAATCAGTGTCCTCCATCTAACCCTGTCTTCTGCATCCTCTTCTCTCACACCAACTACCTTCATGTCCTCTTTCACTACATCCATAAACCTCCTCTTTGGTCTTCCTCTAGGCCTCCTGCCTGGCAGTTCAAAACTCAGCATCCTTCTACCAATATATTCACTATCTCTCCTCTGGACATGTCCAAACCATCTCAGTCTGGCCTCTCTGACTTTATCTCCAAAACCTCTAACATGTGCTGTCCCTCTGATGTCCTCATTCCTGATCCTATCCTTCCTGGTCACTCCCAGAGAGAACCTCAGCATCTTCATCTCTGCTACCTCCAGCTCTGTCTCCTGTCTTTTCCTCAGTGACACTGTCTCTAGACCAAACAACATCGCTGGTCTCACCACAGTTTTGTACACCTTTCCTTTCATTTTAGCTGAAACTCTTCTATCACACATCACACCTGACACTTTTCTCCACCCGTTCCATCCTGCCTGGACACGCTTCTTCACCTCTTTTCCCCACTCTCCATTGCTCTGGACTGTTGACCCAAAGTACTTCAAATCCTCCACCTTCTTGATCTCTTCTCCCTGTAACCTCACTCTTCCACTGGGGTCCCTCTCATTCACACACATGTACTCTGTCTTACTGCGGCTAACCTTCATCCCTCTCCTTTCCAGGACAAACCTCCACCTCTCTAGCTTCTCCTCCACCTCTTCCCTGCTCTCACTGCAGATCACAATGTCATCTGCAAACATCACAGTCCATGTTTAATCCTACATAATGGGATCATAACCATAAAAATCAAAGGCCCAGAGGAAAGTCTGTGATTGAAATGACACTGATATTCAGAATGATTACAGTGTTCACTGAGCATTTTATTGTATTCTGTAAAAAGTGGAGAATAAAAAACTCAATAAAAGACAAGACATTGTGTCTGTGGTCTTTACTCTCACATTTGCAATGGGTGCAAACAAGCTTCCATTCATGCTGGAGACTTTCATAATCTAGTCAAGCCATCTGCAGGTGCATCCTTGACCAATAGAATTCAACTAGTGTTCAACTAACTAGTGTTCAACTAGTGTTCAACTAACCCTAACCCTAACCCTAACCCAGGAACCAAATGAGGTTAATATTGTGTGTAGTATAGATGAGTTAGTAAAGGTGAATACTGGTCAGAACGTGTCCTGAGTTAACTGGTGTTGGACACGTAACATTGATGTCAGTCATTTACCGTTCAATGTGTGAAAATATCTACAAGCATTTCTTTAGCATTGTGCATAGTTGGGTATCGACGTGTGGTTGTGTTGTGCTGAAGACATGACAGACCAAACCAGTAAACACATCCATACATAGACTTGACTAGATGAATCAAACCAAAGATATGAGATAACTGATGGCATCATTAAATGGAGAAAATAAAAGTTCAAAACTTCTTGCTTTGTTGCTTTCAACACAGCTAACACTAGTTAGCATCAGCTGAAAACAGTAAAGCGGATAACAGTTGTTGCTTAATTTGCTTGTATGCTGCCTCTTATTTGTCCTCTTAAGGTGTACAAGAACGATCTACAATTGCATTAATCACTAAACTAGGTTTAGTGATTAATATAAGGTCAGACTGATAATTAGTCTCTTCTGCTGATGCTGTGTTCCTGTTATAGTCTTGCTCTATTAGATGTTCCTGTGGATTTGAGTCCTTTCTGTGCAGAGTTTGTATGTTTCCCTGTGCCTGCATGGGTTCTCTCAGGGTTCTCCAACATCCTACCACATCCTAAAAGGTTCAATTTAGGTGAGTCGATAACTCCAAATTATCAGTAGGTGTTAGTGTGTGCGTGAGTCATTGTTTCTTTCATGTGGCTCCACAATGCACAAGAAAGACATCCCAGTCGGCTGGGATGGGTGTCAGCCCACAGGCGGGTCAGGCATAAAGACAGGTGCGGTTTGATTCAGGGAATCTTTGCAAAGCTTCCTTAATTGCTGCCGTGCTTCATGCCTGCCAAACAGTCACTGCCCAAATAGCCTCAGCCAAGAAGACAAGCTACTGACTGCGTTGTTGGAGTTGGCGGGTGTGCAACCACCTCGAACTGAGGTGTTGCAGGTCACCTGGGTTCACTATGTGCACATTGTTCTGTCACGAGGAAGGCAATGAAAACCCAAAAGCATGACATTAGAGATACATTCAAATTCAGAGTTTAAGTCAAAAGAGAGTCCAAAACCAGGTATTTGAACCAGCAGGATGACACATCAGACAGGGATCAGGCGAACAGGCAGAATCCAGGCAGTGTGAGCTGACAGTGGGAGGTGCCAGCTCACATCCCAGCCACTGCCGAGGCACCCTTGAGCAAGGCGCCGTCCCCCCTACAAGCCGCTGAAATTGGGGCGCGTTCTAAAGCCGCTGCCCATCACTCTGCCTCCCTGATGTGTGTAAAAGTTAGACAAGTCACTAACAGTCTAGCAGGGAATAAACAGCTGAACATAGTTTAAATAGTATAGATTGAGTGATAAGTGGCTAATCAACAGCAGTGACGTGGTTGTATGCAGGGAGGTGGAGGGAGATCTGGAAAGACAGGATACTACAATGACAGATAGAAATCTAGTGTGGGCAGATTAAACAAACTTAAGTCCTGACAGGACTGTGGAAGTATTTAGCCACCCAAAACACTACAGATCCGTTCACTGTCTCCGTGCTGCTCTGCCCGGCTTGAAGCTCAATGTGCAAAAATGGCGACTAGGACTACCAAACATATAAGGAGCACAATGAAGTATCTCAGAGAGTGTCATCTAGAGGGGATGACCACAATCGAAAAGTACGACAAATGGGCATTGACCTACGAATCGGTCAGTTAACATTTCTTGTTTCTCACTTCAGTACAGCTGACTAACATATCTTGGGTTGATTTTGATGGTACTGTTGACTAGCTTTGGTATTAACTCCAACTCTGACTGGAACAGGATCTTGATATCATGGAATACCAGTCACCCAAGCTGGCAGCAGATATAATTGCTTCACACTTCAATGGGAAGCCAGAGGATGCCTTGGTCTTGGATGTTGCCTGTGGACCCGGACAGTTACCTAAATTGGTGAGGATCCAGTTCTAAAACGCTTCACTCCTCGTTGTTGATACTGAGAGTTTACTTTGATATCTTTAATAGTCATGATTTAATCCAAATAGAATGTAATAAAGTCTGTCACTCTTCAGAGTTCCCCAAAGTAAAATGTTCCTGTCCTCATCGATCTGATGATTTCTAGTTGGCTTCCATTTTCCTGGAAAAATGTGTCGAAAAATAGTTTGTTATTCTGACTGAATATCTTTGCAGTAGCTTGATGGTCAGCCTTGTCTTTGTTTTCCTGTCCTGTGCATAGATGAACAAACACGGGTTCAAAAACTTTGTGGGAATAGATGGCAGTAAAGAAATGATAAAGCTGGCTACTGAGACCGGACTCTATGAAGAACTTAAAGAGATCCTACTAGGACCAAACCCACTTCCTTTCAAAGCTGGTAGTATAGACATATCTACTGTAAAAACTACATTATTTTATTTACTTTTTTAACATCTTTCTCATTCTGCCTTCCCTGGTGATCATTTCAGGTATGTTTGATGTGGTGGCCATGATTGGTGCTCTGCAGCCTAATTATGTACCACTCAGCATTTTGACAGAGTTGTGCCAGGTCACTAAACCAGGTAAGCAGCTACAGCCCAGGCTTTTCCACTGTGTTTACCTCCAATTAGTAGTGAGCAGGTCAAGGATATGAGGACTAGTCCAGTCTGGATGTGGATGACACTCCTGTTTCAGGTCATAACTCAAAAACTGCCCTTGGCATGATGGTCTCCAGGCGTGTTTTCAGTGTACGTTCAAATAGATCTATTGGTAAAACCTACCAATCTGGTAGGACTCAGGGTGCATCTTGGATTAAAAGTGAAATGTTTCCAAAACCTAAAAGTGCAGTTGCTTCAAGTTGTACCTTCAAGGTTTACCATGACCTAGATGAATTAGAATCTACACAAACAAATAAACCATCATTCAATTTCAAGATTTGACAGACTTCTATTTGCATTATATCTCTAATTTGTCAAATTGCTATAATGATGACAACAAATCATCAGTCTTTACGATGACTATTTTTTTATTTTTCTGCAGGGGGTTTGATTTGTGTCTCAAAGACTAACCACACGTCAGATAACAACAAATCAACTGTTGCAGTGGAGAAAGAGCTGCAGTCCCTGGTGGACAGGGGGATGTGGATTCGCATAGAAAGCAAGAAGTTTGATAAAATCATGAAAACACCCAATGTGATCGATGAAGAGGCAGAAGAATACACCAGTGGAACCATACACCTCTTCCGTGTGCCCAGTGTTTAATTCTAAACAATGAGATCAAAGAACGAGAGAAAAGTCTGTGATTGAAATGACACTGATATTCAGAACGATCAGCGTTCACTGAACATTTATTGTATTCTGTAAAAATTAGAAAATAAAGAACTCAAAAGACAAGATATTGTGTTTGTAGTCTTTACTCTCACACTTGTAATGGGGTACCAACAAGCGTCCACTGAAAGTTCAGGCTGAAGACTCTTCATAATCCAATCAAACCATCTGCATCCTTGATCAATAGAATACAACTAGTAGTGTTTTTACTGGAGCCAAAAATAAGTTAATATTGTGTGTAGTATAGATGAGTTAGTAAAGGTGAACACTGGTCACAATGTGTTAGAGTTAACTGGTGTTGGACACATAACATTCGTGTCACTCCTTTACACAATGCATGCATTGTAAATCATTCCATGTGTGGAAGAATCTCCAAGAATTTATTTAGGTGTCTATGTAATAGCCTGTCTGCATGGTTGGGTTTTGTTGAGGACATGTCCTGACAGAACAAACCAGGGAACACATTCAGACACACATACTTGACGACTTCCCAAAATGAATCAAACCAAAGATATGAGATGACTCACAAAGTCATTACGAGGAAAATAAAAGCTCATAAAACGTCTTGGTTTGTTGCTTTCAACACAGCTAACAGTAGTTAGCATCAGCTAATGGATAATAGTTGTTGCTTCATTTGCTTGTATGCTGCCTCGTATTTTTTTTCGACTTATCTTTTATATTAAATTTTATGAGTTGTTCCCTTAAGGTGTACAAGAACGGTCTAAAATTGTAGACAAATCTTGAACTAATATTAGTCCATTGAATAATGGAAGGTCAGACTGATAATTATTCTTCTCTGGTGACGCTGTGGGTTCATGTTCACCCAGCTCTACATAACAGTTTCCATGTTATAGCCTCTTTTTTATTTTTTGTTATATGGTATTTTCTCTGCAGGATCACCACCATGAAGACCAGACTAGGCTGCCTGTCTCACAAATCAGACTCCTATACCGACTTCTCCGAGTTTCTGCCTCCGGCACACGAGACCACAGCAAGGTGTCTGAAGTGAGTCTGTCAAAATAATCCTAATTCATTCATATTACAACTGTCAAACGAACTTGAGTTCTATGCATCAAACGTGGACACTGTGAAGGGAAATTACGTCTGTGGTTCAACAAGGGTCCATCTTAAGACCTTGATTAAAGAAATATTGAAGTATACATCCATGACTCTGGAGGCAGATCTTTATTTTGATTGATTGATTAGTAATGATCATCTTTGAAGCAGCAGAGGCCACAAGATGCTGACTTTTACCCAGTGTGAACAGAATGTGTTGCCCTGTAAGGCGATCAAGCACACCGTTGTACCCCAGAGGTGGAGGTGTATGATTACGTTGTGCGTCTGTCATCTCTCAGACAGCATGTCTGGTATAATTTCACCACTACTTTGTAAAGGAGCATTAAATGTGCTTATTTTACCTTCTCTACTTTCTGTCTTCATTCTATAAATGTGCCCAGACATTAAACTTGAATTACATCCTGAAATGGAAGAGCAGCTGCGACCAGCGGATACATCATTCATTAAACTCAGCCATCCCTCAATAATACATGCAGCACCATCTTGTGTTATCAGTGCACATAAGCACTTCATGCTGTTTCCTCTGGCTTCCCATCCTCCAGGCTGTCAACGGATGAGGTTGTGCGATGGTCAGAATCATTTGATCGCCTTCTCTCTCACAAATGTAAGTGGACATTTTCTGTTTTTCAGGTTGAACAGTCTCTACAGCACAAGGAACATCACGTACAGCAGGCATCAAGAACATTAACACCCCCTTAATTCAGTGGTAATGCTCAAAAGTTTTTCATTCAGTACAAGAAAAGTTCATTTCCGAGTCGGTCTTATGTAATGGTTTCATTACCGTGTTGTGAGGAGTCCTCTCTACACACTGACTCACATTCTTGTCCATCCCTGTGGACTGAACACATGCAGGCGCAGACTCTCAAACACCCATATATTCAAGGTTTTTCTATTTCCTTACAATCCATCAGTGACATCCGACTCACTGAGGGGACGACTTAAAACAAAACCTTTGCCTTTCAAGATATCCACATTTTATCGGACACTGGAGGGTCAAGTCGGAGGAATCAATATGGAAATCTGCAGCCTGTTTGCTCAGATTGCAGTTTTCTGTTTTTGGATTTATAAAACCACAAAGAGGAAGAATTCTAACTGTAATGCATATCCAATGGTGTTAAAAAATGCTTAAAGCATTCAGGGGAACATTTTGGTAACATACAAAGAATTCCCCAGGGATGAAGTAAATGCATCAGTACAGACGTGTCTGCTGTTCCTTTAGTGACGTTCATGAGATATTGTTCTGCTCTCTAATTGAAAAGTCTCAATAGTAAAAGGCTCAACATGGTTCATTCAGATGTAAAGTTTGATGAATCTATAATATAACGATATGGTCACACTCCAGGCTTACCTTGAAAATCCTGTTTCCATGGAAACAAAAAAATGACTTTCTTGAAAAGCAGCATGTATAATTTGGGGGAGTGAGCTTCGGACAAGACGACCACCATCGAAGCTCATCTTAGAAGTTAGGATTTTAAAAACACTCAAGTTCTGTTCGATGCTCATTATAGATAATCTCCAAAACAACAATCTATTGACTCTTGATGCTGACGACTATATTCCAGGTATTTTAAGTAGGGAACAAAGGAGTAGATTTCTCTTTAAAGTCCCTCCGGTAGTGTCACATGTATGTTTGTCTCCAGAGAACAACCACGGAGCCAATGACTGGCATGAACTGTAATTCTTGAGCATCATCTGTTTGCTCACATACAGATTATTACATAACACCTCAGTAAACGGGATAAGTCATAAGTCAATATCAGCAGACGAGAACCTACCCCCTGATGCTGAGCCAAGAATAGGACTTTACTCTGACAGGAGGCAGTTTGATGCACCTGAGTTTCCTGTTTCAATGGACAAGCATCAGAGGCATGAACAACAAAACACACACTGGCACTGGCACACACACACACACACACACACACACACACACACACACACACACACACACACATTACATAACGTCAAAGCAACGGGTACACTTTATTCAATGTTCCCTTGATACGACATGGCAATCACATTTCCTTAATTTAATTTGAAAAGGGGAAGGGGGGTGTTAAAGTTATTGCTGCCTGCTTTCACTCTTCAGTTTGTAAAGCTGTGAGTGTGTGTGCATGCTGGGGGGGCTGACCGGTGCGCACACACACACACACACACACACACATCTTGTTAATGTGAGAACATTCTGTGATGTTGTCAAGAACCGGTGCTGTGCTTTTAAAATATATGACAGAGTTACAGATGGTGCTTTCGCTCATGACAAATACGCAGGCAAATTTAATCTTCAAGAACTTATCACGGCTGCGTCAGTGTTCATCTTCTTCGGGCTGCTATTGGTCAGCGGTCGCCTCAGACTAAAACATGCTGATGTATTTAATGGACTCACAGACCAACACCAAGCACAGATGGGTGACATTAGGGATTGGGGTGCCAATTCCAATCCAGTGTTGATGCCACGCCTACCTTCTGATGCTAAAGGAAGTGACAAAACAGTGGTACTTGGCCCCATGGGAATGAAACCAGGCCAGTGAGCAGAAAACGCAGCATCCCTCTTTCCAGAAACAGTTCAAGTGCACCAGAGGGAGCTTCACCGAGGCTTAATCGGTCAGTTATTTTTGGTCTTTCTTCAAACAGAGGCCGTGTGTTTGGTGTGCTCTGTGTGTGTCGGGGGGTGTTTCTGTATGACTAACTGTTCTATGCACAGATGAGCCATCCCCTCTCTCCCAGCTGTGTTAGGTAAACAGCAGAAATAATATGTCAACGTGACACGGGCCCCTAGAAAAACAAGTCCTTTCCCCGTGTTGTCATCCTCACGGAGCAAATTAATTCATCAGCTATCCAAACTGATAATGTAGGGTGGGGGTGAGGATGGGGGAGTCTCTTTGCAGGAGGATGTTTGTGTTTTTATCATGAACCAGCTCCTCTATGCTGAAGCAGTTATTAAACACACACACACATTAGAAGAAAGAGTTCTTAAACGCTGCACCAAAATAGACCCATCAGTTCTGATTCTGAAATGTTTCTGCTGTTTAGACCTCCTCCCTTACCGTCTCATTTATTGGTACTTTTCAGATGGCCTGGCTGCTTTCCGGACGTTTCTCAAGACAGAGTTCAGTGACGAGAACATCGAATTTTGGATGGCCTGCGAGGAGTACAAAAAGATCAAGAGCTCAACCAAACTAGTGTCCAAAGCCAACAAGATCTTCAAGGAGTTCATTGATATCCAGGCACCAAGAGAGGTTTGTGCCTGGTCTGATTCTCGTCTCATGATTAGTCTAACCTGTCTCTGGTTAGACTAATCATGAGATAGGCTAGTGTTTTGCTGGACCTCTTTAGCCTCAATACTTTGGTTTTATTGATGAGAAACTGACTCTCTTCTACTAATCCTGACAGGTAAACATCGACTACCGCACCAGGGAAAAGACCAGGCAGAGTTTGGAGGATCCTTCCCCAACCAGCCTCAATGAAATCCAAGCTAAAGTCTACAGCCTCATGGAGAGAGACTCCTACCCCCGGTTCCTCAGGTCCAAAATGTACCAGGATATGGTCAACAGGGCGCAAGCACAAGGCCAGCGGAGGTCTGTTTGACCACAGAGGACATGGACCTGTACTGTAAATAACTTGTGAACCCTCTCAGCTGTGAAAACTGTGATTTGAAAGGATGGATGACTTGCTTGAATTCTTCCTATGTCTAGACCAGCCCCATGCATGCTGACCCTCTAGAGAAGACATGTCAAAGGCATGAACAATACAGGGCAAGAAAGGACAGAAGGGTAGAAGATAAATAAGATAAGTACTAGCACATTAAAAATTCTCATGTCATGAGTCATGCTAAATTCATCTTTCAAAGACATCAGAAGAAATGAAGCACTTAATGAATCACGTAACTGAATTGGCACAAGTTGGACAACAATTCATGGGTCCACCCCTCTCTATAGCTAAGATCTGTCCACTAATGTCTGCTAGATGCTGCTATCAACTAGATATGGAGGAAATCAGTGACTTACTGGATGAGGCAGTAATGTTCTCCCTCCAAACACCTCTACAGCAGGAGTCACTCGTCTATTCTTCATCGGTGACTTCTGCCCAATGTAGAAGAATAAAAGGTCAAAATCAGGAACTGTTTGGTGCATATTAGCATCTTTATTCTTGACTTAGCAGCGGCTTTAGCAGTATGACATGTAGGTTTTCAGAAAGTTCCCCCAACTATGATAAATGTTTAGAAGAGAATTACCCTTCTATTGTCCAACACTGTCATCACTTCTGTTCTCCACAAAGCCCCCACTGTCCCATCATGACACACATGATCACTTACTATCAGAAAACTTGCCAAAACTAGATTCCACTGAAATATCAAAATCCTGTGTCCTGCCAACTCCAGCAGGGACTGCAAATATAAATATAATGGTGGCTGGAAATAAAGACTGATAACGATTACCATTAATACCTCTTTTATTACGTACTCCCATTGAGCGTCACTGAACCTCTTGATCGAAAGACAGTTTAACAAATGCCTCATTTTATGTAGGTGTTGTCTGTGAAGAAACAAAAATCTCCCTAAATGCACCAGATTACACAACCAAAAATGTGCATTATAATTCATAATTAGTTCTTTATTATGATGTTTTTCTGCAAATCTGCCAAAGCTGATCTGAAAATGAGCCGACACATTGTGTAGATATTAAAGGTTAGTTTTGGTGTAATGCAGTATTTACTTACTTGTGCAGAATGTTATGAAAATGACTGCAAAAATAGTGATATGCTAGAAAATGTGACTAATGTGATGTGTTTGCAATGTGTTCCCTCGGCATCGGCACTCCTTACCTCAACATTTTGGACACTTTCTTTATTGCATGTGTGCTGCACGGGTCAGATATCACCTATAGGCTGTTGCTACCCCTCCCCTACTAGTCTGCGATTAAAACTCAACCTGCATCTATTTCTGTGCACTGTATTATTTCAATCTGCTAATGCTAAAAAATGGTATTAGAGATATAAAAAGCTTTTCATCCTCCCATCAGACGGATTGACCCATATTCCAATGTCATTTTGTAATTGCAATAAAACCAGACAAAAATAAAAACGTGCCACAGAAAATGAGAACCCAGTCCTGGATACAGTTGTGACTCATCATCAACTTCAGAACTAATTCAGTTGGGGTTTATTTTTTATTACAAAAATACTTTTGCTTAAAGGACTCGAAAGTAAAGGTTATTTTATATCATAAATATTATTTAAAACTATTTTCTGTTACTGTAATTTTTGAGAACTTTGAGAGAAATTAAATGCAATGATATGAGCTGTCATCTTTTTGGCCACTCCAAGCACCCGTAGTGTAACAGCATGGATGACATTAAAGTTTTTTTTTTTAAACCTGGATTTTGGCTAATGATATTTTCTCTTTTGCGTATTCAACAGAAAATTTGCAGATACTCGCTTATTGCTTTCTTAATTAAAATGTATTGACATCTAAAACTTATTCTTGTCACATCCTAGTTGAGAAGCTCAGGAGTTTATTTAACAGCAACGATTCAGGAACAAAAATCTAAGAGAGAAATTAAATATTCATGGATGTTCAGCAGCAGCGCTGCTCCAAAGACGACGACCGCCGCCTTGTAGAATCTGGGACGCGGTTCAGAAGGATGTTCACATGGCGTCCCGCACATTAGACATCCATTAGCTTCTCCGCTGTCGGTGGGGGTCACTTGGGACTGGGGGGCCGCCTGAATGTGGGGCAGCGCCGGCTCAGCAGACACAACACGGGCCGACGTGGGCCAGACGACCCTCTGAGCATCAGGCCTGCACCAGAGCATCAGGGTTACGAATGTAACTAAGCAGCAGCGTTGAGCTGTAGCTGTTACACAACGGCTTCAAAAGCACAACTTTATTCACACAGACAGAAACGCCTTCCTGCTTTTAACCAACAGCAGCTCACGTGAATCATGATCACATTTATGTCCCTCCTGCATCCGTCTTCTGCCTCCATCTGGCTGCACTTCTGCCCCCGATCAATAATAAACACACTACCCATGATGCCGCGCTGCCGTGACTATGGATCACTGCGAGGATGAGGAGGACAGTTGATCATCCTGTCCAGCTCTGAGAAAAACACCAGGTGTGTGTGTGTGTGTGTGTGTGTGTGTGTGTGTGTGTGTGTGTGTGTGTGTGTGTGTGTGTGTTTAACGGTAGGACGACAACAACAAACAAGTTTGTGTCCAAAATTGGAGAACAGAATGTTTCCTATCCAGTCTCACATAACTAACAAAAATACCACAACTACTACTACTATGACTAGTATTACTATTAATACTATTAATGTTACTACTACTACATTTCTACTACTACTACTATGACTAGTATTACTATTAATACTATTAATGTTACCACTACTACAGTTCTACTATTACTACTATGACTAGTATTACTATTAATACTACTCATATTGCTATGACTACTATCACTGCTAATACTACAACTATTACTACTAGTAGTAATAGTTGTTCTACTAATACTAGTGTGAGCTCGAACAGCTGGAGCGCCCCATTGGTGCTTATGTAACGAGGTGAAAGGTCGTCAGCAGCGCGTCCAGGTGTGTTAGCTCTGAACAGGACTGTGTTTGACAGAAGCCTCGGGTCCTGACGGGGGTTCTTCCTGTTCTACAGCAGCAGAACAACAGGCCCTGCTGCTCTGGTATTGACTTTACTGACTGTTTGTGGTGATCTCCACGGCAGCGGGTGCATTCAAGGTGTGTTTGTGATGCTGACAAGAGTCAAATATCAGCCCTGTTGTCGTCTGAAGCCGATGCTTCACGGCTCCGCCACCGCAGCAGAAAAAGGATCCACTATGAAGCCCCGACATTCACCTGCTGGAGGGACGATAATAGTTTATTCATAACTGAGAATTTGCTCCAGCTCCTCTCCCATATGAATAGAGAGTTTAAAAATACAAAAAATGAAAATACAGGACGGATTAAATGCATAAATCCCTCGCTTGTTCACGCTTCAAGATGCGCAGCTTCACTACATCGCAGAATTTTAGTAGGCAGTCATGTGATACCATACACGCATGCTATTGGCTGATAGCATCTGGAAGTGCGCTACGTTCAGAGACTCATGGAACGCAGCGCGCTTCTGTGTATTAAAGAAACACATAAAAGTGTTTTAAACAGTCTATCAGTGTTTTAAAGGTAATACAGATAGAAGGTGGTTTAATATTAGTATGGGGGGGGGTCAGAAACGTGTAAATTACTGTAAATAATAAGATAAATAGTTTGTCGCTGTATCTCGGAATTTTGTATTTCACGAGTACTTCCTGGAATGCATTTACCGCGGGAAACAAGGGATTACTGTACTTGCTTGAAATATGGAAATGATTTTTGCAGCTGCCTATGATAATCCATTAGATTATTGTAGGAACGGAAACCCCTCTAAACTTCAGATGATGATGAGCTGACAGCACTAAATAATTTGATCCAGCTGTATTATTGTATTAGAATAGACCACCAGAGAAAACAGTGAGGACTTTTGATTTATGCACCTGTTTGAGACATGCTGTCCCATTATTGACCCTGTTTGTTGTTTTGTTAGCAAAGGAACACAAAAGCTAGTCGGTAAATTTCCGCTGGATGTTTTGTGCAGCTCCGGCTGGAGAAGCAGATTTGAAAGATTTTATTACATTTTCTTTAACATCAGACATTCATTTATTTTTAACATCTCCCCAACATCAACCTAGAATTAGATTTCTGTGCAAATAAAAGGACTTCCTCCTCAGTGTTGCAAGATTTTTTTCATTTTCCGAATCACGCCAAAGCACCTGATGTGATTTCCTCCTCCCTTTGTTGCCCATGTGAGGAAAGCCAGACAGATGTATGGAGGATTGTTTGACCTTGGCAGAGGTATGTGGTCTGCTGGTTCTTGGCTGGTCAGACACTCTTAGTCATGTTGTTAAACCAGCGCTACCACCTGGCGCTGTTTGCATAGTCCACACCTGACTAATGCTTGCGTGAGAAGTGCCTGAGGCCGGCTATGATTGCACCCTGCACCGGCGGCGCTTACTGCAATCCCTCCATTCACAGTTGGATGTCTGAATCAACAGAGAAACAACAGAGGGTAAACTCACAGAGAACACCGCAGCCATGATAACCAGCAATGAAAACCGCCAATGATGTCACGGGTTAACACTTTAAATCTTACAACATGTTTGCATAACGCGGACTCGGCTGACCTTTCCCTAAATAGCCCCCTGAGAGTCGTTCCAGTGGTTATGGATGACGGCCACAGTGAGCATCTGGTTGTGCCCCTGGTAGTCCCCTGGTCTGACAGATGAGGGTCCTGAATGCTCGCCATCAGACCTCCACGAGACCACAAAGACGGACCCATTTAGAACACGTCGGCCCCCTCGGCTCAAAGCCACACATCATCCCCAAACTGTCATTATCAACACAAAAATGTGAGGTTAGTCTTGTGTTTGGTCTACTGAAACCTTTGTAGTCGACACTCTGTGGTATTTCTATCCAATTTTGTGCAGTTGTTGTCAAGGAGACGCTGAGTCAATTCAGTGCTATGTTCCATCCTGCTGTATCATTTGTTTAATGAGAGCAGGTCAGAAATAGCTTTATGATACCCGTGTTGGTCTTTCCTGTCTACAGACACCAGGATCATACCTGTGCACCTGATAGCCGTGGATCCTCATTTGCTTTGGGTTTGTAGTTCAGGTGAAGGTCAACCAGCCATAAATCTAAAGGACACGATCAAAGATAGGCTGAGTGTCAACGTCACCTGTCGCTTTCGCAAAAGCATAGAACCATCAAAAATGATCTTCTCTAGACTCAAAGACAGCAAATATTCCAGTAATTCATATCTGTCTGAACGCTTCCGTTCATTTCAGTGTCATTTCAGCCTCAGCTCTACTGAGTCACCGGTTTGAAGGCCTTTTACCAAAAAAAAAAACCCTGACAAACAAACAGGTTGATGTAGTGCCGGGAAACATCCCAGACACCACCTGTGGCATTGACCTGAGATGAGATTTTATTTTATCTTGTCCAAACTAGACAGACGGTGACCGGAAACGAGACGCGAGCGCAGGGATGTTACTGGAACCAGTGTGCGGGGAAACGTTCCCAATTTGTGTCCATTTAGCTGTACGGCCTGCAGCGATTGGTCCAAACCTGAGACAAGTTGTTCAGTTAGCTTGGAGTGTGTCATCGGAACAGCTGCTGTCTTTGTCGCTCCGGCGGCATGATGTGTGTGTTCCGTGTTGTTGGGGTGATTTGTGACGGGCGTGATGAAGCAAAGCTGATTTAACAGGCGGTTAACGCTTCATGGGGAAGCAATGGCGTGAGGGATGAATACCCCCCCCAGAGGAGCATCAATACCACCACAACCACCAAATGTTCACTTTGTTGTTGTTTGGAACTATTTGCTCAAAGGCAAACCCTATTTTAACTCTAATTCAATAAAATACAATACAAAATACACAAGAAAACCCTTTTAGGAGGAAGCAGGCAGTTCATTGAAATGCTAAGGGGCTAAATGCTAAGTATTGATTTGTTTTCGCCTGAACGGGAGATGTTGAATTTTCCATTTCTTTTTGGAGGTTTTCAACCAATGAAATTGATTTAATCCTGATGTTCTGATTCTGTCTCCGTGACCTGCTGAGGGGTGAACCTGAGGCGTCATCTGATTTATTGTCATTTCAGATATTAACATCCCCTGAGGAGAGGATGATCCCAGTGCGGCTGTCTCATCTCCACAGCCAAGCCCCGATGAGGGTGAAGTGGGGACGGACACGCTGCGATGAAGAGGAGGCCTCCTTCATCCCAGCTGGACTCATGTGAAACCAGAACGGTGGAGGTGGAACGCCTGAGCCCAAAATGGCTTTTTAGGGCATCGTGAGGTAAAAGGTGTGAACTCAAAGCAGAAAGTGGAACGCAAGTCCTGATTAGACGGCGTCCTGAACTGGCCGGAGCCGTTCTCCAATCAGAGAGAAGATGAGCTCAACGGCGTGAACCCATGGAGGTCATTCAGACTCATGTCAGAGATTTGGTCTTGTTATGTGCTTTGGTGCATTTAAGACAATGTGAAGAATTGAACTCGCCATCACAAAGTGATGAGCATTCAGTGTTCAACACACAACTGGGGGGGCGGAGGGTGTTCATGACGAGCCTCAAGGACAGTTATGTACTCATGCTCTTTTTTTCCTGGCTTCCGGTTGTCCTTGGTCGTTGTTGCTGTAAAGTGACATCACATTCTGAGTGGGAGGGGGGCTGATCGGGCTCCCCCAGGCTGCAGACACAAACCTTTGTTCTCTCAATAAATTGCTGGTAATGAAATCCTCCACAGCACGGCGAGGCAGGTTGGGGTGGGTCGGGCGACCTCCGTGCAGCCGTGTCCCTCCCAGCTGAGAGCTTCCACTCCACGGCGCTGACTCAGCCTCGCCGGCGTGGCGCTGACTCGGTACACGCCGCACAACTTCCTGTTGAGCCTCAGGCTTCCTCCGTCCGGTCCAGCCTTCACGGCTCGTTTCTTCCTGAGCTGTTATTTAGAAATACTGTGTTGTGTGTTAAAGGTCACCTGTCTGGAGACGGAACAGGTCGCTCTGTTGACGTGTGTTTCAGCTGCGTAATGAGATTTACCGAAATTACAGCGTTTAATCAAACCTAATTTACTCCTAATTCTTCTGTATTGGATCTGCTCATTAAAATAGTTTGGTTTTCTGACTGAAAAACACAAAAGCCACCGGTGGACGGTAGATTTCCACCACAAAACCACACACTTCCCAAACATCACACGACTGTAAAGGTTTGAAGCACGAACTCATCTCGAAATTATTTTTTAAAGCCGTTGTCAGTTGAAATCTTTGGATTTAGAATCCTTAGATTCATATCATGCAGGTTTTCTCTTTGTGTCACAGAACCAGTTCAGTTTCCTCCTGTCCTCAGAGACCTCAGTCCAATCAGTCAATCAATCAGTCTCATTCCTGTCACCTGTGTGGCTGCAGCACCTGCATCCCATCTGCAATCAGGCTCCGCCTACTAAAGACCTGCTCACACCTCAGTTCAGGTTCACGCTGTAGAGACTCGTCCTACTAAAGACCTGCTCACACCTCAGTTCAGGTTCACGCTGTAGAGACTCGTCCTACTGAAGACCTGCTCACACCTCAGTTCAGGTTCACTCTGTAGAGACTCGTCCTACTAAAGACCTGCTCACACCTCAGTTCAGGTTCACTCTGTAGAGACTCGTCCTACTAAAGACCTGCTCACACCTCAGTTCAGGTTCACGCTGTAGAGACTCGTCCTACTAAAGACCTGCTCACACCTCAGTTCAGGTTCACGCTGTAGAGACTCGTCCTACTAAAGACCTGCTCACACCTCAGTTCAGGTTCACGCTGTAGAGACTCGTCCTACTAAAGACCTGCTCACACCTCAGTTCAGGTTCACGCTGTAGAGACTCGTCCTACTAAAGACCTGCTCACACCTCAGTTCAGGTTCACACTGTAGAGACTCGTCCTACTAAAGACCTGCTCACACCTCAGTTCAGGTTCACGCTGTAGAGACTCGTCCTACTGTAGAGACTCGTCCTACTGAAGACCTGCTCACACCTCAGTTCAGGTTCACACTGTAGAGACTCGTCCTACTGAAGAAGGCTCTGCTTGTATTAAAACTATGAATTAATCCTCAGGGATTATTTCCAAGTTAGTTCAGTTTAATACTCCTGATAAAGATATTACAACTATTGGATGAACACAGACAGTGGGTCTGTGAGTTGGGGGGTGATTTGGGGGTCATTGTCTTGCTGCAGACAATGAAGATCATGTTTCATTATAACATGTCAGCGTTATTGTATATAGTAATATAAAGAATAAATCCACTTTATCCACACAATGGGGAAATTATCTTTACGCTCCACTTTTGTACATGCATATACAGTATATATGTCAAAGCACACACACATTGTATACATTATACAGTATACTGTACAATATGAAAAATACGTAGTTATAATGGGAGTCAATTGGACCATTTTTTACCATAACTGGTATTGTGTATACACAGTGAAAATCTGCTATTCTATACACTTTGGAATTTAGAAAAGATTTAAGAAAATTACTGGCAAAATTTTATATATTTAACTTTTTAACTGAAACACATTAAAACAATAAAAATGTCCCTTTGGGGCCCAAACAGCGCCTAAGGGTTAATAAAACTTTTGGGCCCAAACCTGTGACAGTGGGACTACTTTGTTTCACCTGTCAGGTGATGACATGAGCCCACCCTGACCTGGGGAGGACCTAGTGCCCCAAACTATTTTTAACCTGATTTGGCTTCATTCTCAACCCAGACGTCACAATAAAAGCTCTGTCTCCTCACTGATTCAGTCTTCATATCTCATATTTGCAGACCTGCTTCTTGTCAGAGTGCTCTCTTCCTGCAGTGCTAAACCTCCTCATAGAGATCTAATCTCATCAGTCACACAAACTCTTAAGGTCTCAGTTCTTTGAAAAGCCTGGGGGTGGGGGGGGGGGGGTTTATGCAACGGAAAAACAAAGTCTTTATTGTCATTGAGGAATTAGCACTGCTGCTCTAATTCCTGCATTGTCTCTGGTTGGGGAGTCAAAGCAGTCGTCCTCTCTGCAGCCGTGCCTCAGATTATTTCACATCCCTAGAGTCAGAATTACACGACAAACAAATCCACGATAAGCCAGTTGAAGCACGCCAAACGGGAAACCCCACCTTTCTCACTGTGTCGAGAAGTTGGCCGTAAAACTATATTACGGGAGCAGAGCTGGGACAGGTGGCGTGAACACCATGTCTACTTCCCACAATTCCTTGGGATGAAGGCTTTTGTCAGGTTCATGAATCATGAAGTCAGTGACCCCTTTGGCCTCCACCAAGAAGTCATTTCTGACACAAAAATACCAAATGTAAGCCATGAGTGTGTGAAATCTGGACTTATGCATGTGTGAACGTTTTCTTCTTCTGTGGTTGTGAAATGAAAGGCCGATGAAAACAAGTCATTAATTGTTCTGTTAGAAAAACAGTGTAGACTATCAGCACATTTATCATTTTGCAGCCGTTTCCCAGCCCCGTCCTCGCTTGTCTTCCTCTGTTTTCTGACATCATCATCATCATGTCCCACCCTCCTCCTCCTTCTCCCTCTCTCTCTTTCCCTGAGTCTCTCTGTGCTGTGATTGGCTGAGAAGTCTGATGACACGTCAGAGGCAGGAGAGGATGGACTATAAAGGCTCGGCTCCGGCGCTGCTCACACACACAAATCTGAGCTTCATTGAGGATATTTAGCGCGTCTCCTCCCACGCCACCTCCGACCTGCTGCTATGTGTAAAGGACTGGCCTCGCTGCCCACCTGCTGCTTGGAAAGGTATCCAAAGACGCTGGCCTGGCTGATGTGTGGGCGTTTGGACTGCAGTATGTCTGTGCTGTGCTGTATTTAGACTGCACCCACGGTGGATTGATGCGACTGTTGCACTGCATAGTTGCATCTTCTCAGCACGCAAAAACGCATCTAACCTATTTTCTATTTGTCGCAGGGCCAAGGTGCTGAAAGCAAGGCTGGGAAGCATTTTGCAAAAGCCCAACTGGAATTTATCCGGCTGCAAAAAAAGGCAAAATAAGTAAGAATCAGGTTCTGTTAGGACTCAGTCTTTGTGCTTTTTACTGTCCTCTCTATGCTTGATTTGAAGACTGGGTCAAATCTAATCTTTCTGCTATTTTTAGACCAAGCCTGGAGGAATGCCTCAGGTGGAAACAGTCATTTGAAAAACTCCTGTCCAGCAAATGTAAGTAAAAAGGAGTGCAATTTCTCTTGACACAAAAGCAAACCTCCTGCAGACGCACATAGATGACCATTATCTAATCTCCTCGCCTCCCTTTCTCCTCAGACGGACTGTGTGCCTTCACCTCCTTCCTGGTGTCGGAGTTCAGCGAGGAAAACATCGCGTTTTACTTTGCATGTGAGGATTACAGGTGCACCAAATCTCCCTCCAAGATACCGGCCAAGGCCCAGAAGATATTCGATGAGTTCATCAGCAGCGACGCTCCCCGTGAGGTGAGGCTTCAACAGTCACATCATCAGCCTGGCTTTGGTTTGACTCCATCGACTAACACTGTCTCTTTTCGCCGTCCCTGTGCAGATTAACATCGATCATGAAACTCGTGACATCACCAAAGCCAACATGCTGGAGCCGTCGCCGTCCTGCTTCGATCTGGCTCAGCACAAGATCTACATGCTCATGGCTAAAGACTGCTACCCCCGCTTCCTCCGCTCCTCAGCCTACAGGGCCCTGGTGGTCCAAGCCAAACCCGTGGCCCAGACCGCCGAGCAGCCCCAGGAGAAGAAGGCGTGAGACGTGTCTGCTGACCGGCGGGGAACCGTTAGCGGCCACCTGAAGGGTTGGACGGGCATGAGAGGCATGACGTACGCGCTGCATCGTGAAGCTGGACGCTGGTTCCACACACAGAGACCGTCGTGACAGCAAAGGCTGATGGGTAAAGACTGAACGGAAATGGAAGATGGAGGAGAAGCCGACGCCTCTTGTGATTACAGATGAAGTGTGGACAGCAAAGTGACAAACGGCGTGACGACCAGGACGGCGACAGACGCGACAAAGCTTTTGTTTGTCGTGAGGCAAACCTGTCTGTGACGTGTTCAAAGCCCCGTGTGTCGACACGCGTGTCTCATTTTGTATTTATCGTTTTTTATTTCTTTGTCGTGATTGAAAAAATATGTGCAATTTAATTTATAATATTTATATCAATGTTGTGTTTTTACATTCCAACAAAGAACTATTTGAAAAATAAAGTGTGAAAATAAAAAACGTGTCGTCGTTCCTGAAATACTTTGTTAGAAAATGATTTAGAGATCCACAAGCTTTGGAGCGCCACCGTAAGAAAACAGAATACTAACATCTGAAACTGTTTCATCACGTTTCCATATTTACCAGGCTTTTTTGTCTGTAATCAAAAACTGTTATTAGGAACAAATTCAGAATGAGAAAAAAAATTACAAAATAATCACATTCACGTGAAATTCACCTTCAAAAACAATAATAGGAAAATAATAAACTGAACAAAATATCACTGTAATCATACATTGTGGTTTGTTTACTTTTGCAAAAATTTACAATTTGAAATTTCAGAAATTTGGAATTTATTTTGTGCACACCTCCAAAAAAAACAATTATTCAGTTTTGACGCGTAGCCACTGTGTTAAAACCAGCTAAAGCAGCCGCAGCACCTCTGATCCAGCAGGTATTAAGATGAGTCCTCATCCTGTGTCGTTTGGCCCCTGCAGGTTGCAAAGCGGGGCCACCATGGGTAATAATTCTTTCAATGCATCTGCAGAAGTTGGGGCCCTCGAACCCTTCGTCACCCAGTGTGCATTTCCACAAGTTGATCAATTTATATCCTGTCCTGCAGGTTTTAAAGACATTTCTTTTTATCTTAATAAAACATGTGGACTCACAATCATCAGGTTTTCACCGCTCCGATCCAAACAGCAATACTCCAGCGATGAGCACGCACCAGCTGTTGACATGAGCTCAACTCTGAATGTACCCACTCACCCAAATACTGATATACACTATTTGCTTTCTATTATATTGCATCCTGTAGCCAGTGTTGTGCAGAGCAGAGTGTTTTTCACCTAGGAAACCGCTCGGCCATAAAGACCTGAGACAATGCCAGCATCTGTCTGTTGGGAGCCGGCGGCCCTCGTGGAGAGAGAACCACAACCAGCTTTCTAGCAAACAGGAAGCACAAAGACACAATTTGTTGGCGTTAACGTAATAGGACGGGCAATAAAACTTCGAACGATCTCAGCAACTGTTTGCACAAGTCATCAGCTTGAGGTAATAAATGAGAGAAAAGCTGCTTCGGTGCTCGATTGCTGGTTGGGTAACAATGGCACCGGTTGCAGCCACAGCGCTGGTGATTGTCATTAAAATGTTAATTTTCAATATGATTACTTTGGTGGAGGGAGCTGCACCAGCAGGCGCAGGACACAGTGTGGCTGAAGGCCTGCTTTGTGTATTCAGATGTCATCAGCAGAGAGTGGAGCTGGTGTCAGGTGCACAACAGCTGCTCCATCCACCTGATGCATGTGAAGAACTCCCGCTGCCTCCCTCGCCATAGTAACCCCTCGATATTTTTATCTAGATCCAAGCATAGCAATGACCATCTGTAATTCTGGGTTTACTGAAGACATTAAAGTTTGGGACACACCGGGGAAGTTTCCAGTCCTGTTCATGACCATATTTTTGCAAATGGGGGAAACGTTAGCTTTGCTCGTTTTTAAAGCAACGGTTTCCTAAAGGTTTCTGGTGATGTTCATGGCGACATACGAGAACCTTCTGAAAGAGTTCTCATGAAAGTTTCCAGGTGTGTTTGTGGCAAAATAAAAAAATATTCTGAACAAGATGCCAGAAAGGATTATAGAAATGCTGTGGTAACTTTTGTGGAGTCTTTGCTTTGGTTGGTGGCAGTTAAAGTGGGTGTTTTCAGACAGAGTTCAGGAAAGTTTCCGTATTTGTCTTGGCTTAGGAGGATATTTTAATAAGTTGTCAGGGGAATTTCTGGGAGCATTTATCAGGAAAAAAAAATACAAATGTTAATGAGATATCAGGAGAGTTTCCGAACATGTTTCAGCAACTACAGTGGAGTTTTTATTCTTTTCATGGTGGTTTAAGTGTTTCTGGCTGTGTTTGTTGCAAAACATGATGTTTTGAATGAGATGCTGGGAAAGTTTTTAGCCATGTTTTGGTGTCTACAGTGGAGATTTATTTTTGCTTGTGGTGATTTTTGGGTGTTTCTGAAGAGACGTCAGGAAATTTTCCATCCAGGCCTGATTGGGGATGAGTTGGGTGGATATTTGTGAATGAGATGAAGATTGTAGCACCTGATGCAGGTGATTCAAATGATAACAAACCCAAAGCGCTACATTAGCATCATCATTTTGCATGATTTTTCATTTCATGCTGACCTGAAGAGTGTGAAAACTTTACAGAACATGGATTTTTATGAAGGTAGCTGTTGGTGGTTAAATGAATATACAGATGTTAATTTAGCCGATAGCTCTGAACCACTTAGAAAAGTTTTAAATAAAACTTTTTATTTTTAAAACTAAATCAGATGCTTCTAGAATGAAGTTTGACCCAACAGTATTAAAATAAACATAATAATTCAGACAGCCTTTAAATGACTTTTCCATTTAAATGTAGTTCATAGTAACTGCACCCTGGAAAAATGAACTAAATAGTAGTTCATATAATAGTCACAACTGGGTCGGAGGTCACGACTGCTCCAATAGCTCAGTGACCAGGCAGTGAATGAAACAACATCAATCGTCAGGGTAATTCCCAGCTGCCCCTGGGACAAAAGAGGAAGTCGTTCACACGATTGAGATCAATATTGACTATTGGTGGGTGTGAATCACTGTTTAGTGAAGCCTTTTTTCTTATGTATTCAACATAAAACGATCTCCTAGAAATGATTTAATCCCCTTGGATTAGAGCCTCATTTGTCTATGAAATGTGATAAGAACAGTCACTCAATGAAGGAAACAGAACTTTTTACTTTTTGAAGGAAAAACTTTATTCAAAGGTCTGGAATTTAATTTAAAGGCCACCGACTGACAGGTTGTCTTTATTACACTTTAATGTGTCACTGCCTGTTCCCGTGTGCCCCGCCCATCCTCACCTGTGTCCACCTGTTCTGATTGTGTCTCCTGCACCTGTGTCCTATCACTGCCATTAGTCCTCCTTATATTCCCCTTTGTGTGTCGCCTCAGTGCCAGTTCGCCGCAGCCCTTAGTGCTCTACCTTCATCTTAGTTCAGAGTTTGTAAAAGTTGTTTTAAATTCTTTGTTTCTGTCCTAGAAAGGAGCCATAAGAATTATCCACCATGCTCATCATAGAGCTCATACAAATAAATTATTCCTTAAATCTAAACCACTGAAAATACGTGACATCATGAGCTATAGAACTGCTCAACTCATGTATAAAGCAGCCAATAATTGTTTACCACAAAATATATTAACACAAATTCAGATTAATGAACCCAACTACCAACTAAGACGAAACAGCATTTTTTACAGAAAAATGCGTTCTTGTTACAATTATTGGCACATTATTGGAAATAAAGTTCACACATGTATGTATGTATGCATGTTTCAAGATATACAAACAAGTGAAAAAAATTATTTCCAAATGGGATTATAAAAGGGCATTTCATTTTATTTATCTCATCATTTGATGTTATGCTGCCATCTGGTGGTTGTCTTTTGATTTGGACCCAGAGATATCTGATGAGGGGTACACTCTGGACAAGTCGCCAGTTGGTTGCAGAATGACACTCACACTCAAGCCTATGACCAAATTTAAATTTACCTTCATTTAAAGTACCGATTTTACACATTTGATCGCTGATGGAACAAAACTATACTTTCGTCTTTCATTGCAGAGGTGATAATAAAACTGATTTTGACTTTTTATTTTCTGAACTACTCCCATTCTACTCAAGAACAAATGGTGAAATTATCCTTTATCTACACCCTTGTTTACTCTAAATGTGTTCAGATTACAGTAATCCCTCGTTACTTATGGTTAATGCGTTCCAGGAACCACCTGTGAAAAATGAAATTCTGTGATTATAGAGACAAACTGTTTAATTACGGTAATTTAAACGTTTCTGAACACCCCCCCCCCCATACTGATATTAAACCACCTTCTATCTGTATTAACTCTAAAACACTCTGATAGACTATTTAATGCACGTTTGTGTTTCACAGAAGTTTCACTGCGTTCTGTGAGTCTTGAAATGCTGCACACTTCCTGATGCTGTCAGCCAATGGCGTGCACATTCGGTATCACATGACTACCTACTAAAAATCCACGATGTAGTGAAGCCGTGCATCTTGAAGCACGAACAAGCGAGGGATTTCTGTATTACCAGATTGCGTTCCATCCATGCCTCCTGACCTCCTGGATGGAAGTGTCTTCCACACCAGCAGGGGGCAGTAAAAGGCAGTGGATGGTGCTGTAGCTGCAGCGTGTGTGCACTACAGTCTTTTATTTATTTTCAAAACCAGGGTTGTAGTAGATCTTCAATTTACCCCCAATTTGGATTCAGTCTGCTAAAAAAAGTCTCATAAGGTTCAGGTACATTTAAAAAAGGACAGTTTGTGAGCTGAGAGTGTTTTATTCTCCATATTGACAATTTTTATAGCAATTTGGGTGCTTTAGTCCAGAAATAAAGGAAATACAACTCAGCCTGGTGCTGAGCACAGCTTAGAAAGGAAAGAAATATAAAGTGGACATAAATGTGTTTTCACCACCAGTCGGACCGAAGGCTTTAGAGCTCTAAGCCCCCCCGTTACATGTGACCTCTGAACCCATAGCCTTCAGTTTGGATCACAGATCATTCTGTATTTGTTCTTCTGGATTGAGCGTGACCCCCAGGGGGCCGTTCAGACGAGAGCACATGACATGATGCGCACATTCCACAGCGTCTCCCCCAGGAATGGACATGCGCAGTGCATCAGCACAACGCAGATGCACCTCAGACACACACACACACACACACACACACACACACACACACACACACACACGTATGCTCTGGTAAGAGAAATAAATGAGCAGGATGTGCAGTAGGACAGCGGAGGGGGAGCGGCCTCAGAGTGTCATGGCGACAGGACGTTACACGCCATGCGTGGGAAACCTCCTGGCGTGGGTCCCCTGTGGAAAGGAAAACTTTTGCAATGGAGTGACTCTCCGTTCCTCGGGGGTCACACTGTGTCCCCTCCATCGGAACACGGCCAAGCCTGGAAAGACGGGCTTCACAGACGGAGTGTCTGCAGCATCTCTCGCTGCGGCGCGGAGAGGGGGACGTTCTCCGTCACGGATGTGGTCTTGAAGTGGAGGTTCTGGAAAATGTCAAACAGGAGAGGGGCAAAGAATCTCACCTGCAAACCTTCTCCTCCTCTTCTTCTTCTGTCAGAATCCAGAACCCAAGAAATGGTCAATTATCCGGACCAGAAAAATCACCATTTGAGAAAAATTTAAGTTTAAAATTTAAGAGGACAAAAGGGGGGAGAGGGGAATGATTTCCACTGAGGAACGATCAGACATTCCCAGGGTGCTTTGTGTTCTGCAGAGGCTTTACACTTATTTCACAGGGAATGATTTCGTCTCTCCTTCATGTGTTTTCCTCAGGGCCGTCACTTTGAACTCTTCCATCGAGCTGTGATCACGTCCTCCACATCTAATCACACATGGACCAGAATGTCGATGACGACTCGCGTCTGTTGCTTCAGTAATGGTGACCAGATGTTTGCACAAAAACTGACAGATTGGAAGCACGACAGCAACACTGAGACGTCGAATGTTTGCTTGTCTACTTCTTGTTTTTCCGTCTCCGTCACAAGTCAGCAAATTAGAATTCAAAGTCAATCCAGGTCGAGTCCTAAATGTTGATTTTCAAGCTTTCAGTTAGAAGAAGTTTATCTGTTTAGTGGTAATGGAAAAATGAAAGTTATGCAACATGGCAGAGGTCAGCGATCTGGAGCAGCGGGACTCGGTGTGAAGAGGAGCAGCGATGAAGTGTCCTGCTCTTTATGTCCAAGTTGTACTGAGAACATCCGCCGGCGTGTCGCTGGTGTGAAGACCTCGCCATCTGGCCGTGTCTGTCACAACGCTGTCAGAGCGCGTCGCCGCCTGGTAATTAAACCAACAGCATGTTTGGAGCCGCTCTCATTCTTCTTCTTCGGGGGGATTGATTGGGTTTGGAAGGTGGTGCTTAGATGTCACCTAATGTCCACTCTGGTTCATCCTGATGACAACCTGCTGAAACATCTCCACAAACCGTCCTGATGTCACTCCACACTGCAGAGTGTAGATGCTGTGTGGCTCCACAGTAAAGCTTTAACACCATCAGGTGTTTATTGTGTGCAGTTAATTTAGGTGTCAACACCCAATGAGGAGTTGGGTTAGACAGCATTTTATGTCTTTTACCTTCAGAAGGAGGTGCAGTTGGTTCCAATGAGGCAACAACTAAAGGCGAAGGTGGTTAAACGAATTGTTAAAATAATAATAATTGTGTTTTTGGTCTAGACTTTGATGTCAGAAAGACTTTGATGTTTGATGTCAGTCAATCTGGATGACGTCAAGATATGGTGACGGTGGCTGATGAACCTGCTGAGGATGAAGATTGGGCTTTGATGGAGAGATGGAGAACTGACCAAAACAATGGTCTTTAAAAACGCGGCAGAGAGACGATTGGCTGGCTGAGGAGGTGTGTCATTGGTCAGACGTGAGTGACAGAGGAGCCTGAGAAACGAGGTGCTGCTGCCTGCCGTGAGGGCTTCATTAGATGCAGCAGGAACCCCCACCCCTGGCCTCAGAGCCCAGACGGTCAACAGATGCGGATTCCCAGCTGACGTGCTCCTCAGTGCATCAACCCCCCCCGACTCACCCCGTTGTTTACATGGCCATACATACGTACATGAGATGTAGAGGCTCGCCAACATGTGATCAAAAACGCATCTGGCCTCGGTTTCATTGTTTGATTTGGCTTTTTTTTAAAAATATTGCCCAATTTTAAAGCTATGTGGTCTGATTTGAGTCCTAATCTGTGAAAACCAAACACATTCATCACATGATTGTTTCAAGCCATTCAGTTCAGGGCTGGAGTCTGTTTTTCTAGTGATAAGTTTCAGCTGATCTGATGTGAATGTTTCTGAGCCGTCAAAGTCCACCAGGAGTCCAGAGCAGACCGGTCACGTACTTCCCTCGGTTTTATGACTCCAATTCTCAACACTAAACTTTAACTGTTGCTGAGTCCATCTAAACATCTGGAAATCAAATTAAATTCCAAAGTGTAATTTTATGAAAGTACACATAGTCCTGCTAAAGGACTGTTTGGTCCCCCCCGATGCTGTGAATCAGAATGTTTTTATATCTACGTTACATAAAAAGCAGCCTCGTGATACCCACATTAGGATTTAGCGCTGACGTCTACGGTGGACATCCATTACAGCCTTTTCAATTATTTGTCCAAGACAGGAATGACAATAAATAAATGATTATTTATCTCCTGTCGTTTCCCTTCAGTGTTCAGACTAAAGTCTCTAGAAAACTGCCTTTGTAGCTCTCATTTGCCCCCCCCCCCCCCCGTTCCAGATTCACAGAAGAAGTCTTCACAAATAAACACTTCAACAAAAACAATTAATGCTGCTGTGGGAAACGCCATTTAATTTCCTCCCGCCGGTTTGTGGACTGAGAAACCAGACACGTCTTTAATCTGACCACCAAATGTCTGAGGTTCAGCTTGAGTGCCTGAGAGACTAAGTCAAGACCAGGGCTGTAGTAGGTCTTCAATTTACCCCCAATTTGGATTCAGTCTGCTGCCAAAAAAAGTTAAAATTCCAAAGTTGATAACGATAAAAATCTCGTCTTCCTCTTCTTTCCTGACAATCTTTGTCCAGACCTGAACTGAAGCTGACGGTGACATCTTCATCTCTCTGCACTTCAACGGAAGCCCTGTTTGTCCAAGTCAGCCCCCACCTGTGTCCACATTCTGCTGTTGAGTGAGGAAAATCAAATTTTGCTGGGGGGGGGTAACTGTATTGAACCTCCCAGAAAACTGATCCCCTGTTGTGTTTGGATTGTAGAACTGATTTCCATCCGGGTTCGAGTGAACTCGGTCATGGTAACTCGGTTCTCTAGCAGGTTTGTGACAGTTTAGAGTCTTTAGAAGATTGTCATCAAAGAGAAAACCTGCAGTCCAGGCATGGGTGGTGGTGGTGGCTGATGGCTCTGCTGAGAAGTGAGTCTGAACTGGGGAACACTTTCTTTGTCAGGTCAATGGAGTTTAATTATTAGTGGAGATATTTTGGCCTTGTGCTTTGCGGACAGGAGGGTCCCTTGTATCTGTGACGTCTGGAGCGTTGGGCGTTCTAAGACCCTCGCGTCTGTTTTCACCCACAAACCCCTGCTGCTGAGGTCATCCTTCTTTTCTGGTACCAACACGTTCCTCCCCAGAGCTGTGTTTATCTCACATTCTCCTGGCTGACCTTTAATCGGTTGGATGTGAGGCAAACATCAGTCCAGCTGTCTGTAATCTCTTCAATCTGAGCTGTAACAATACACAGATTAGCCCCAGATTGACGCTCACTGGCGGTTCTGAAACCGTGTCATTCTGTGATTACATTCCTGTTTGGCGAGAAAACATCTGGCAGCGCAGAGATTTACGTCCCTTCCTGGAAGGCAGGAACGTCTGTCTTGAATTAAAAAGAAACCTGAATGAAGACACGCCACATCGTTCGTGATCATCCTTTAAACTCCTGCTCTTGTGTTGGTGCTGGTGGTGTCGCCCCACCCTTGATGACGTCTCTACATGGAGCGCAGAGCTTCTGTCAGCAGGTAAACAGAGCACCTGGATGCCAACTGCTGTGGTCTTATCTGAGCAGCGGTACAGCTGGCGACTCGGTCTGAGCAAACATGGAAGCCGACCTTCATCAGGAGGACGTAGTCCTCGGTTTCCGCCTCCACGCCATGCCCCTCTGAGGTCTAAACATGCACAAAGTCTCAGGACCTCAAAATCTAAAAAGATGATAAAATAGGGTTTTTATGGTTGTTTATGTCTTGTTTCAGTAATTTATTGTTTGTCTGTTTCCAGTCTTTTTTTATTTTTAAAAGCACCAAAAAAGGATTTTTTTGGTGCTTCAGAGGTCGATAAAAGCTGATGAAATGCCTTGAAGGCCGGCCTGCGAGTGGAGAAAACGTGATAAATCACCAGCAACTCTCCAAATTGCAGCTCAAATCTCATTAGGCTAAAAAAACCTCTCTGTGTGTCTCAGGAGTTAAACACTCAACATTTAGTTTGCTGTGCAGTAAAAATAGAAAGAATGGAACTCTTTCCTTGTGTTCTGGTGATCCTTCTGTTCATTATCTCATCCCTCTGGAGGTTTAAAAGAAGCATGGGCGCTTTTACATAACGGTGGGCGTCTGTTTGTATGGCTGCACACACACTCAATGCATCGCCATGCCAACAAAGAAACTGTGCCTGCACATGTTGGGCTGGATGGACGGGATTCAGACCAAACGCTGTTTATTGTAAAGAACACAATCTTATTTTGCAGCTCTGTTCTCTACAAATTACATTAATTCACTGCTAATGGGGGGGGTGTTGCTGTAGCTGCGTGTGTGTGTCGTCCCAGAGTCCAATCACCTGATGGTGGGTCTGTCATTGTCCTGTTGAAGGTCCGTACCTCCTGCGTTTACATGCTGTTTACATCTGGTCCTGTTGATCGATGGTCTCTAGGCCTCTCGTACTGCATAGATTTTATAAATAGGTACTTGAACTGTTTTCACATCATGTCAGATTACAATTCTCATTGCCGTGGTAACCAGGAGAAACTCTCAGTGTGATGACATAGTTGTATAATGACAGCGTTCTCCTGCCGAGCACTCGAACATAAAACCTGAAGGGGAAGCCTTAGCTTGTTTTATGTCATTATTTCAGCGTAACTCAGCCTCAGCAGTAATAGAATATTTATAGTATAGATTTTAAATACATCAGTAAATCATTCTTGATAGTGCAGCTGTGAGCTTTATGTCTTGTTTAAGTGGAAGATTTAACTTGAGGAGAAGCTGCAGGATGAAACCAGGATCAATGCGCTGATGCAATGACCTTTGACCCCGCCCCATTACGCAACATCACACAGGTGTTCACAGAAATCAGGGTGTGGTTTCTGTTCAGTTAAGAAGATCATGTGAACGTCTGCTGCTCCATCTGGATCCAGACCCCCCCAACGGGTCCCGTGGAATTTCAGTTCCTGTTGGAGATAATAAGGGAGAGATCATCTCCCCGTTTTACATCTTTTTTTACATTTTTCAGCAGCCATATCTTAGTTTCATTGCCTTAAATGTTTTGCAGCTGCGTCTCATCACCTGGAATAATGAACCAAGCAGACGTCATTTAAACAGAGAAGAGACAGAAAGGGAAGCTTTGGATCTGGCCCGACTCTCTTGATATGAGGCTGGGGTGTCGCCTCCCTCCAGGCAGATAGTTGGAGTCATTTGGCTTTTAAGTATGCATACAGCCCACGCTGACCCCGTTCTTCCAAACATGCAATAAAAATGTCCGAATAAAAACCTGCTGTTGTGTTAGAGAAAGGAGACCGCTGTTTTTAGCGAGGACTCGAATGTGACTTACCTTTATTAGCTGTCTTCACCTGTCTCTCCAGACTGGGTGACATCCTTCACCATAACCTACAGGAACCAATAAATAAGTAGAAGGATCAGGAATCCTTGGCTGGGGTCGTTCTTCTATTTGTAATTTGCTTTTCTGCCCTGTTTTATCACGTAGGAGGAGGAGGAGGAGGAAACGCTCCCGTCCTGCCGTTAATTGAAACCTCACAGCAAACAGCCATTGAACTCTGAGGGCCCGCCTTTCCTCCGCCGCTGCAGCGCACATTCCAATCTGATTGGCTTAGCTGTTTGGCTCGGGGCCCAAAGGATGTCTGTATAAAACTCTCCATGTGCTTTCAGGCAGTCAGAAAGCCGACAGCGACGCTAAAGACCCACAGAGAACGACCCAGAAGAGCTGACCTGCCTGAGAGATGTGTAAAGGATTAGCCGCTTTACCCCAGAGCTGCCTGGAACGGTGAGCCGCCGCCTCCTGTCACCTGAACCGCGCTTTTTAGATCCTGTTAATGCAGATTTCATTAAAAATCAATGTTTCTCGAATCAAGAGTTCCGATTAGTCTGAGGTCCAATCAAGCTCAAGGCTTCTAGTTAACATTTATGACCGTTTAAAGTCTACAACACACCAATTTACAGCTTTTATGTCAACTGGAATTTTATTTGTTTGATAAGATAAAAAAAGGTAAAAAAAAAAAAAAAAACTTTAAAGGAAACAGTATGGCCTTTCTATTAAAATTAATTCAATCAAGTTAAGGAGTCCCTTTATTTTTTTTAAGTTAATTATGTTGTTTGTGATCATGGATAAAGTAATGATAGATGTATAGAGTAAAAACATGTAAATGTTGTTATTGTTTTTGGGTTTTTACCGCCGTGTTTTAACCCTCATGTCTAGCAGCGACATTAGATGAAGGATGATGGATGTGATTCAGACATTAAATCCTCCTTTCGTCTCCCAGGGCGAAGGAGATCAAGTCAAAATTGGGAGTTTTGCTGCAGAAGCCAGAAAATGCCATCAACCTCATCATCCCCTACCCCGAGAAGCCTGAGAAGAAGCCTGAGAAGCTGCAGAAGTGAGTGGGTTAACGGGGGGGAAAGCAGAGGCGTGGGGGCCGCTGCCGGGACGACCGGGGGACACGGACCCATCTGGGTACCGACCAATCAGATGCTTCCACTTTATCCGGGATTGGAATTTTGTCTGGGTTTCGTTTTTTCCTTTCTGAGCGTTGATAGAAATCCTCCAACGTGAGACCATGTGATCGACCATGTGATCGACCATGTGATCGACCATGTGATCGACCATGTGATCGACCTTGTTGTCGTGTTTTAATACGTCTGGAGCCGTCTGGGCTGACGTCAGCATTTTCAGGTATTTTTACCTGGTCACATGACTAGGTCACGACGATTTCTCAAGTAACTAAACGCTGTTTTGGTTTTCAAACTTCTTTAAAGTTAACTATTAAACTTTTCCACACACAGTTTGACTTCAGTGCAAAGACTGAGGCCAGGAAATATTTCAGTTTTCCAAAAATGGTGGATTTTTACCATTAGCACCTCCTTGTTTACATGTATCAATAATATTACTGCATTTTTGATGAGAAATATGATTAAAAATCAAAAGATGCTTCAAATAAATTAAACAAATGAAAAGGAATCGAGGTTTTTATTGCTCCAAGAAAAAAAACACAGTGCGTAGAGGTAGTGGTCTTCAAATGGCCCCTTGGGGACAAATAAAGTTTCTTGATTTTGATTTCAACTTCGTCACATCAAGAAAGTTTCTGCTTTCAAATCGTATGGAGAAACGGAGCGTACCTAAACCGTTAGCTCAGGTAGAGATGGAGGCGAACAGGATCAGACACACACACACTTCATCTTTATCTTCCTTGAATTCTCCTGTTGGCGCCAAAGTCATCATTTTAATATTTTTACTATTTCCCTTCCTCCTCCTACGCTCTGATCGCACGCCAGCCCGGCGGATCCTGACACCACATACGTGATTCCAAGACCGATGACTCACCGGCTAAAGTAATAATTCATTAAATCCTCTTCCCTTCAGTAAACACTGAAGACATTGAACGCCTCAGGAGATTAACTCTTCACAGGGTGAAGTCTGCAGCGACGCTGGTGATAAAATGTTTATTGGAATATTCCAACACCAGTTTGTGTTTCATCTCTTCAGTCTGCCACAAAAAAAAAATGAAACATGAACTTTTATGGTTTCAAAGTTTAGCATTTAGCTAAATATTTCGGTGCACATCGTCGCTGTCGAACTTAACTGCAACTTTCTGCTGCTCAAACAAGTTGGCTTCACTTAGCACACCTTGCTAACGGCGTGTTGACTGTGTTTTGTGTGCAGGCCCGCCCCCGAGGAGGCGGCTGAGTGGCGTGAGAGTCTGGACCGCGTCCTGAACAACAGCTGTAGGTCCCCGTTCTGTTTTATTCTCTCCTCCTCTCTCTGCTGTCTCCTTCCTGTCGCTTACATCACGCTGGTTGCTATGAGGCGTAGCTGAAATGCTAACACTTTGCTAGCCCTGTAACTTTTCGGATAACGACAAACTATTTATTTAATTATTTAGGGTGATTTAAAGTTTCTGAACCCTCCCCATACTGACATTAAACCACCTTCTACCTGTATTACCTTTAAAACACTCCAGATGCCGTCAGCCAATAGAATGAGAGTACGGTATCACGTGACTGCCTACCAAAAATCCGCGATGAGGTGAAGTCACGAGTGTTGATGCACGAGGGCGCACGAAGACTGATCGCATATGAACATCCCTTTACGTCTTAGTTTGGAAGGAAATTCAAGGAGCAGCGTCCAGCCGTGTGTCGTCGTGTAATAGCCGTACAGATTAGCTATGCTAGCATTTTGATGTGTTTTTGTTAGTGTCATCATATTTTTTTACACATACTACACACTCAATCCCGACACACCTGAACGCCTCACATCGGTGGAACTAACTTCTTATCATCAGTACATTTTTGCGTGTTTATTGAATCTCAGTCGTTTTTAACGTCACATCAGTTTTAATCCAATGAGAGATAATCTAATCCAGTCACATATTTCTCCACAAAATGAACTTTCTGATGAGAACTGATCTCTTATCACAGTTTGGTGACTTTAAAATAGCTTCAACCGTTGGTGACGACTGTATAACGTCTGTTTAAAGAGAACAAACCACAGGACCAGAGGCTTCCCCTCATTCAGCTGTTTACCTGAACCAGACACGCATGGTTAACTCCGTTGTCATGGCATCCAGCGCTCGATGTAAACCTTCCTGCTCAGGCTGCTCCTGTGCATCCAGACCAGGTCCTGGATCAGGTCCTGGATCAGGTCCTGGATCAGGTCCTGGATCAGTCCCCGCTGACGGGAGGAAGCGTTTCCTCTGCACGGCTCAGTGGGGGGTAGGAGGCCTTCTGTAGGTCGCTCCTCCGGCAGATTTATATATATGTGTGTGTGTGTGTGTGTGTGTGTGTTATGGTAACATCACCAGGGAGAAGTCTAAATGATTCCACCGCCGGTGATTTATCGGGTGGTCGCCGCAAACCGCTGCGCCACCATTATTTACCCCCATGGGGTTTTTACATTAGCATTATACTTTATGGTTAATTCCCATGGGATCCTCCATGACTTATTACCCCTCAGATGCAGTAACACCCCCCCCCCCACACACACACACACACACACACACACACGTACACACACACACACACACATGCTTTCCAGTTAAAACCGATTGCATAACAGAAAGGCCGTTAACGGACTGGAAGTTGGGGAGCGTCATTTCTAATTGCAGGATTTCTTTTGTCAGGTGTGTGTGTGTGTGTGTGTGTGTGTGTGTGTGTGTGTGCGCGTGTGTGTGTGTGTGCGCGCGTGTGTTGATTGAGTCAGACTGCTATTTTGAAAACGACTCGGCGTTGTCATTACGGATGTAAAGCGGGGGCCACACCAGCGCTCAGCTTATCTCCTGCAGCACACACTCGTTCACACAATGGTGCCTCCAGCAGCGGCGTGTTCCACCACAATGCTCGTGTTATCACGCTGCATCTTTGCATAATAACTCCGCTTCACTAATCTTTGCTTCTAAGATTTTTAATTTCTTGAGAGCGTCTCACTTCTTCTGTGTGTCACGGGAACTTCCTGTTGAAGGCAGGAGGACACAAACCAAACATGAAGTTCACCTCCACAAAGTGTTCGTGCAAAGTGATGTCTGTACATTTGCCAATGCATGTACATTTGCTATGCTAATGCTAATGCTAATGCTGAATTCAAATGAATTCCACGATGCTGGAGTCTCTTGGAGATGAGTTGAACATCCTGCCTGGGGTGAGGTGGATCATCTCCAGCTCCTGATAGTCTGTGGAGGAGACCCTGGTCCTCCACCTCCAACCGGAGAAGAAATAGTTCTCCAGCTGATGGAACACCAGACGATACGTTTGCTGCCCGGTTACTAACGTGTTTCTCGTGTCCACCAGACGGTCTGGCAGCTTTCCGCAGCTTCCTGCAGTCTGAGTTCAGCGAGGAGAACATCGAGTTCTGGATGTCCTGCGAGGATTTCAAGAAGACCAAGAACCCAGTGAAGATGGCCACCAAGGCCAAGAAGATCTACGAGGACTTCATCCAGTCCGAGGGCCCCAGAGAGGTCAGGAATCCTCGTCACGTCCATCATGTCCTAACTCACAGTGTTCACCAGGAACATCGTGATCAGTGACATCACTGTTAGGAATGAAAGATTTATCATACTAAATACAAAACGTCCCCCTCAAGTGGTGTCATTGCTAATTGCTAATGCTAAAGGTCACAAGCAGATATTCTCTGAGGCCCTGAGAAGACCCTCATGTTGGGTCTCTGACCGTTTCACGCCTGAGGAAACAGTTCCTGTCCAAACGCTTCAGGCACTCCTCTTCCCCTCTGGTTTTGTGAATGAGGTTTATTTTGGCGGGGTGATGCTGTTCCTGGGTTACATGAGGAGAAACAAACCCAGTTTTGGTTGCGTAATCCTGTGAGGCCTGAGTTAGACGCTGGAAGTTAATTAATTTATTAAATTACAAGACTTAGAGAGAAAAGAGAGTTGGTGGGTTTTTGTTTTTCACTTATTATCTTAATTTTCATGACCTAAAACTGAGCTCTGCTTTACAGCTTTATGCATGAACGCGGAGCAACATTTGAGGTCATGTGAGGTTCCTGTTCATGGATGTAATTCCAGTCCGTTATTTATGCTCCAAACAGATAATTTATCGTGGCTCATAATGAGCTTAGAGCCAAACTGCTGTAAACATCAGGTCGTCGGGACGCGTTTCCTCTGAATGATCAGGACCAGTTCATGTTTGCGTCTCGTGTGGAATAAACATAACAAGTGGTTGGTTAAAATAAGAAGCCGATGAATAAATAATATCACACGTCTTACCTTAGATGGCCTCATGCTGAGTAATCTAGACACAACTCCTCTTTGTGTTCCTGAGTCCTCCCTAGGAGACGCCTCATCAGTTCCTTTATTTAACGTCCCTCCCCTACCCCCACCACAGGTGAACATCGACCACTTCACCAAGGATGTGACCCTCAGGAACCTGGTGGACCTCTCCCCTGCGACCTTTGACCTGGCCCAAAAGAGGATCTTCGCCCTGATGGAGAAGGACTCCTTCGGTCGCTTCCTCCGCTCAGAGCAATACCAGGAGCTCCTGGTCAACTAAGCCTGGGGGGGGATCTGAGGAGATGGGTGTGGGGGGGCTGGGAGACTTCAAACAGCAGTTAGCTAACGCGAAAGACATGGAAAAGCTACACTTTAAAAAATGTTTTTAATACACAGACATTGTGTAATACGGCTTGAGAACCAAAGGCTTTTATTTTGAAAAATATCTGAAACAAGAAAGACAAGAAAATTATTTTTATTTAATCATATTAATTCAAATTCAAAATGTTAATGAAGAGAAAGACTGGCTGTTGAAAAAGTCCAACCTCCCCACCCAGCACACACACACACACACACACACACACACACACACACACACATAATCTTGAATTGATGCACTAGTGAGGACCGTCCATTGAACATCCTCTCTTACAGAAGGTCCCCATAAAACCACCTCACTAGTCCCAAACTGGCCTGAAACACCTGATTGGCCGACATAAAGGTGGGATCACACAGATGTTATCCTACCTTTATACTGAAAACACACATTTTCTGTCCATTAAGGCCACAAATTCACTACATGAAATATCATGTGATCTACTCGTGTGCACTAAAGTCTTATTTCTGCGTCACCTGACCAGCGTAGGTCTGAGCCCATTGATTGCCATGTGATATGTAGCCTACTCAAAGAAGGACCTACAGAGTGTGAGCGCGTACTTCTAAGTACAGTACTCCTCTTTTCACTTAACCTGTATCACCAATGTCGTTCTTTGGACTTGGGTGTGAGGGGGTTGCTTTGGCCTCAGTAGTGTGTGCCGGGGGTCAGTCGGTCGCCCACCTCCTGCACATGTCTGTTTGGATTCACTATAAATTTTAAAACGGTTTGAACCCTCGTCTCGACCCCGTTTCCTGTCCTGCAGACGGAAAAAGTCTGGATGACAGCGTCGGCACCATGTCTGAGTCCTTGAGGTTTTCCCAAGAAGACTCAAAGTACAAGCGAGTGCCTGGAAGTCACATGACTCACAACGTCTCCTGACTTTAGAAAAACTGATCATTTCTAGCAGCGACCAAATATTTATACATTTTAATAGAAGCATGTGTCCCAGATTGGAAGCCTCCATCGCTTACCAATGATTTTCACACACTTAAATCTTTTTTTTTGTCTCCTCCACTTTGTCACACTCACGTAGACAATAAGTTTGGACGATCACCAAACCCTCTTTTGGGTTGTTTTGTACGCTCCGATAGTCGTCCTTGAGAGCAGCGCTGAGTGTTTGGCTCAGCGGTCGAGCTCCTTGGCTACCGCTAAACTGTAAGTCGCTAAGCAGGAAAACCAAGCAGAGGGAATGTCAGATAAAGAAGTGAAGAGAGAAAAAAGTCAGGGTCAGGCTTTCCCACGTGACGATGCCAACGCATTGGTGATGTATCTGGATCTGGTCGTGTTCGAAAAAGTCTGGGAAAACCGGATCGGTGTCACGTTACGACCAAAAAAAGAGAATGATTTCATTTCAGCGTGTTTGGTGTGAGGGTAGCCTCAAACGGTCCAGTGTTAATAAATGGGAGACAGAACAAGAGGCCTGCAGTGCCAGACAATTACAATACTGGTTATTTTAATTGTTAAATGCGACGTAACTTTAAAATATCAAGGAAATGTTAGGAAATAGATTCTTTACAATCACACGCATTAATGTTATTCTTCACTCCTGCTGTAACAGAGTACTGGTGTTGATTTGCTGTTGGTGTGCAATGTGTCCAAAATATATACATTTTATGGCATTTAGTGATCATAAAGTGTGGCTATATCTAGTCCTTGGTGGTGTTTTATATTGAATATAAGCATATATGTATTAACCAGTGCAAGAATATTGTTTTATAGATGTTCAGCATTTCCAAAGTCCTTATTGTTACCCAGAGAACTTAAATCCTCAAGTTTTCCAATTTTCTTTGCCTTAAAAAATTTGCCACAGATGAGACACGACTAAATTAAAAAAATGTTAATGAGGCTTTGCTGTGGCACAGATTGACCAGTCTGGTGCCACACAAGCCAATGTCCCCAAAACCGACCAATAAGGGCTTTAACTGTGCTGACTGTTCATTATTCCATGTAGCTTTGCATGTACGTTTTGGAACCATATAAAAATATATATCGCATACGATTCCTGAAGATGTATTTATTTTTTTGTGTAAATATTGTCTGCTCACAAGCATTGTGTTTAAGTTATTCTTACATATAACAGTGGACGCCCTGATTCTGGCTGGTGGGGGCTCTTCCCAGTCTTTTCACTGCTATAAAAGGAAAAACCCGAACTTCCCATTGTCGCTTTGTTTTTCTTCACAAGGTAGAAATTATGATGAGATTTATATCCACTAATGCACTGTCGCCATGGCGAGGAAAAACTAGGACAAATCCGAAAACACGACTGTGACAAAATATAGATTCATAATGATAGAAAATGCAAATTTCTTATTATATGACACGGCTGCCCCTGAGTCCTTGTAGGACAGGGAAGGAAGCCCCACCCATCATTGTTGGGCTGCTCAGGATGCTGAATGTCAGCTTCATTGGGTTCTACTTTGAGGGATTGTTACTCATGAACTCATTGGTGGGAATAGTAACTACGCAAATAATAAACTGGTTCATAAAATTCCTCCTGGCCTCGTTCTGCATCCATTCCACTGATCTCCATGAAGCCCAACCAGCCACGGAACGAAAAGAACATAAGATGCATTAATTTAAAATAACTTGTCATAAAAAAATCTTACATAATCCCTGAGACAAACACGTCTGCAAACCCAAGAGAAAACATCTCTCAGGAAAGTCATTACGAGCTAAATCTGCTCCATTTTTCTAATTCCTTGGTTTGTAAATGAGTCATTGATGGAACGAGGCTGCGTCCGCCGTTATACGTCAGCCGCGACTGACACAAAGCACAAACAGATGCTGGGGGTGGAGGGCGGCCCCAGGGGCCACGTTCACTAACGCCACGGTTCTTAGAAACGTATGGAACAGGTCTGATGAGTGACTCACTGCTGGTACACGTATGACATAAAGCACTAATGAATAATTCAGCTGAAACGCACACGTCTGGGTTACCACCACACCGGGGTGACATGTTTGTGTTCCCGTCTAAAAGCGTCTGTGTTGATGTATTAACGCCATAAAACTTTATGATGCTCAAACTCAGGCGTCGCTAGAAGGAAGAAGACGTGGGCGGCGCACGCAGAGTGGAGTGCAAACCAAACATGGCAACAACCCCCCCATCACCGACATCATCAGGGCATTCACTGGGGACCACGATACGCCCCCCGGTGGTCAGAGATCCTCTGGGGACCCCGATACACCCCCCGGTGGTCAGAGATCCTCTGGGGACCCCGATACGCCCCCCGGTGGTCAGAGATCCTCTGGGGACCCCGATACGCCCCCCGGTGGTCAGAGATCCTCTGGGGCCCACAGTACGCCCCCTGGTGCTCGCGGGTCGAGGTCGAGAACTTGTTGTTTGTTCTGGAGTTCATGATACTTTGGAACGCGAGAAGCGTAAACAGCGTCACCCGTTTGCAAATATTTGAAAGTCCCTCGACGCGATGAAGTGAGAAAAGCTCGTAAAGCAATGATGTCACAGGTTACACCTGCTGCAGGGGGCGGGACCAGAGGAGCTGGTCTGAAGCCTGATTGGATGTTCATGTCGTCAGCTTGTGTTCTCAGGCTGTCTGCCTGATGCTTGCTGCCAGCCGGCTAAATATCTTGAAGCAAACCCATGAAAATAAAACCAGTTTGTTTGAGGGGTGAGTTTCCAGCGTGAAGGAAGAAGCTCTGACGCGAGTTGGTCCGTTCTGTACCTGAGATCGACGATGAAACAGATTCAAAGCCGACGTCAGACAGAAAAAAATGTACAGGTCACAGATTTTTCGGTTTGAGCAACAGTTGTTGTTGGTGATGGTGAAATGGTTGGTGAGCACGTCTACCTAATAAGGTAAAAACAGTAAAGTCTGCTGACGCAGCACTAATGTCCACAAGGCGCCAAATATGGGAGACAAAGCCGTAAATCTGTCCTCTCCCGATAAATCTGCCACTGATGGCAGAAAACAATACGTAAGACCCAGCTGGGCGGCAATCAATTAAAGATACGGTTCTGATGTGGGCATGTCTGGATTTCAATTTCTTTTTTAAATCTTCTCTGGCATTTGTGACAAAAAAGAAGCAGTTTTCACCTGCAGGAGCTTCTATTCTGAAAGTCAATGAATGTCCTATAAATGCTTACCGAGGCATAAAGCCTGTATAATTAGAGTCAGAAGGATCTGACGAACACGCTGCGCTCAGATGTCAGCAGCAGAGCACAAACACATTGATTGTGTTAGCTAGCGTTAGCCTGCAGTGTTTATTATTAAAACTGTTTAAGACAATGATGTGGAGCCCTGGGGACATGTCCTGGTGGACGGGCACATGTGACCGTTGGGTCTGGATACGTGTTTCTGCACGTGTCAGCGTCTAAGTACCTCCCTGCATGGTTGATCACGTTAGAGCCAGACCCCCACCCCCCACCCCCCCTTTCAGGCTTGAATTAGGAGGCGGTAAGCGGCCAGGCGCTAACAGTCAGAACTAAATCAGTTAACCTGGAGGATGTCTGGTGGGCCCGAAGGCCTGAACTTGAGTCCAAACACATAAACCCAACTCTCATCTGTGAAGCTGCTCCTGTCCAACGAAATGACATCTATTATGATTGGTTGTGTTTTATACCAATACCTAAAAAGATTGACCCATATATGCAGGTAAACAGACACAGGCCCAGATAGATGTAGGGATGGATGGACGGACTCCAGATGGTCGTCTGTTTTGAGTAAATCCAGTAACATTTAATATTCCTTCCAGCAAATGACCAGCCTCCCTGGTGACCGACCGTTCCGGCCACCACATCGTTATCCAAGGTCAGGCTGGGAAGAAATCCCACCGGCCGCATTCCACTCAGCTTATGATCCGTCGCTACATCGGGGAGATAAAACCGCCTGATTCACCCGTCTAAACGTTCAGTTCCCCAAAACTGAGAGGTACGGGTACGGGAATAAGCTGTCACCTGGTCTGTAGATGTCTATATAGCAGTCATCTGAAGAACCATCTGTTCATCAGCGACAGTGTGTAGGTGGAGATCCAGGTGTGTCCCTGTGAATATAAACGTACGTAAAGATAGCAGGAACTCTTTCATGGTTTCCAGGGCTTTCCTTCTGGAGGAAGCTTGAAATAAATCTTGAAAAGTAAAATGTAAAAGGAACCAACTCGGAGTCAGACGTCGGGCTACTGTTGCTGAGTGTCCAGCGAGAATTGCTGAACTTTTTGTTCAATTGGCGAACTCTTGGTTTTAATTCTGTGTATTGCTGAGCTCTGAATCTTTATTAAACTGCTGCTGTGAACTTTGACTCCTTCGGTGCAGCTGGCCGTTCATGAGAGAGGGAAGAGGAAGGGATCACACAGCATGTCGGGTCTGGGTTTTCCAGATGGGGGACACAACAGTCCCAGCTGTATTGCTGTGGCGTCTAAAGGCAGCGCTTTGTGGATTGACTAATTCCGTAAATAAGTTTCTTCTTAGAAGTGGATGTCAGATCGGATTTACAGAAAGAGAATGTTACTGACGATGATTATCCAGGGATCAACTAATGGTTCAGATATATCCCACAGGGACCATGACCATCCAAGCTTAATGTTGTGAAAAACTTGTAGCAAAACAAAATGCCAACTTCATATGATGGAACTAGCTCTGATTGGTACTCTTACAGACACTGAAAAGCAGTTTGGACACAAGGGGAAAAAGAAAAACATGTCTAAAAACCCCAAACATCATTTATCTCTTAATTTACATAACATCTGCAAAACGTGCTCATGCACAAATAGGTCAATTTTTATCACACACACACCAGCAAAAAAAAACATGTATAAATGTTAGACATCGTCAGGACAACGCTGCATGACAAGTGGTTTGTCCTCACTTGCCTCCTCGAAGTCGGACTTTCTATTTATTTTCAAATTAAAGCTGTTTACTGCGGCTGAATTCACCATCAAGCCATGTCCATTTAAGGGCAACACTTCACGACCAGGAAGCGCGCCGCAGGAAATTAGCTTATTTAAAAGTTTGAATATACGGTTCTTTTGATTTTGCTTTGCTGCTAAGTAAGACGAAAATAGAATACAGTAATTCCTCATTACTCGTGGTCAATGCATTCCAGGACCGCCCGCAAATAACGAAAGTCTGCGATACAGCAACCAAATATTTATTTTATTATTTATGGTAATTTGAACATGTATGAACCCTCCCTATACTGATATTAAACCGCCTTCTATCAGTATTACCTTTTCCCACACTCTGATAGATTGTTAAAAGTGCTTTTAAGTGTTCCTTTAATACATGGAAATGCGCAATGCTGTCAGCCAATACAATGCATGTACGGTATCACGTGACTACCTACTAAAAATCCGTGATGAGGTGAAGTCGGGAAACTTGAAGTGCAAATACACAATGTTCCAAATAGACACTGTGAAGTCCAACACTTGACTGGATGAACCCAACTAATCAGTCTAGACTGTAATACGACTCAGAGACTCCCATGGACGACATCTGACATGATCCTTTGATATGTTCCCACTCTTTAGTATGAAGACCAAACCCCAATGGATATCTGACTACACCGTCTTGGACGCAGTCCATTCAAACAGTAGGGGTGATTGTTACCATAGAGTTTGAATTTACGTTACGATGGACGATGAGTCCACAGCCCCATCCATAGCTGGGATGAATTTAACTTGGTAAATTTGGTGGAACATTAAGGGTCTCTTATTATTAAACCAAGTGATGCTAGCTCATCAAGTCAGGTGATCAATCTTCAGATTGGTTGATCAAACAGCCCCACCATTTTCATCACCATCTCTCCCCCTCCTGACAAACAGACGCCGACTGCATCAGAACAAGTCCTACCCGGAGTCATAAGATCTGCCCCTTGGGAAATCAAACATGTCCCATTAGAAGAACTGTTTGATTCTGAAAGACCAGGAAGGAGAGCCTTTACGTTCAATCAGCCCCTAGTCTCACACCCAGAGGTGGGGGAGAGATGAGCATTTAGATGTCAACAAAAACGGTCAACATGTTTATATATAAACATCACAGAGGGGGTGTCTCCATGTAGCTAGTAAACACAAAGCCGCAAAAGCGCTGGGGGCCTGTGGTGCTGGTAGGTCAATGGAAACTTGAGGGCGGGGATGTTTTCCGCTTTTTCATTAATTTGTTCTGCTGCATTGCCTTCGTGTGCATTTACCATCCAATACCTGACCTGTTGCAACTCTGCCCCCTACCCATTTCCAGCGGTACATTCAAAAATACGTACGAAATTAATACAGAAGATGTACAAAAAGACACCAGTACGAATGGATCGGAACGGTCTTGATTAAACAAGACTCACCACTCAGACTTCTGATTATCCAACACACCTTTAATCATTCAAATTAATGATGTGACAAAGACAATATTTATTACATGTATTTCCAATCTTCACAGTATCGACAACAAAATACATTCAGTTTCAGTGGACACACACCTGAACAACCTGCAAGTGCTAAAATTAAAACACAAAAAAATTCTTCATCAACCAACAAATGAGTCACAGTTTGACATTTTCTTGTACAAAGGCATGGAACAGCAAGGAGAGCATCGTGTTTACAGCAAACAGCTAGTCAGTTAATCCTTCAGATATACAGCAGCTACTTGGATGCAGCCATGGCAACGACCACATCAGTGTCATCCATCTGTCCAAACGGATCCCAGGAACCGTCCCGGGTCAGACCAGAACTTGTTCAGAGCCAGTAGACGATGAATTATTCGGTCTATCTAGTGTTTGATGCTGATAGATCGGTCATCTTTACGTTCACATTATGGGATTTTAAGTCTTTGATACTTTCCGAGAACGAGTTAAAATCAGTGCAGCTTCCCGTTGATCCATTGGCTGGAGGGATTATTGGAGGCAAGTCTGGAATGAGGTATATTTACGTCGTGTTCTGGTGGAGATAAACAGAACCCGACCATTACAGCAGTACAATCCCTTGTCATGAAAAAAGGGAATGTGTGTGTTTGATGGTGAACAGGACATCAGGTAGCCAGACCTGAGCTATAAACACCAAGTAAAAGTCGCAAAAAAGTTCACTATTCCACAAACACCAAACTAGTCTAAACCTGCTCAAACGTTTTTGGGCTGTCTCCTGGATATTCCTGTTTAAGTGCTGGTACGTTTGCCCCGCCTCTTCTTGTCGGATTTCTTCTGACACAGATCCTGAATCAGCTTGGACTTGAGAAAGCGCCTGTAGGAGTCCTTCTCCATCAGTTTGTAGATCATCTTCTGGGCGCCGTCGAAGCAAGCCTGTTGGGCATCCCCGACGTTCTGCTTGGTGCTTTCTCGTGTCGTTGCGTCCAGGTTGACCTTTGGAAAGAGACAATGATGATAGTCTAACAAAAAGTACCAGTCCAATCCCCTCTATTTCTACACCACAATCACCACCTGGTGTTGCTCCTCTAGCCTTTAACAAATGTCAGTTCTCAGAGTTTGAAATAGATATCTGGCCACAAGGAACTAACATAAACACTAATAGAATTTAATCTTTTACAAACAGCAAATAAATGCAGCTCAGATTGAAGGTTTGACTGTTTGTCTTCATCCATATTAACCCTCAAGTTCTACGCTGGCTAGTGAGCCAGAGTTCCTTCATGCATCCTAAAGACCGGCTTCCCAAGATCAGGTTAACACAAGGTTTAATCCTTCAGCAATCACAGACGTGACTCAACGATCTGTTTAATGCATATTTTTCTTGCTTTTCAAGTTACAATCAGCCTCAAGTTTCCACTTCACCCCAGAAGAACGTGCAGCTGCATAAATAGGGTATACAGTTGTGTCTCTGAAGTGTGTTCCAGGCTGTGGAGTTCCTGTTTCAACCCCTTAATGGTGTGTTTTAGTGCTCCATACCTCATGAGGAGCATTGATTTCCACATATTGGTGGTAGATCTGCTTGGCTTTGCTGCCCTGCTTAGAGGCTGCAGTCTTCTTGTAGTTGTCACAAGCGACCCAGAAGTCCATGTTCTCCTCGCTGTACTCCGACTTCAGGAATCGGCCAAAGATCTTACGGCCGCCTAACAGAAGGGGAGGACAGAGATGATTTTAGTTTTACAGAGCTGTTGGTGCAGGTGCTGAGGTTTGAGAAGCCATATTTCCACAAGTGGAAGAATCAGTTCCACCAATCCTGTTCAAAAGCCAACACCTGCTAATGTTGCTAATTATCTGCAGCCATATGAAAACTAAAGACTCTGTCTCCTAGACATTCCATGGACGTTCCACTTGGAACTTCAATTATCAATCATCACTCACTTTCCCGTTACCTTCTATAATCCATCTCCTTTTTTTGCCATCAGAATTTTCACACACTGTTCTGCCAATTTCCTCTCCCGTCACCAGAAATGGAATTATTGGAATCTGTGGCTGATATAAATAAATTCATAATAAGTCGTGTAGTCACGTCAAATTTCTCTGGGAGGTATTACTTTCTAAAACCATGTGCCAACACACAGAAGTCACAAATGATTAACCGTCAGGTCTACTGGTCCAAAACCCCAATGGGACAAAAAAAATAGACGAAAGAGGACATTAAAGTTGTGAGGTAATTGATAAATGAAAAACTGGCCAATCAGAGTGTCGGATGAAGTCTAGAGAAGAGCCGTGACTGCTGGGGGTCAAGCGCTCGGGTCATTGAACAAGGCTGCTTCCCTCAAGGCCGTTCCTCCTATATCTCGTGCACGCGCTCACACAGTGGAACTCTGGGGGATTGTGCGCACACACATATATTTGGTGGTGGCCAATGCCCCGGAGAGACTCTGACGAGTGCCTGAAGACACGTAGCACCGGAATAGAGCATGAGAACACATCGGCAACTTTCATTAAGCAGCATGAACTAGAGTATCAGAGCTATCAGATTCTACTCAATTAGCACGCCTCAACACAACTGTGCTCTACAGAGAAGGTAGACATGAAGGAACCCTAAACCTGAAAATTAGCAACTCGCCATGGAAGTACAACAACTTAAAGAGACTTCCTAAAACAATTCCCCATTCACTCAAGCTGTTCTGAAGACGCTTAGATAGACGCTGTTTGGCTGAGAAGCTCCAAAAATGTTTCACAGACTCAGAAGCTTTCCATCAACCTGCAGGTGAGTGGGGAACACCGGAACGAACCTTTTGGTTGGACAAATCCAGTCTGAGATTGCCAACCCTTACAGGTGACCACTAGCGGCCGGTCGATCACGGCACCATCATCACATGAGAGATGATGATGACATTTTTTTCTGGTGCAGAATGGAGTCGCTTCAGATTGTTTTAGACTTTACCAGGTTTATGAACTTACAGTCGCTGCTCATCAGGTAGCTGAAGGACTCCTTCCACTTCTCCACCTCTTTTGCTGAAGGACGGCTGAAACAGAGACGTGTTTGTTTTTTAAAAAGAGGAACTGTGCAGTAAATTAAACCTCATCCATCCTGACGTCTGATGTCATTCACATGTTCATCAATGTCTCAGAGACAAAAAATAAAGTGCATTTCAGGGTCATTTGATGACTTTTGTCCTGCTTTTTGACATTTTCTCAGATGTGTCATAAACATAACAGCCCACGAGTCACATGATGGGACTCAGCCAATCAACACAGCAGAGCCCAGAGGTGTGTTGTTAGTGGATGATCACGATTAGGATTGATTCATAGAATGGACAGGAATCTGTTTCCCGGGAGGTGAGGCCAGAGGACGTCCAATCATGGAGAGCTGCTTTTACAATCATTACCAATCAATACCTGTCCTGGAGCGGAGCTGGGAGAAAAACTGTAATCTGTACATCAAACCTATCCAAGATGGAAGCTTTGGAATTGTTCTCCATGGTAACCTGACCTGCAGCGCAAAGGCTGGCATGAAATCTATCAATTAACGTTAGCTTCTCATTAAATGAATGGCTTTTAGCTCAGCTCATCAATACGAGCTTCAATTATTCCGTCTCACCACTGAGTGTTTCTGGGTAAAATCTTCACCTGAGAAAAGGTGTTAAAAAAGACTCCCCTCTACATCCCCTGCATGAGGGCAGAAATGTGCTGCAAACCTAAAAATAGGTTAATTTGCTTTAAAAAAAAAGTTTGACAAATAGTCAATAAGAGGATTAATCTCAAGTTTCCAGATTTAAGTCGACAACAGTTTGCATTCTGCTCACTGTCATCCAGTATAGTGAAAGCGTTTCCTTGTGTTCCACATCAATCCAGTGATCAAATCCCTCCTAAACCTGAACAAACACTCATCCTTCTTATCTCTGAGGTGAATAAATCAGTTCTAACGCGTCCCTGACCTGTCCCCAGCAGCGGCAGCGATCTTCCCATCCTGATCGGCTGCCTGGACCCCCGGTTTCTGCAGGAAGACTCTGATCCGAGTCCTGATGCTTTTAGTGCTGCAGACATGACAAAGAGTGACGTGCATCTTTTAGAAAAATTCACTTCGCTAGAATAAGTCTTAATATCTGAACCTCACTAAACTCTGAACTTCTGTGTTCTCCTACAATAAGACACAAAAATGATTTGTGTTTCCATTATAAATCTCATTTGTCTTACCTGTTCAAACACGTGCAAGGAGATTCTCCCATTCCCTTACACATGACAGAATATTAAAAATCCAAAGTCAGCGCTGGTTCCAGTTTCTCTGGTGGTGTTGTCTGGTGCTGGAAAGCAGTCTGAATGTGTCTCCACCCACCGCCCTCCATCACTGCTTTCATAGCGCTGGAAAACCTGACCAATCACACCAGAGAGAGAGGGGAAAAAAACAAGCTGGGACGGAGAGCACAAGGAATCCTGGGAAATTTACAGCAGAGAGAAGAGAAGGTAACCATAAACAAACGGTAGCCTGGAGCACGAGTGGGTGGAGTCTCCGTGCCTGGAGGCTACCGCTCATCTCCAGCCGCCAAAACGACCCCCTCATCGGAAAAAAACAACCCGATGGGCCTCAAAACGACATTAAGGCCTTAAATAACCACATGCATTTAACTGCATTCATATAAGATCATAAAGGCTCGCGTCAAACCATCAAGGGAATGAATTATGACACACTCACTCATTTCAATTGCATTGCTCCACTCCACTCGGGGATTATTAAAGGATTCTGATGTAATTATTGATTTATAGGTTTGTTTTCTTCACTTTTTTATAGAACTGACTAAACAGGTTTATTTTTCATTTTGCTTTAATATAATTGAGTAAATCAGTTAACTTGAAGCAGAGAAACAGTGGATTAAATGTGAATTTTTACATTGTTGTAAAAATATTGGCAAAATTTGGTCGAAATTATTACTAAATTCTTGCTTCTACGCTATTTTTTTAAATTCTACTCTACCGGTATTGGTCGGTTGATTGGTGCTTAATGCTGAGGTTCAATCTCATTGATTTCACTGTGAGAGTCCTTTCCTTTGTCTCCTGGTGCTTGTTTGATCCAACGTGTCCTCCAGTACCGATCAGATCGACTTCTGATCCGCCTCTCGTCCTCTACTCCACCAGTACTACCAGTCTAACCAGCGATCAATACCTCTAACGATATGGCCATCAGTGATTATCATGATATTCAAATTAAAGTCCTAACAAATAAAAAAGGTGGCGTTTAAAACCCATTGAGGGTGTAGTTGTAGGATGGAGGCGTCTGAGCACCGCTGGACCGTTTGACCGTTGGTGTGTCGGGTCCTGGAGGGAATGTTTATTTATTCTGTTGTTGTTTGTTGATGTCGGCCATCAACACCATCAACAAAGGCAAAGTTCAACATGTGTTTACTTCCTGTCTCCACAGCACAAGCGTCGGGGTAACAGATGCAAGCGAAGCGCGTTGATCTGTTTAGTTTTCTCACCTTTCGTTTGAATTAAGAACAGCTTGAGCCTCAGGCTACAGGAAGGTTTAGAACCTCCTCTTTAACTATTTTATACATGACAGCATCTCTAAAGCATGAACTTTGAGGACGGAGGTTGTGAGTTTGAATCCAGACCGTGATGCTTGCGTTTACATGGGGTTAGCGAGATCACCCTCAGGAACCGGTCTGAACACTTTGTTCCCAAAAATGATGTGTAAACAGGGAATGAGTCAGTTATGCAACAGGTCCAGAACCCCCCCCCCCACCACCACCACCCGAGCCAAAGCTGACACATTTATTCGGAAAACACACCTCTGAATAAGTGTGTCAGCCTGCAGGGGATTGTCAACACGTTAGCTTGTCTGGGCTAGGCCCCGCCTCTCGTTCACGATTACACGAAACAAACTTCACATTTACACAAATAAACACAATAAAGTTCATTTTCAAACAGTCAAGAAAATCAGTGAAGATAAGAGGAGGCACTGGAGAGGCTCATTTAGCAGCTACTCAGCTAGCTGTCCTGCAGACTGAGGCTAACTGTTTGGAGCTAAAACCAAACTGTGTTCCTGGTTCAGACCCTTCAGGTGAACGCTCCCCGGTGAGGGGATGGACCTCAGCCGCGTGACGCCACCTGCTTCCTGTCCATGACGGATCGATTAGAGCACATCTGTCAAACTCAAGGCCCGGGGGCCAAATGTGGCCCTCCACATCATTTTATGTGGCCCACAAGAGCATAAAAGGTCAGAGTGTCTAAAAATCAATAGGTCAAAAGTGTGCTTTGATCAAAACTACATTTCCCACAATGCAGTAGTTCAGCCCATTTGAACTCTGACTAAACGTAGTGAACAAAGTTAACGTCCTAACTTGTGTCTGATGTTATTTTTCTTTATTGATTGATAGTTTGATCCTTGATTGATGGAGTTCTGTGGGTTTAATAACCTGACAAATGAAAAGGATTTATGTTAGAACAGAGAAACAAACAAACATGTTTTTTCTGTCTAACTGTAATGTTTGGAACTAGAATAAGTCAGAAATTCACTGATTTAACATTAAGGAGTAGTTACATTTAGTTACATTACATTGAGTTACATTTAGTTACATTTATTAGTTACATTAAGGAGTAGTTACATTTAGTTACATTACATTGAGTTACATTTAGTTACATTTATTAGTTACATTAAGGAGTAGTTACATTTAGTTACATTACATTGAGTTACATTTAGTTACATTTATTAGTTACATTAAGGAGTAGTTACATTTAGTTACATTACATTGAGTTACATTTAGTTACATTTATTAGTTACATTAAGGAGTAGTTACATTTAGTTACATTACATTGAGTTACATTTAGTTACATTTATTAGTTACATTAAGGAGTAGTTACATTTAGTTACATTACATTGAGTTACATTTAGTTACATTTATTAGTTACATTAAGGAGTAGTTACATTTAGTTACATTACATTGAGTTACATTTAGTTACATTTATTAGTTACATTAAGGAGTAGTTACATTTAGTTACATTACATTGAGTTACATTTAGTTACATTTATTAGTTACATTAAGGAGTAGTTACATTTAGTTACATTACATTGAGTTACATTTAGTAACTGTGTTCATCCTGATGAGAACGGCGGGGGCCGGATGACGAAGGCCCTGAGTGGTCCTCGTCACATATTCCCTGGGGAGGAAAGACTGTCTCTGAACAGGCAGTTACGACCCCCCGGACAGCGTCTGCAGCTAGCCGATGCTAAGGAAGGATATTTCCGTCTAACCAGCGACGGAAGAGAAACAGGTTGTTCAGGGTTTGAGGTGCAGACGAGTCCCGAGGTACCGGTGAAAGAAAAGGCAGCGGTGTGTGTTCACCTGGTCAACGTGCTGCTGAGACAGGCAGAGGTCAGGGGACGGTTATTAGGTCCATCCTCTGTGACAGTGGGTCAGTTTGAAACCCGCCATCAGGGCGGTGCCCACAGGGACTCCCCTGGGGCTCCGAGGTGGAAAATCACTCGCTGACCCAATAACACCTCCGGAGAACCTTCCTCACAGTTCTGTTTTCACTAAAACAGTTTCTGCACCCTTCGGGCTTTCGGAGAAATTTCATCAAAATAAATTGAGCTGCAAATGTTTTTGATGGGAAAACAATGTTGATTCACACACCTGGAAAGCTTCAGCTTTAAAAGGTGAAAAATTGTTCGATGGATTAAGAAAATGATCAACAGATGAATTCATGCAGGCATCCGTGGCAATGCATTGTGGGTAAAAGACAGAGATACCCTCCTCTCATCGAGAGTTCAACGTTCTTGACCTGTTTTTGAACGAGAGACCATGATAACGTTCACATGGTGATGAGAGCAATGTGTCGCCGGGTCACTTCAGGTTCGGCTCTCGTAAAAAGGAAATGGCCTCTTGGAGAAGCGGCGCGGCGTGGGTTAATTATTCAACTCACGCATCCAATCAGTAGAGAGGAGGCGTCTCTCCGTCCACCAAATATCTTCACAACCGTTGCAGATAGAGAGATGAAAGAAAAAGCACATGACTCTGACAGCAAAGGGGATGAAAATGAGAAGACGACCTTGACTTTGAGAAAACTAGATCAAGGTCAAAGTTCAACTTTTGTACATTTTTTAACACATATTTCAGGAACCAGATCAGATAGAAAGACGAAACAAAAGGGAGGCAAGGGAACAAAAATTAGACCACAACCTTGACCTTGAAAGACTAAGTCAAGGTCAAATTTTCAGGTACACATCTCAGAAACCTGATGATCACAAAACAAAAAGCAACATTTTCAGGAAGCCAGAGGCACAAAAACGGTGCAGGGTGCCTCTTTGCCTGTCAGGGTGAAACTTTTGACGATGACATTATGGTCTATAAATCATCCCCATCGTCACCAGCTCATCTCTTCTGGATGGGAAACCGAGAAGAACTGGCTGCAGATGAAAGAGGAAGCTGTCAACACGCGTGATGACATTTTATGACCGAGGGTTTTGTGTGTTTTACACCTCATTGCCCTCACGTGATGGGGTGGTAAACACGGAGGCAATTAATGAATAAGCGCAGTGTGTTGATCTGAACCAACATCTGATCCATCCGTTCTCGTTTACATGAGGCAGAACTCTCCTAGCACAAACGTGGAGGTTTGTCGAGCGTGACCCTTCAACACCTGACTGCTTCAACAATAAATAGCTGCCCAGGGATTACGGTAAAGGCAGCTTTCATTAGCGTGTCGATTAGCGTGTCGAACCCATTCAACGGTTTCCAGCTTCAGCTAAATGAGGTGCAGCAGACAGACCGATGGTTTCTGGGCCTCATCAGCAGGACGCTCATGTTGGCCATAGCGACGAGGCTACGTGTGGAGCAGCATGTAGGTCCAGATATCCATCAGGTCCGCTGGCAGCTTCCACAGCCTTGATCTCTGGTGACGACAGCCCGATGATGGATGAGTCGCCGGGTCCCATCATAACACACGGCCTGAGAGGTGGCTTCCATACATTCAGGTGGAATCAGAGGGAGATTATGAAAGCCGTGCCGTGTTTTATCACCTTGACGAAACATCACACGACTCGGCGATAGACGATGTGATGCTAACAGGTTTATGTAGTCAACACCACAGGCTTCCCTTTTTTAAGGCCACGCTTCAGTGACAGCGTCCGTGTCGGCGGCGGAGTCTGAAGCAGTTCAGTCTGTTAGCAGCCCAGAAATAGATCCTGGGTCACACCGCTAAACATAGATCAATAAAAACACCTCCGCTGAGCTCAGGACGTCGCTTTTCCTTCCTGCGTTTTGTAATATTTCATTACAGGTACCCCGTTTCACACACTGAGTCATGAATTGAACCTTTTCTGCTCCTTAATGACAGATGATTGGTTTGCACCTAACTCACGAAATCTGTTCCTCGCATCAGCACAGAAAAGACTCCTGCAGGTTTAACGTCTGAAATGAACGTGACTTCAGAAATGTCTAAATTAATTGCGGAGGAAGTAAACTTTGTTTGAGGCTACGTTTGTTGGAGACTCACTCTCTTCCTCCACGTCAGCGGTCATGTCACATAACCGCCGACGGGTCTTGACCGTTGCCCTGCCGATGACCTGTTAGTGTTCGGGAGCCTCAAACGGGTCACAGGCTTCATCTATAGGAGGATCTGCATAACAACACCTGTCAGGGGCGACGGGGAACGCCGTCTGAACGGTTTGTTGTGCATCCAGAGTGTCCTTGCTGACAATAGACCTGGTGTTTCTGCTGTCCAGTGATATTTGTAATGTATGAGTGGTAAATATCCCCGGGGTCCTGCAGGACAGTGAACGTCTCATGGATCAATGTGGGTTGTTGATGCAGTTTGGTGCATGAGGCGTGTGTGGATCTAGCTTGAAACTAGGTTACCCACATGATCTTCAACTCTGGAGGCGACAAACTCTGACTCGATCCTAGAAAACTTTATTGAGCTACTGAGATATTCAATTCATTTATTCCCCTTCAAATCTGTACAAATGTGTAATTATATAAATGAAATAAAACATAATAATGTAAGTAAGTTACTGGACCAGCTGCAAATTATTATCTATTAAAAACAGCTGTTCAATACGACCATGATATCATCACTTGCAGAATGATCCACAACTATTGCATGATCAGACCTTCACACGTTGCGAGATCACCTGTGGGTGATGTCACAGATCTGCCTCCATTCTGCTGTGGAGGAGACGTCGCTTTAGCCTTCAAACAGGTATGACATGTGTTCACGTCTCAAACAGAGGCAGGAGTCCATCCGGAAATCAATGTTGTAGCACCACCTAGTGTCTGATAGGAGACGGCTCCCCTGCAGTGAACGCTCCAGGCTACTCCGACAAGGGGACGCATTCCCTTCAGGTTTAGGGTCAGGACGGGTGTGGCCCACGAAGTAAAGCTTTCACACCTCATGCAGACACACAGTCATCCTGGTCTAAGGGTATCTCTTGCTCTCAGAAGGGGTGAGATGATTGGAGAACTAGAGGCAGCTGCATCAAAGTGGGTGGGGTTGGCCTGATGAAGAGGGAGTGGCTGGCAAACAGGTGAGGAGGAGGCCAGGTGGAACATGCAGACTGAGGTCCCGCCCACACGGTGCCGGATCTTTTTGAAAACTTTTGTTGTGGTTACACCTTCCGTCCACACGACAACGCAGATATCCGGGACGAAACGCAACTTTTTGAAAGTATTTATTCATTCATTCATTCATTCACATTCCTCGCCAAAGACGCCGACACCAGTTCTGGGTCAGACCAGGGCACGCTGCCCCCTGGTGGAGGTCATCCTCCAGGAGGAACGGCGTGAATCTCCACACATCCCAGTTCTCTCTCCTGTTGTTCTCAAAGGTGTTCTGCTTAAAAACGTTTTGATCAACACACTGACGCGGATACATGTGGACGGAGATTTTATCGAAAACGCTGTCGTGTGGACGTGAATCTTTTTCTACACGGGGTGGACGGGGCCTGACACACATGGCTTTTATGTGCACATCAAAGCTGAGAGTAAAGGTTAGGTCAGATAAAAAAGCTGATGGAAATAAGGTCTTAAATTGTCTTAACATCAAAGCTAACACTAAAGGTTTGTCATGAAAGACAAAAAATGCTGATGGGGTGATAAGGTCTCAACGTGTTCTATGTTTCAGGTTTGGGATTGACCTGAACTTGAATTCATTGTGGAAAAAAAATTACAACATTAGGCAGGTAATATTAACATGAAGAGAGTGAATTGTGTAGACCCTGATTTGTTCTCAACCCATGAGAGTGAATGAAAGGCAGGAAAAGAAATATGTGGCCACTATTGTGTTAAAAAAGGATGACAAGAAATGTAACGAGAAGGATATTGTTGATTTTGATATGTATTCAAATATTTAATACATTCTTCTTTTTGTGCTTTTAAAAAATGCCCAGAATGCAATGAATAATACAAAAGAAAAAGCAGCCAAAAATGGACAAAATGGAAAAATAACACCAACGATGCAAACATTGTTGCTCAAGACGATCATTGAAATATTAGATGTAAGCACACAGATTTATAATTATACATCATATCTTTATATGTATTATATATGTATATATTATATATACATATATAATATGTGAACTGCCATAATTATATCTGTGAGATGTAGGAATCCGATTAAATGAACTGTATCTGTTATTCCAGGACTATTCTGACAGCCATCCTTATTTTATGACACTCTGGCATCAGTTCAAAGAACTGAGAGAGTTGGTGCTTCAAGGCGATCTTCAGAAAATTTGTGACAATCCTGTCCTTTGTCGGATATTAAACGATCCAACAGCAGGTATTTTAACTTCAAACATGGTCCTGTATGAACGTAGAGTACGAACGTAGATTGACCGTTAAATCAAGAGTTCCATCTTTCGATTCAGCTACTTAATCTCGACAGACCTAAACAACGACTGCATCACTGCAGAAGCTGCATCGATCTGTCAATCTCACGTTCTGTCCTTCCCTCACTCGTGAACAAAACCCCAAGATACTTAAACTCCTCCACTTGGGGCACACCGCTGTTTTCCCATGGCCTCGGATTTGGAGATTCTGATCTTCATCCCATTCGCTTTGCACTCACTTTGCCCGAAGGTCCAGGTTTGATGAGCCCAACAGGACAACATCGTCTGCAAAAAGCAGAGATGAAATCCTTTGGTCCCCAAACCGGACTCCCTCCGGCCCCCAGCTGCACCCAGAAATTCTGTCCCTAAAGTTTAAGACCAGAACCGGTGATAAAGAGCAGCCCTGCCAAAGTCTAACATGCACCTGGAACAGGTCTGACTTACTGCTGACAATGCGAACCAAGCTCTCGCTTCAGTCATAAAGGGATTGGACAGCCCTCAGCAAAGGGCTCTGAACCCCATACTCCCAAAGTATGGGGTTTGAAGAACACGGTCAAACTCTTCCTCCCGATCCACAAAGCACATATCAATTAGTAGAGTAAACTCCCAAGAATCCTCGAGCACTCAATGGAGAATGTAGAGCTGGTCCAGTGTTCTGCAACCAGGATGAAAACGGCATTAATCCTCCTGAATCCGCGTTTCGACTATAGGTCTAATCCTCCTCTCCAGTACCCTGGAATAGACTTTCCCCAGGTGGCTGAGGAGTGTGATCCCCCTATAGTTGGAACCAGTTCCCCTTTGTGAAAAGAGGGACCACTGCCCCCGTCTGCCAATCCAGAGGTACTGTCCCTGACTGCCATGCAATGTTACAGAGATGCGTTAACCACGATAATCTCTACACATCCAGACACTTGAGGTACTCTGGGCAAATCTCATCCACTCCCAGTGTCCTGCCACTGAGGAACTTAGCAACTACCTGGTGACTTCAGGTGGATGAGTCCCCCTCTGAGACCTCAGCCTCTGCTTCCCCTAAGGAAGACATGATTGTGGGATTGAGGAGATCCTCAAAGTATTCTTTCCACTGCCCTACAATAACCTCAGTTGAGGTCAGCAGCCTCCGCCTCTACTGTTGACAGTGTTGGGGGTGCACCGCTTCCCCCTCCTGAGGCAACTAGCTGTTTGCCAGAATTTATTTGAGGCCGACTGGGTTTGCGTTCCAGAGCCCAAGCTATGGGTGGAGGTGAGCTTGACTAGGTACAGACTGTACCTCACACCCTTTCTCCCCAGCGAGGTGACATCCCATGTCCCCCAAGCCAGTTTTTTGGCCATGGATTGGGTCATCGACCCCCCCACTGTCGACTGTTCACCCCATTCACACAGTCTTTCAAAGCCGTTGACTTTTCACAAGAAAATTGTTTATGGTTTTGATGTGCCTATGAGTATCATTAGTTCATTAAATCTGAAAGACAGACTTATTATATTTTATTCACCATCAGCGTCTCTTTTCTCACACTAGTGCAGACAGAATCTGAAGAAGTGGATGCTTCATATTCTCTGAACAGCCAAAGTGCAGCGTACTCTGTGCTGCAACAGGTTGGTTCAGGCACCTACGGTCAAGTATTCAACTGCCGAAATGAGACAACCAAACAGCAAGTGGTCTTGAAGAAGTATAAAGAAAATGTTGATGATAGATTTGCACGAAAAGAGGTAATTTCCACGTGTAGACAACACTGTCCGTTCCCTTATTTGATTCTCTTGTCCTGTATGTACGGTGACACAATGTTATGTTCTGTCTCCAGCTGTCTGTGTTAAGGTACCTGAAGAAGATGAACAAGGACAGCAAATACATTGTTAATTTATTAGACTCTTTTGTTGATTGTCAACGGACTTATCTAGTGTTTGAAAAGCTGGAAGAGAGTCTTTTTGAGGCACTTGCAAGAAAACAAAAACCAATGACTCTGCGTATCATTAGACCCATCGCCAAGCAGGTTTGTATTAGTACCTACAAGAAGGGAGGTTGTGTTTACATGCATGTTTACTGATTTTTTTTAACTCTTCATCTTCTCTCGATCTGTTCTTACTTTTGTTTTTTTTTAGTCAAGCAATCAATCGCACATTCATAGATACTGTCAATTTAGCTTTAGCACTTTCAAAGGATGACACTTGAGCTCAGATTCAAAGTCGAATCTCAACCTTGTCCTTTGTTGTTGCGTCCCACTTCAAAGCGGTGATGTATTGTAATTGTCAGTGTTTTGTGTGTTCATCCGTTCATTCTTATGTCCACCAAATATCTTCACAATCGTTGCAGATAGAAAGATGAAACAAAAAGGACATTACTTGGGCAGCAAAGGGGATAAAATGAGATGATGACCTTGATCTTGAGAATACTAGGTCAAGGTCAAATTTCAATTTTTGTACACTCAGGAACCGGATAAGATAGAAAGATGAAGGAGAAGGCTAGTGTGAGACCATAAATCAAAACTAGTGCTTTGATCCACCTATGCACTAGTTTTGATCTATGGTCAAAGCTAGTGCATAGCTTTGACATACCGTGAGAGGTCAAAGCTATACACTTGTCAGGTACTACTTTCAGGGTACCCTGACCTAAGTCGTGGGATGTTGCAGTCTCTGACTGCCTTGGTTCTGGTTTGTTCCTGCAGTTGTTTCTCGGGCTTGAAGAACTCCAGGCTGCAAACATCATTCATGCTGACATCAAACCAAACAACATCATGTTGGTTGATAGCATACACCAGCCTTACAGGGTGAAAATTATAGACTTTGGCATGGCTTTAAAAGGCGACAGAGTACGTCCTAACATGCTTGTTCAGGCAGCTGGGTACAGGTATTTTTCCATGACAAAACTCATGTCTTCAGTTAAACATAGACATTCTCTTATTTTTCATCGCTGCCTCACATTTGTCTTACTTGGCTCTTACTTGGCCTCAGGGCTCCAGAAGTTCTGCTGGGCCTTCCCTTCACGGAGGCCATCGATATTTGGGCAGCTGGCTGCACGCTGGCCTGCCTCTACATGGCTCAGCACCTGTTCCATGGAAACAACTCTTATGAGATGGTAAACACGCACAAACAAATGTACACAGTCATTTGAGGCCATTATGCAGAATGCCAATCACGATTGAAATTTTAATCTACAGATGAAGGAGATTGTTGAACTTCTGGGTCAACCGAGTAGCCAGTGGCTCCGTAAGGGGCCATGTACAGACAGTTATTTCATTGAGGATCAAGCTGCTGATGGCTCCACATGGAGGCTCAGGGTTAAATAACCATGTTACATCTTTATTTGAATGGATTATTTCACTAAAACTTCATTGAAATGGTTCTCATAAATATTTCTGTCTGTAGCCACCAGAATCGGAAGAAATCGTAAAATGCAGAAAAGTGGTCAAATCTCTGCTGGACCTCATGGAAGTAAGCACTTCTTGTCCCATGAGATTAGGTAATTAGGTGCCTGTGGGAAACGTAAGTTGGTTAACTGAAGTGAATCTCAATGATTCCAGATGTACCCATCAAGGGGAGCTGTCCAGCCGTGTGACAAGATGAATTTTATCCTCCTACTGGAAGGGCTCCTGGATGTTGACATGGATAAGAGATTCACTGCCCAACAAGCTCTGAAGAGCCCATTTATAACAATGAAGCACCTGACCAGGCAATATGAGGCCACAGACTAGTAAGTGTCTATATCTACATGTGGAGTTTCAGATAACCACTGATTGATAAATTCACTAACGACTCTGACAAACTTTTCCAGCGTTACCTTGTCTCAGGACACAATGAACATGTGTCTACTGTCTATAGACCGACTTGGCAGCATGGCAGATTGCCCACCTTGTCAACCGTGTTCTGGTAGGTTTTATCTCAAAGGCATATCTTCTGGTGCCAATGATGATACTCAAATGAGAGGGCAAACTTAAAAGTCTCTCTCTGACGTTCTCACCACAGGCAATCCTGAAGCACTGTCAGTCTCCCATGGTGGAGGTCCACCTCATGGAGTGGCTGAAGAACCACAGATACCTTCTGCTGAGAAGAAAAATGTCATTTCCAATCAACACAACTCCAGGGTTTTTGATTGCCCCCCAAAAATGCCAGAATGTGTTGAAAGATTCAACAACAAGCACAAAAAAACACTTCCTGTTTTGGAGGAAGGGGTATCTTCCAACAGTCACTACATTTACTTCCAGGAAATCAGCAGGAGAGTGAGAGAATTTTTTCAACGAATCCGAGCTTGGTTTTCAAGAAGGAATTAAGCGAACAGTCTAATGTGTGAGCTGCACGAACAATATGGATTGATCGACATCGAAAAGGTGATGATGACTTCACAGCACATTGCTGGGGCGGTCCTCCGCCCACTGCAAGACACCTATAGAACCAGAGTCCTACTTAGAACACACAACCTCATCAGAGACGGCACACACTCCTCACATTCCTTCCAACAGGCAGCTGCTGCAGGAGTTTGAAGTCCAGGACCACAAGGCTGGCAAACGCCTCACAATTGGCTAACAAAGAACTTTAATTGCTGCTGTTAATTGTTCATAGTTGTGTTTTATTGTATCATTGTTTCTCCTGTTCTTTTTATTTCTTTTAATGTCATATTTTTCAGGGAGAATGAACAGAATAAAAATTTCAGCTTTTAACACATTTAACTACCTTTTTGCTGTTCTTATGACAGTAAAACTCTTCAGTCTTGAATCTAGTGGGCTGTAGGTCAGCCCACCGCCCACCCAGTTACCCCTACGCTAACTTATAACAGTACCTCATCCCACGTATTCACATCACCAACAATTACAAATGAGTACAAACATACTATATTGCTTCTGTCATGTGCACCAGGAAACAACTCCAGTAAAATAAATGGGATGCCAGTAGCTGGTTTACTACATCAGGCTCGCTTAAAAAAAGTACACTTTTTACTGTTTTGCATCATTTATTACATGTTTTTATATTTTTAAGCTTTTTCATGTTACAACGCCTATTTTTATCAATTGATAAAGCACAAAGTATTCAGCATTTTCCAAAAATGAAATGCATACTGGGCGATTTGGAATGAGGCCATTACAGCCTTCACGAGGTCAATAATTGATATACTTTGATCTGTGACCTTTGTTACCTGCGTACCCACTAACTTTCTAACTTACTTCCAGAGGCACAAGTGCAACGATAACATAGCATCACATCACAGCATGCATTACATCAGCTTCTAGAGTGGAGACTGCTGACCTTGGACTTTTTTGTAGCTGTCGCATTAATTCATTTGTCATTTTCATTTTTTAACTAAATTCTGTGGTTTTTGAACATGACTTTTTGGTGGATTTTATCTTATCTAAATGTACCTGATGGATGATGAAATGCATCAGTCTCACAGAATGACATGTCAGAATGACATTTAACCTAGTCACTCAATGGATTATTAATTCTGGGATGACAAAGGTCACAAAAATTACAAAGGAAAAGGCTTTATATGTATAAAGAATATGGCACAGGGAACACAGGATTCAAATGGACGACGAAGACCACACGAAATCCAAAAGACAGGTTTGATCCAATAATAGAGGTTGGTATTCAAAAATGTAGTCAAAATCAGGCAGAGGTAGCAAAATTGGCAGGCAAAAGGCAAGGTCAAAAACCGGCAAGGTCACAAACAGGCAAGGTCATACAAGTTTGACGATGACCACAGCCAGAAAGGTAAAGGCTGTAAATTATCAGTGTCAACGGTAGGCCGGTCTCAAACACGAATAAATGCAGACGGTTGTGGCAGGAAGAGCAACCGGCAGAAAAAAACTTTAAATAAATTTTAGGGTTCATCTAAAGAATTCCATATCGGATCAGACGTGGCCTGGGTTGATAAAGTCTGCCACAGGCGCCGTTAACCTGCAGGACATCGATGAAAATTTAGCTGATGTCTTCAGATCATCATAATATTTTAGCCCATTTTTGGGGCTTAAGGAGCAGCAGTCCTGCTGTGGATGACTGCAAACTAAGGAAAGCACCTCTCTGTTAGTGATGTTGAACATCGTGGGGGGCTCGGGTTTATTTGACCACTGTCCTCACCAAAGACACCCTCCTCTGCCTCTTCCTCTTTACCAGTGGACTACAGCTATGATTACGTCAGTTTAGGGTCCTGAGGCTTTTTGAAGATTAGATAATTGCATTTTAGACATAAATAATTGACATAAATATGAAAAACAACCAAAAGCAGTCCAAAGGGATCAAAACAAATCAACTGGACTTGTAGGAAGTTCCTTGAAGACATTTGAAGACTTTGGTTAAAGTGAATGAAAGTCAGGTTCAACGCTGCAGAGTCAAAAATAAAATATGATCCAGACTTAAAACATCATGTGGGTTTCAATTTAACACCTTTGGCATTTCAACAACTTTGCCTTGCATCTTTTTAAAAAGTCAGAGAAAGGTGTAAATATGGATATTACAATTCATAGATTCCCATCAATTTAAATCAGTAATAATAATCAGGGTGTGTGAACTTCAGTCAGTCAATGGAGACTTTAAGGTCCTTTCTTGTCTGCCGTGATGTCATTAGTGGCCTGATAGCGGTTTGATTTGGTTTTAACTAACCTTTGAAGGACCGACCCCCTGAATGGATCTTTGTGCCTATCCGACCCCAAAGATGGGGGGGGGGGTTACTCCAGTGTTTGCATAGTGGAGGTTATACCTTGATAACCTCCATTATGCAAGTGTGCATGGCAGTTGGTTGGTTGACAGATGGACTCAGGCAGCATTGCTTGGCTTAGGTGAGGGCACCATGACATGACAGCCAGTGGTTGTGTGTGCTCACAATGAATGCTAACAGCATATAAAGGTTCCCCCCATCCCTCTCTAAGCATTTTTGTGACCAGCCTGCAGCTGCAGCTCTGACAGAGTTATCACCATGAAGCTGGTTTGGACGCTGCTCTTGGCGTTGGGATGCGGCCTCGTTCTCGGCGCGCCGGTGGACCAGGATGGCCTGAAGGACGGGTCCTGCGATGACGCGTTTGCAAAGAGCGCCGCAACAGAGGCTCTGAACAAGATCAACCGGGACCGGCAGGAGGGCTACATCTTCAGCCTCCACCGCCTCTCCAACGTCCACACCAAGATGCATGTGAGTCATGCCGCCAAGCCGCCCTGATGCTGGCACATTCATTTATGTCTTGATCTAGAGCCACAAATCTGAACTATTTCCTCATCAATTGACAAAAAACATGTGGAAACCCATCAGAAGTAGCTTTAGCACTGACTCATCATGTTAGCATCAAACTAACATGATGAATGCAGAATCACACAGTGATCTTTGATCTTTGACCTGTTCCATTGGAAAGGGAGTTTTTTTCTGGGAAAGGATGGCCCAGACCCAAAACCATCAAGTTCTACGGGTTTAAATAAGTGGGTGAACAGACGATATGTGATTCTGATCAAGATGTTATTGACCATGTGATTGATTGATCAATTGTCCATCGCAGGGAGAGGACGGCATAGTTTTCTACCTGACTATGGACGTTGTTGAGACCAACTGCAGCGTTCTCAGCAGGAGGGACTTCAAGAGCTGTGAAGTTCGTCCTGTCGACACCACGCCGGTTAGAAAACACTCTCTACCATCAGAAACACACATACACACACACATATGTGCAGCACATTCACACAGTGTGTGTGTCTCTGCAGGTCTATGGTCAATGCAAGGCTGCAATCTACATCAACAAGGTGCACGACGTGGTGCGACTCTACAAATACAGCTGTGCAGTCAGACCAGGTAAATGAAAACAGCACCACTGATGATGATTTTTCTATCAACTGTTTGCTTCAGTCTATTACCTTGTTTCTTGGCTGTTAGCTTTACCACATAGCATAGCCAAAAATGCAGAAGACTATAAGCATCTACTTTTTTTCTCACAAGCATGAGACATACAGTATATAAACAATAATGTGCAGCGGAAGATGCTACCATAGTTTGACTGGATCAGTTTTGGGCAGTTTGAGATGGTGCCTTGCTCCATGGCACCTGGGCACTGCTCAAGAGGTAAACTGGCTCCAAACTTTTTGATCCACATGTGTCATGAACCAGCTGCCCTCCAGTCCCCAGCCCAAGACCCAGTGAACTCACCTACTGCCACCCCAATTACGGGATGTAATATAATCTTGTGTTTTGTCTCAGTTCCTTCAGATCGTGTGGGTGCACTGTGTCCTGACTGTCCAACCCTCATCAGCCCGGATAATGATGAGGTGAAGAAGACATTGGAACTCTCCTTGGAGGCATTCAACAAAGTGAACAGATTGGCCAATCGCTTCGCCCTGCTCAAAATCACCCGCGCTCGGTCAGGGGTAGGTCCAATACTTCCAATAACGCTGAGATAGAACAAGCACTTTTTTTACGCATGGGGTTGGGCTATGGACAATGATTACTGATTCCACATCTGCTTCCACTCAAACCAAACTTTAGAATCTTCCATCTCGCCCTGTCACACTTTTCATGTTTTTAAGGTTGAAAACTAAATCACCTGCATACCGTTTTAAGAAAAGAAAGTTCCTGGATAGACACCTTTGTCTCCTACCCTGAAATTCAAAGGCTTCTCTCTTGATCTATCTTTTCGGAAATTAAAACCAATAATGACTGCTAATGAAAAATGCACAGGCAGAGGTCTTTACCATCCACTCGTGCAGATGGACTCCTAAGCTACTCGTCCTTCATGGCCAACCCTTCTGAGCCTCCGTCTATTGTTCATCCAGTCGACCAAGGTATTGACATACCGTGATGCATTTGAAGGTTTCTTGCTCTTTGTGTACCCAGATGCGAAACATGATCCATTACAATGTGGAGTACACTATCCAGGAAACCACCTGCCCCAAGACCACAAAGGCAACTGAGGCTCAGGATTGCCCCCTAATGGACAGCGAATTTGCTGTGAGTTGAGATCATCTTACGTTTTGCATCAGAACTCAACCCTGGGTGTCCCCTCTCTAAGCGGTTTTCTTCTTCTCTCTTCAGCACAAGGGTTTCTGTAAAGGTTACCTCTTCTACTCCACCGTGGGTGAGGGATCAGACGTTAGCGTAGACTGTGAGATCTACGAGCCTGAGGTAACCCATGACGAAACACAGGCGTCACTCACAAGTAAAAAATGCCTGATTTAAATGTATTGATGAAGCAGTGAGACCATGAATGAATGAATATCCAATACATGTTCCTCCAGGCTGCTGACAGAGAGCACCGTCACCCCAATGGCCACACTCACAGAGACCACCACCACCACAGCCACACTGACATCGAGGACCACCACCACCACCCCCACGACCACAGAGACCACCACCACCACCCCCATGACCACACTGACATCGAGGACCACCACCCCCATGACCACACTGACTTTGAGGACCACCACCACCACCCCCACGACCACAGAGACCACCACCCCCATGACCACACTGACTTTGAGGACCACCACCACCACCCCCACGACCACACAGACCACCACCACCACCCCCATGACCACACTGACATCGAGGACCACCATCACCACCACCCCCACAATCACACTGACTTAGAGGAGCACCAACCCCACGACCACACTGACATCGAGGACCACCACCACCACCCCCACGACCACACTCACATCGAGGACCACCACCACCCCCACGACCACAGAGGCCACCACCATCACCCCCACAATCACACTGACTTGGAGGACCACCACCCCCACGACCACACTGACATCGAGGACCACCACCACCACCCCCATTACCACAGAGACCACCACCCCCATGACCACAGAGACCACCACCCCCATGACCACACTGACATCGAGGACCACCACCACCCCCACGACCACAGAGACCACCACCCCCACGACCACAGAGACCACCACCCCCACGACCACACTGACATCGAGGACCACCACCCCCACGACCACAGAGACCCCCACGACCACGCAGACCATCACCACCACCCCCACAACCACACTGACATCGAGGACCACCATCACCACCACCCCCACAATCACACTGACTTGGAGGACCACCACCTCCATGACCACACTGACATCGAGGACCACCACCACCACCCCCACGACCACAGAGACCACCACCCCCGTGACCACAGAGACCACCACCACCACCCCCATGACCACACTGACATCGAGGACCACCACCACCACCCCCACGACCACATCGACCACCTCCACCACCCCCACGACCATGCAAACCATCACCACCACCCCCACAACCACATTGACTTGGAGGACCACCACCTCCATGACCACACTGACATCGAGGACCACCACCACCACCACCCCCATGACCACAGAGACCACCACCACCACCCCCATGACCACACTGACATCGAGGACCACCACCACCACCCCCACGACCACAGAGACCACCACCACCACCCCCACGACCATGCAGACCATCACCACCACCCCCACAACCACAATGACTTAGAGGAGCACCACCCCCACGACCACACTGACATCGAGGACCACCACCACCACCACCCCCATGACCACAGTGACTTGGAGGACTACCACCATCCCCACGACCACAGACACCACCCACATGACCACAGAGACCACCACCACCATCCCCATGACCACAGAGATCACCACCACAACCACCATCACGAGACCTCCACCCATGACCACCCGGAGGGTGCTGTGAGGTTCCTGCCCCCCCTGGGCAAACCAGTGACTCTGCCTGCTTTTCCTGATGTGTCCTTCAGTGGCCCAAACGTGGAAGTCACTCTGCCCGACAAGGAAGACCCCCAGATCCCTGGACTAACGGAACCCACCGTCCGGTCTTTCCCCAGCGTAGCCTCGTCCCAGTGCTCCGCCCCAACGGCTAAGGGCACCTTGGTGGACGAGCTCTTTGCCTCTGACCCATTGTTTAAATTAAAAGCATGAGATGAATGGAAGGCACAGAGTTTAAAAACTAACACAAAGACTGAAGCATGAGCAAGACAGCAAATTACAGCATTTTATCCAGAAACATGGCAGGTGGCATGAAACGACTTGATTGTCTCCAATCCAAACTTCTAGGTTTACCCAAACATCTGCATCCTGGATCTGGAAAAACAGGCTGACATTCATTTAGTGAAAGATAATGAGACTCAAGAGTTCAAATTCAAATTCAATCTTTCATAAATCATGAAATACATACATATGAAATATTGGTGAATAAAAAAGAAAAGAAAAAGTACTTCGGAACGTGGAACTTTATGAAACCTGAAAGAAATGTCAGCTTTTTCAGAACAGTTTACTCTTCCAAGAGCAGCTGATTACGAGAGTACTGCAGGTCAGTCAGAACAGGAAATAAAAACTGTACATGTTCAGAAAAGAAAACCATAAATATGTCATATGTGACACCTCACCGGGTCATAAACTAAAAACTTGGAACACCTCAACATTCTGTGTAGCGTCCTCTTGTGGGATTAGCTAACACTACGCGTTACAATAGCAGCCAGCATGCTGATGGTCCTGATAACATCACTACAGCAACACAACAGCAGCACAAAAGGATTGATTAATTGATGGATGACAAATAAGAAATGCAAAAAAACAACCTGTGGAATAGTATTGTGTATTATTTCTGACATAACGATGTAAATTTAATGTTAATAAATTGTTATAACCTCCTTTTTAAGTGCTGCTTGATCATTTTAGAACATATGTCAGTCTGATATTTAATGTCCATCATGGGGGATGTACGTTAACCATGTATGTGCCAAGTTTCACAAAACATACCATGTTGGCAAGATCAGGAGGTTGGCAGTGGGGTTTTTTTTCTCAATGAAACAACCCAATGAAGAATGAAGGAAAGAAGAAAGCGACCAACGGTCCAAAGATCAGTACAAATAAAATGTCTTTCAGCATTTTCAAATTGCCTTTATATTTTCTTTATTTCCTCTGTGCCTCCATTTCTTTAATGGTTTAAAAAGAGACAATTACATTTCAAGTAAGGAGGCTTGAAGTTTCAGAAACTGGCCTTGGTTGAAATGAACAAACTGATGGAACATCTGTCTTCATATGAAAGTGAAGCTGATAAAGGTGTCCAAGTCTCACTCGTTAGCATCAGTGCTAACAGTAGGCGTGTTAAGACTGGCAGCAGGCTTTGCAGGGGCCTTCAGGCCAACAGTCATGGTTCCTCTGTCATCCTGCTTTGAATAACAGTCTTCTCAGCTCAGACGTGTTTGCAGGAGAGTGTTATAAAGGCCAGTCTGGATCAATAGGTGTGTCTTGTTCAGTGGTTCAGGGTGCTGATGAAAACCCAGTGCTACGTTGCAGACACTGGTCTGTCGTTGGCTGTTCTCCAAAGGAGTGGACCACTGACCTTCCCACTGTCTGAACGGGTCAGTGGTCGATCGAGCAGCAGCAGATAGCAGATGTTTGCTCTTCATTTTGGAAGGAGGACAAAGTCCAGGATTGGCATCATGTGTCTGTCAAAACCCTTCTGTAAAAACGAGGTCTAGATCCGGTCAGGTAAGCCCTTCCAACCATAGCCGGCGTTCCTTTAAATAGGTTCATCCAAGTCAGTTGGTTTTTACTTTACCAGCTGTGTGTCACGGTTCATTATTTGGGTCATGTTGCTCTGCTGTGCTGGGCTGTGGTGAGAGGCGGGGCCAAACTGGTGGGCAGAGCCTCGTCTCCACACCTGTGCCTGATTGGGTTGATTAGCCTGAGGCTTTTTAAGCCGACTTGTCTTTGGGTTCTTTGCCAGGTTGTTTTCGTACTTTTGTCTGTGCCTGTAGTTTACTGGGTTTAGTGAGTTTTCTATGAATGAAGACTTCTCTACTGGTGTCCTGCTTATGGGTCCTAATCCTGTGTTTTGTGACACTGTGTTAGTGATGGTGAGATGAAGCCTCATAAGGCTTCAAACCACTTCAGGCACCTGGTTTGAGTAACTTTTAATTTCTTGATGCTTCATGAGCACACAAAACCACCTGCTGGCCCTAGATACCATTACAAGCAGCTGTTGTGTCTTCATGTCTGACATCTGTTTTGGCTCTTGGAAATGACTATGTATTACCAAAAAATGTATGACCAAATAATTGACAAAATGCATGATAATATATAGATAAATACATGGGGAAAACATGCAAACTCCACTCAGAGTGGGACGCAAACCCGGAGCCCCCTTGCCGTGCGGCGACAGCACCACCCACTGCGCCACCATGCTGCCACCTGAGTGGTTTTTGTCGCTGTCAAAACTCACGGGAAACTCCGTAGCGAGGCTTTGGACGTCATTGTTATCAGCTCCTCCCCTAGATGAAGCAAGGCTTGATACGTGCGTCAAGGAAACGCCCCCTCCCCTACACGGCACATGCTTTGAAGCCTCGATACATCACTACTGTGAGTGTCAGGATGAATGTGTACCCGTTGGTTCTGGTTCTGGTTCTGGCGTTGCTGCTGCAGGTGGGAGGAGCCTGTCCAGAGCCTCCAGGCTGCAGCAGCCCTGAGATGGTGGGGGCCGCCGAAGACGCCCTGGAGCAGATCAACCGGGACCGGACACATAGGACCTCATAGGACCAGCTATGAGGTCCTCCTCACCTCTTGGGACCGGACCTCATACAGCCTCTACAGGCTGTAAGAAGTCACTGCCACTGCTGGGGTGAGGACACACACACACACACACACACTGATCTTGTGACCTGGACAAGGGGTGGGCTTTTTTTTTTTTCCCTAAGGGGACACATAAAAATTTGAAAATATTGCACTGGGCCAAACCAATATGTTGAATTCTGGTCGGGTCATAAAGTCAACAGTCTGAGCAGGCATTTGTGAAGTGAAGACCCTTGACTGGAATGTACTCTGAATGCTGAATTCTGCTTACTATTGTTTCATTTCTTTCTTACTTATTACGGAAATTACAATTTATAGTGTGGGTTCTGTCTGAGTTCTGCGGCTGGATTGGTAAGGTCCAAATTGTAAGTAGGTGTGGGTGTGTACGTGAGTAGTTGCTTGTCTTTCATGTTGTTCTGTGATGTGCTGGCAACTTGTCCAGAACATCTCCCCGTCACATGCCCATGAGTCTGCTGCGATAGGCTCCAGCAGTAAATAATCAGTGTGTGAACTTCAGCCAATCAATGGAGAGTTTAACTCCCTCCTTGTCTGCTGTGATTTAATTAGTGCCCTGATAGCGGTTAGATTTGGTTTTAACCTCTCTTTAAAGGATCGACCCCCTGAATGGATTTTTGCTCCATTCGACTCCCCCCGACCCCCAGGACGAGGGGGTGACTCCAGTGTTTAAATATCTCCTGATAACCTCCATTATGCAAGTGTTCACTACAGCATTGCTTTGTTTAGTTGGGGTTTGGGGGGGTCAATGGTTATATTTACCAGACCTGACGTGACATCCAGTGGTTGTGTGTGCTTACAATGAACACTAACGGCATATAAAGGTTCCCCCCGTCCCTCTCCAAGCATCTGCAGCTGTGACAGAGTTATCACCATGAAGCTGGTTTGGACGCTGCTCTTGGCGTTGGGATGTGGTCTTGTTCGCGGCGTGCCAGTGGACCAGGACGGCCTGAAGGACGGGTCCTGCGATGACGCGTTTGCAAAAAGCGCCGCAACAGAGGCTCTGAACAAGATCAACCGGGACCGGCAGGAGGGCTACATCTTCAGTCTCCACCGCCTCTCCAACGTCCACACCAAGATGCACGTGAGTCACGCCGCCAAGCCGCCCTGATGCTCAACACAGAAAGGTCAGGCTTTAGAGGTGCATTCCTTTACATCTTGATCTAGAGTCACAAATCTGAACATTTTCCTCATCAACTGACAAAAAACATGTGGAGACCCATCAGAAGTAGCTTCAGCACTGAGTCATCACGTTAGCATCAAACTAACCCTCCATCTAACCCTGTCCTTTGCATCCTCTTCTCTCACACCAACTACCTTCATGTCCTCTTTCACTACATCCATAAACCTCCTCTTTGGTCTTCCTCTAGACCTCCTGCCTGGCAGTTCAAAACTCAGCATCCTTCTACCAATATATTCACTATCTCTCCTCTGGACATGTCCAAACCATCTCAGTCTGGCCTCTCTGACTTTATCTCCAAAAGTTCAACGGGTTTAAATAAGCGGGTGAAAGAGGACATGTTCCTTTACTCTGAAGCAATGTCTGAGTCTTTAAAAATAAGCCTGGTACGAAGGGCATTGTTTCATAAGGTTCAGACTGGGTCTAAAAATCAAACATATAAGGATTGTATGTATATTACATTACACATATATTATGTATTTTATTTATAATATATGTATAATGTAGCCGCAAGAGGGCACAAGCCAGTGTCTTATTGTGCCGGTCCCAAGCCCGGATAAATACAGAGGGTTGCGTCAGGAAGGGCATCCGGCGTAAAACTTTTGCCAAATCAAAGATGCGAATCAAACATATGACTTCCATACCGGATCGGTCGAGGCCCGGGTTAACAACGACCGCCATCGGCGCTGTTGACCTACAGGGCGCCGGTGGAAATTGGATTACTGTTGGTCGAAGAAGGAGAGGAGGAAAGTGCGTTCGCACGAAGAAAGAGAAGAGGAGCGCCAAGAGTATAGGACTAAGAGTAGGGACGTTGAATGTTGGAACTATGACAGGAAAAGGTAGAGAGTTGGTCGACATGATGCAGAGGAGGAAGGTAGACATACTGTGTGTCCAGGAGACCAGGTGGAAAGGTAGCAAGGCTAGAAGTTTAGGAGCAGGGTTCAAGTTGTTCTATCATGGTGTAGATAGGAAGAGAAATGGAGTAGGAGTTATCTTGAAGGAGGAGTTTGTTAGGAATGTCCTGGAGGTAAAAAGAGTGTCGGATAGAGTGATGAGTCTGAAGCTAGAAATAGAAGGTGTGATGTTCAATGTTGTTAGTGGGTATGCCCCACAGGTAGGATGTGAGCTGGAGGAGAAGGAGAAATTCTGGTTGGACTTTGATGAAGTGATGCAGAGCATACCTAGAAGTGAGAGAGTTGTCATCGGTGCAGACTTCAATGGACATGTTGGTGCAGGTAACAGAGGTGATGAGGAAGTGATGGGCAGGTTTGGTATCCAGGAGAGGAACGCAGAAGGACAGATGGTAGTTGACTTTGCAAAAAGGATGGAAATGGCTGTAGTGAATACTTTTTTCCAGAAGAGGCAGGAACATAGGGTGACCTATAAGAGTGGTGGTAGGAGCACACAGGTAGACTACATCTTGTGTAGACGATGTAACCTGAAGGAGATCAGTGACTGCAAAGTAGTGGTAGGCGAGAGTGTAGCCAAACAGCATAGAATGGTGGTGTGTAGGATGACTCTGGTGGTGAGGAAGATGAAGAGGACAAAGACAGAGCAGAAGACGAAATGGTGGAAGCTAAAAAAGGAAGAGTGTTGCATGACCTTTAGGACGGAGTTAAGACAGGCTCTGGGTGGTCAGGAGGTGCTTCCAGATGACTGGACAACTACAGCTAATGTGATCAGGGAGACAGGTAGGAGAGTATTTGGTGTGTCATCTGGAAGGAAAGTAGATAAGGAGACTTGGTGGTGGAATGAGGAGGTACAGGAGTGTATACAAAGAAAGAGGTTAGCTAAGAAGAAGTGGGACACTGAGAGGACTGAGGAGAGTAGACAGGAGTACAGGGAGATACAGCGTAAGGTGAAGGTAGAGGTAGCAAAGGCCAAACAAGAAGCTTATGATGACTTGTATGCTAGGTTGGACAGTAAGGAGGGAGAGACTGATCTATACAGGCTGGCAAGACAGAGAGATAGAGATGGGAAGGACGTGCAGCAGGTTAGGGTGATTAAGGATAGGGATGGAAGTCTATTGACAGGTGCCAGCAGTGTGATGGGAAGATGGAAAGAGTACTTTGAGGAGTTGATGAACGTGGAAAATGAGAGAGAACAAAGACTAGAAGAGGTGACTGTTGTGGACCAGGATGTAGCAAAGATTAGCCAGGATGAAGTGAGGAGAGCACTGAAGAGGATGAAGAGTGGAAAGGCAGTCGGTCCTGATGATATACCTGTAGAGGTTTGGAAGTGTCTAGGAGAGGTGGCAGTAGAGTTTCTGACTGGGTTGTTCAACAGGATCTTAGATAGTGAGAAGATGCCTGAGGAGTGGAGGAGAAGTGTGCTGGTGCCCATTTTTAAGAACAAGGGAGATGTGCAGAGTTGTGGCAACTACAGAGGAATAAAGCTGATGAGCCATACAATGAAGTTATGGGAAAGAGTAGTGGAAGCTAGACTAAGGGCAGAAGTGAGCATTTGTGAGCAGCAGTATGGTTTCATGCCAAAAAAGAGTACTACAGATGCAGTATTTGCTTTGAGGATGTTGATAGAGAAGTACAGAGAAGGCCAGAGGGAGCTGCATTGTGTTTTTGTAGATCTGGAGAAAGCTTATGACAGGGTGCCCAGAGAGGAACTGTGGTATTGTATGAGGAAGTCTGGAGTGTCAGAGAAGTATGTTAGAGCGGTGCAGGACATGTATGAGGACTGTAAGACAGTGGTGAGGTGTGCTGTAGGTGTGACAGAGGAGTTCAAGGTGGAGGTGGGACTGCATCAGGGATCAGCTCTGAGCCCCTTCTTGTTCGCTATGGTGATGGACAGGCTGACAGACGAGGTTAGACAGGAATCTCCATGGACTATGATGTTTGCAGATGACATTGTGATCTGCAGTGAGAGTAGGGACGAGGTGGAGGAGAAGCTAGAGAGGTGGAGGTTTGCCCTGGAAAGGAGAGGAATGAAGGTTAGCCGCAGTAAGACAGAGTACATGTGTGTGAATGAGAGGGACCCAAGTGGAAGAGTGAGGTTACAGGGAGAAGAGATCAAGAAGGTGGAGGATTTTAAGTACTTGGGGTCAACAGTCCAGAGCAATGGAGAGTGGGGAAAAGAGGTGAAGAAGCGTGTCCAGGCAGGATGGAATGGGTGGAGAAAAGTGTCAGGTGTGATGTGTGATAGAAGAGTTTCAGCTAAAATGAAAGGAAAGGTGTACAAAACTGTGGTGAGACCAGCGATGTTGTTTGGTCTAGAGACAGTGTCACTGAGGAAAAGACAGGAGACAGAGCTGGAGGTAGCAGAGATGAAGATGCTGAGGTTCTCTCTGGGAGTGACCAGGAAGGATAGGATCAGGAATGAGTACATCAGAGGGACAGCACATGTTAGAGGTTTTGGAGATAAAGGCAGAGAGGCCAGACTGAGATGGTTTGGACATGTCCAGAGGAGAGATAGTGAATATATTGGTAGAAGGATGCTGAGTTTTGAACTGCCAGGCAGGAGGCCTAGAGGAAGACCAAAGAGGAGGTTTATGGATGTAGTGAAAGAGGACATGAAGGTAGTTGGTGTGAGAGAAGAGGATGCAAAGGACAGGGTTAGATGGAGGCGGTTGATTCGCTGTGGCGACCCCTGAAGGGAAAAGCCAAAAGGAAAAGAAGAAGATTTATAATATATGTATACATTATCAGTCTTTCATGATATGATCAAAAGATACGTGATTCTGATCCGCATATTATTGACCACGTGATTGATTGATCATGTGTCCATCACAGGGAGAGAATGGCGTTGTTTTCTACCTGACTATGGATGTTGTTGAGACCAACTGCAGCGTTCTCAGTAGGAGGGACTTCAAGAGCTGTGAAGTTCGTCCCGTCTCCAGCACGCCGGTTAGAAAACACACACACATACACACACACGCACACACACACACTGGGATCGCATATGTGCAGCATATTCAAACAGTGTGTGTCTCTGCAGGTGTATGGTCAATGCAAGGCTGCAATCTACATCAGTAAAGTGAACAGAGTGGTGCGACTCTACAAATACAGCTGTGCAGTCAGACCAGGTAAATGAAAACGGCACCACTGACAATGATTTTTCTATCAACTCTTGGCTTTAGTTTATTAGTTTGTTTCTTGGCTGTTAGCATTAGCACATAGCACAGATTAGTAAAGAACTGGTTGACAAACTGTGGTGAACTTTGGTTGAAGGCTTTGGAATGTGGCCAGGAATTATCCGGTTATTTTTTGGGTGTATCTGGTTAAGTTATGCTCTGTTAGATTAACTGCAGCTAACCTCAGTTCACTTAAATTCAACTAAATACACTTAGTTAAGCTGATCTACGACTGGAGTCGGCAACCCAAAAGGTTCAAAGAGCCATGTTGGACCAAAAACACTCAAATCAAGTCTGTTTGCTACTGCAAAAAATAAAGTTAAAGGGAGGAGAAGTGAAAGAGCCTCGCTGGTGAATCCAGTCAGCTGGAGCTCCAATGACAGAACAGTGTTTCCTCTCCTTTTACGGAGCATGTTTAGGTGACATGTCATGTCCACCATGAAATGGAGTCTTTCCAGCCTCTGTGTCTTCCAGTTGTGGGTAGTTCAGGTCTTTGCCTTTCAGGAATGTTTTTATGTGTTCTAAACAAGCAACAAGACGACACGAAACCTCCACCCTGGACAACCAGTGGACTTTGTTGTGTAGCAGGAGATCCGAATACCCACTTTCAACTTCATCTAGCAGTTCCCAGAACTGATGGTGATTTAATGCTTCAACAATTACCTTGTTTATCATCTGAAGGACAAGGATCTACATCTCCATACACTCTAGGGGGAATAGATTTTTTATGTAGTTTTTAAAATATTGGAAAACATTCAGAATATTTGTCAGGCTTGTGCTCCTACAGAAGCCATAGCCACTAGGGTGGCGCTAAAGAGCCGCATGCGGTTCAAGAGCTGCAGGTTGCTGACCCCTGATCTACGATAAATTCAGTTCACTCAGCTCAGTTGATTCATTAAGTTTGAATCAATACCTCTGAGACCACAGTGAGATTGTGAGATGCAACACAAATATGTGATGTGTGTGTCTTCCAAACCACATTTGTCTCAGTTCCTCCGGAGAGGGTGGTTATGCTGTGTCCTGACTGTCCAACCCTCATCAGCTTGGATAGCGATGAGGTGAAGAAGATGTTGAAATTGTCCCTGGAGAAGTTCAACAAAGAGAACGGATTGGCCAATCACTTTGCTCTGCTCAAAGTCTCCCGCGCTCAGTCAGGGGTAAGTCCAATATTTTGGAAAGATGGAGTTGGAACTACAATTTTTTTTGGGGTACTGGGGTACTGAATCCAAATCTAAAGCCTCCACATACCGTGATGCCAGTGAAGGTTTTTTGCTTTGTATACCCAGATGGGGATGGTGACATATTACAATGTAGAGTACACCATCCAGGAGACCACCTGCCCCAAGACCACAGAGGCAACCAAGCCTCAAGATTGCCCCATGATGGACTGTGAATTTGCTGTAAGTTGAGAATCAGTCAGAGCCCTTCCCTGGGTGTCCCCTCTCTTACTGGTTTTCTTCTTCTCTCTTCAGCACAAGGGTTTCTGTAAGGCTTCCCTCTTCTACTCCTCTATGGGTGAGGGATCAGATGTTAGCGTAGACTGTGAGATCTACGAGCCTGAGGTAAGCTATGACGAAACACAGAAGTCAGGAGCAAAGAATGCCTGGTGTAGGAATCGTAATAAATGTTTCTGCAGGCTGCTGAGAAAGAGAAGAAGCTGCACCTGCTGGGTGATGGGACTGACCACAACCACACGAATGCACATGAGCCAGAAGACGGACATGACCACATCCACGACCACACCGAGGGCCACGGCGCTCACGTCACCACCCACGTGCACACTGACCAAGACTCCCACCACCACACCCACGACCACAGTGCAGGCAGCAGCCACAAGCATGCTCATGATCACAGCCACGACCACGGGCACGGCCACGACCACGTGCACGCTCATCACGCTAAGGCGCACGACCACAGTGGCGACTCGCCCAACCACCACCACAAGTACAGTCACCCTGAAGGCCAGGGAACCCATGAGCACGATCACGAGCTCGCCCTGGACCACGACCACAAGCACGGTCACCTGCATGAGCATGAGCACCACCACCATCACCACGACCACGACCACGAGACCTCCGCCCATGACCACCCAGAGGGCGCCGTGAGGTCGCTGCCCGCCCTGGGCAAACCTGTGACTCTGCCTGCCTTTCCCGATGTCCCCACCGGCAGCCCCGAGGTAGGAGTCACCCTGCCCACCAAGGAAGATCCACAGATCCCTGGAATGATGGAACCCACTATCCAGTCCTTCCCTAACGCAGCCTCATCCCAGTGCACCACCCTGGTGGCAAACGAGAACCTGATGGATGAGCTCCTCGCTTCTGACCCCTTGTTTCAATTGTAAGCCTGAGACGAATGAAAGACGAGGAGTTTTAAAAACTAACACAAGGACTGAAGTGTAGACAAGACAGCAAATTATAGCATTTTATTCAGAAACATGGAAGCTGGCATGGAGCAGAGTAATTATTCCTACTCCACTCCAGTCTTGTAGCTTATGCTGAGTGCAGAACATTTCTTTGTTGGTTAGAATTTGATTCTTAAAACCTTCCCCGGGCAACTGTTTGGTCAGAGCATCCTGGCTGAACAAGAGAACGCGAAAAAAACTCCATTTTGTATCGTCACATATCACCTGTGATCTGCTGAACAAAGCAATAAACGTACCACAAACTACTAATCTAGTGTCTTTTTGTGTCTTTCATACATCAGTGTGAAAAATTGATAAGTAGAGGGAAATTCCTTCAAAGATTTCACATCTGTCTGGAGATGAAGGAAGTTCTAGCAGGACATGAGGATGACAAACGGCTAAATGACGGTCAGTGGATGTCAGCGGAGTCGAGTCAAAGTCCTGTTCCTTTTGAGTGGTGCAATATGGGCTCATGCTTTTATGTAAGGTTCATTAACAAAGACCATATAATCTGAATATATTTATGAATAAATATACTGTATGTTGTGCATTTTGTAGTAGGTAGATCGTCTTGACTTGGTCATTTTATAGGTAGCTCGCATGCTGAAAACATCAGTACCCCTGAGTGCCACGTTCCAAACAGTTTACTCTTCCAATAACAGTTGATTATGACTGATCAGTCAGAATGGGAGGTAAAAACTGTCATCAACAATGTACGTTCACAATTGATAAAAGAAAACTACAAAAATGACTGATGTGAGGCCTCACAGGGTAATAAATTAAACTTTGGAACACCTCAGCATTCTGTAGCGTCCTCTTGTGGCCAGAGTTGTTTTCTTCCTGTCTTTCTTTGCTTATTCCACCAGGTCCTGACTAGAGACCCAATCAGAGCAACAGGAGGCACCTGGAAGGCTCCGCCAACGTAACAACACCTGAGGAGCAGGAACCAGCAGTAGCTTGGAAGTTGGTTTCTGTCAGTAAAGCTGTGACATCTTCTCAGGTTGGTTGCCTTCAGCAGCACAAATCTGAACATTTTCCTCATCAACTGACAAAAAACATGTGGAGACCCATCAGAAGTAGCTTCAGCACTGAGTCATCACGTTAGCATCAAACTAACAATCTAACCATCAAGTTCATTGGATTTAAATAAACGGGTGAAAGAGGACATGTTCCTTTACTCTGAAGCAATGTCTGAGTCTTTAAAAATAAGCCAACAAATCAGAGACGGGTACAAAGGGCATTGTTGTATAAGGTTCAGATTGGGTCTAAAAATATAACATATAAGGATCTAAGTCAGGTTGCGATTTGAGAAACTCTTTTTTAGGTTAATGGTTAGGACCTAAAAGACAACATTCAGAACAGTTGAACATTCATATTTAACACAAACTTTAAAAGACATCAAACATTTGATTGTTTCTTGAAGCTACTGAACACCTGATCCAGGTTTTTATGATCAGGGGTCGCCACAGCGAATCAATTGCCTCCATCTAACCCTGTCCTTTGCATCCTCTTCTCTCACACCAACTACCTTCATGTCCTCTTTCACTACATCCATAAACCTCCTCTTTGGTCTTCCTCTAGGCCTCCTGCCTGGCAGTTCAAAACTCAGCATCCTTCTACCAATATATTCACTATCTCTCCTCTGGACATGTCCAAACCATCTCAGTCTGGCCTCTCTGACTTTATCTCCAAAACCTCTAACATGTGCTGTCCCTCTGATGTACTCATTCCTGATCCTATCCTTCCTGGTCACTCCCAGAGAGAACCTCAGCATCTTCATCTCTGCTACCTCCAGCTCTGTCTCCTGTCTTTTCCTCAGTGACACTGTCTCTAGACCAAACAACATCGCTGGTCTCACCACAGTTTTGTACACCTTTCCTTTCATTTTAGCTGAAACTCTTCTATCACACATCACACCTGACACTTTCCTCCACCCGTTCCATCCTGCCTGGACACGCTTCTTCACCTCTTTTCCACACTCTCCATTGCTCTGGACTGTTGACCCTAAGTACTTAAAATCCTCCACCTTCTTGATCTCTTCTCCCTGTAACCTCACTCTTCCACTTTGGTCCCTCTCATTCACACACATGTACTCTGTCTTACTGCGGCTAACCTTCATCCCTCTCCTTTCCAGGACAAACCTCCACCTCTCTAGCTTCTCCTCCACCTCTTCCCTGCTCTCACTGCAGATCACAATGTCATCTGCAAACATCATAGTCCATGGAGATTCCTGTCTGACCTCGTCTGTCAGCCTGTCCATCACCATAGCGAACAAGAAGGGGCTCAGAGCTGATCCCTGATGCAGTCCCACCTCCACCTTGAACTCCTCTGTCACACCTACAGCACACCTCACCACTGTCTTACAGTCCTCATACATGTCCTGCACCGCTCTAACATACTTCTCTGACACTCCAGACTTCCTCATACAATACCACAGTTCCTCTCTGGGCACCCTGTCATAAGCTTTCTCCAGATCTACAAAAACACAATGCAGCTCCGTCTGGCCTTCTCTGTACTTCTCTATCAACATCCTCAAAGCAAATACTGCATCTGTAGTACTCTTTTTTGGCATGAAACCATACTGCTGCTCACAAATGTTCACGTCTACCCTTAATCTAGCTTCCACTACTCTTTCCCATAACTTCATTGTATGGCTCATCAGCTTTATTCCTCTGCAGTTGCCACAACTCTCCACATCTCCCTTGTTCTTAAAAATGGGCACCAGCACACTTCTCCTCCATTCCTCAGGCATCTTCTCACTGTCTAAGATCCTGTTGAACAACCCAGTCAGAAACTCTACTGCCACCTCTCCTAGACACTTCCAAACCTCTACAGGTATATCATCAGGACCGACTGCCTTTCCACTCTTCATCCTCTTCAGTGCTCTCCTCACTTCATCCTGACTGATCTTTGCTATTTCCTGGTCACCAACAGTCTCCTCTTCTAGTCTTTGTTCTCTCTCATTTTCCACCTTCATCAACTCTTCAAAGTACTCTTTCCATCTTCCCATCACACTACTGGCACCTGTCAATAGACTTCCATCCCTATCCTTAATCACCCTAACCTGCTGCACATCCTTCCCATCTCTGTCTCTCTGTCTTGCCAACCTATATAGATCAGTCTCTCCCTCCTTACTGTCCAACTAGCATATAAGTCATCATAAGCTTCTTGTTTGGCCTTTGCTACCTCTACCTTCACCTTACGCTGCATCTCCCTGTACTCCTGTCTACTCTCCTCAGTCCTCTCAGTGTTCCACTTCTTCTTAGCTAACCTCTTTCTCTGTATACACTCCTGTACCTCCTCATTCCACCACCAAGTCTCCTTATCTACTTTCCTTCCAGATTACACACCAAGTACTCTCCTACATGTCTCCCTGATCACATTAGCTGTAGTTGTCCAGTCATCTGGAAACACCTCCTAGCCTCCCAGAGCCTGTCTTAACTCCCTTCCTAAAAGTCATGCAACACTCTTCCTTTTTTAGCTTCCACCATTTCGTCTTCTGCTCTGCCTTTGCCCTCTTCATCTTCCTCACCACCAGAGTCATCCTACACACCCCCATCCTATGCTGTTTGGCTACACTCTCGCCTACCACTACTTTACAGTCACTGATCTCCTTCAGGTTACATCGTCTACACAAGATGTAGTCTACCTGTGTGCTCCTACCTCCACTCTTATAAGTCACCCTATGTTCCTGCCTCTTCTGGAAGAAAGTGTTCACTATAGCCATTTCCATCCTTTTTGCAAAGTCAACTACCATCTGTCCTTCTGCGTTCCTCTCCTGGATACCAAACCTGCCCATCACTTCCTCATCACCTCTGTTTCCTGCACCAACATGTTCATTGAAGTCTGCACCAATGACAACTCTCTCATTTCTAGGTATGCTTTGCATCACTTCATCAAAGGCCAGCCAAAATTTCTCCTTCTCCTCCAGCTCACATCCTACCTGTGGAGCATACCCACTAACAACATTGAACATCACACCTGTAGCTTCAGACTCATCACTCTATCTGACACTCTTTTTACCTCCAGGGCATTCCTCACAAACACCTCCTTCAAGATAACTCCTACTCCATTTCTCTTCCTATCTACACCATGATAGAACAACTTGAACCCTGCTCCTAAACTTCTAGCCTTGCTACCTTTCCACCTGGTCTCCTGGACACACAGTATGTCTACCTTCCTCCTCTGCATCATGTCAACCAACTCTCTACCTTTTCCTGTCATAGTTCCAACATTCAACGTCCCTACTCTCAGTCCTATACTCTTGGTGTTCCTCTTCTCTCTCTTCCTACGAACACACTTTCCTCCTCTCTTTCTTCGACCAGCAGCAGTCCAATTTCCACCAGCGCCCTGTAGGTCAACAGCACCGATGGCGGTCGTTGTTAACCTGGGCCTCGACCGATCCGGAATGGAAGTCATAGGTTTGATTCGCATCTTTGATTTGGCAAAAGTTTTACGCCGGACGCCCTTCCTGATGCAACCCTCTGTATTTATCCGGGCTTGGGACCGGCACAATAAGACACTGGCTTGTGTCCTCTTGTGACTACAGTCTTCAGCAGACTCGACTGATGCCACATTATTATTTAGTCTTTCTTTTTTGGGGGGGGGGGTGACCGTGGGTGTGGCAGTTGACTTCACTTTTGGTCTGCTGCCAGCTGCTGCGTTAAACATTTTAAGGAGCCGCCTTTGGAGCTACTGAGGACTAATTGGGTCCTGACTCTGTTTAACACTTGGTTTGTGGTCTTTGGTTTTTGTTTTTAGTGTGTGAGTAGCAGTAGGTGCTGTGGTTGTGACCTTTCGTGTCGTAACCACTTTCCTCAAAAGGTGCTTTAACACTAGTTTTAAATGCCCCATGTGTTCGTATTTTTATTTTATGTTTACTATTTGTGAGCTCATTGTTCAGAATATGGTCCAATCAGACCACCAATCTGATCTGCAGACCTCCCTTGTTCATATGTGAGTCCATTCGGGCTGTTGGTTGGAAAGTGGCCACTGTACACATGACCTGTTCTGTTTGTCCACCTCATGTTGGCTTTTGAAAAAAACTGTTTGAATCACAGAAACTCCTGAATATAAAGGTGTGACTTCAGGTGGGACACGCCCCCCCCCACCTTTGAGGAGCAGGAACAAGCATCAGGACTGGCAGTTGCTCGGAGGCTTGTGTGCTCCTGGATGGTCTACACCATCCTAACAAACTCATCACCAGTCCTTGTGGCCCATAAGCCGCCTTGTAGCAGGAAGTGAAGCTGCCTGGGTCCAAGTCTCACTCGTTAGCATCAATGCTAGCAGTAGGAGTGTTAACAGCGGCTGCAGGGACTTTCAGGCCAGCAGTCATGTTCCTCTACCATGCTGCTTTGAATAGCAGTCTTCTCAGCTCAGATGTGTTTGTAGGAGAGTGTTATAAAGGCCAATCTGGATCAATAGGTGTTCATTGTTCAATGTATCAGGCGCTGATGCATGAAAACCCAGCACTCTGTTGCAGACACTGCTCTGGCGTTGGCTGCTCTCCAGTTCAAGTCAACCTCCCACCCTGTTCCATTCCAGTAGGAATCCGAGTTGTCCCTTCCGCTTTCTGCGCTCCCTAAGACTCTGGAGGCCAGTCACTGGTGTGTTTTGGGGGTGTTTTGTGGGACTCAGATTTACGTCTTCTGTAGAGTTGGATAATTGGTAAGTTTGGGGCGCCCTATACATGTTCCATCACGTCTGGTTTCCTTCTTAGATACTAGGGAAGTGGTCGATGCCAGCATTCGTCTTTATATTTGAATGTCTGTTATGGAGTAGGGCGACAGGGTGGTACAGTGGGTAACGCTATCTCCGCATAGCAAGGTGGTTCCGGGTTCGAGTCCCGCTCTGTGCGGAATCTTCATGTTCTCCCCATGTCTGTATTCTCTCCCGGTTCTCCGGCTTCCTCCCACCTTCAGAAACATGCGATTCAGGTTAATTGGCCGTTCCAAATTGCCCATAGGTATGAGTGTGCGCGTGCGTATGTGTGGCTCTGCAGTGCACTGGCGTCATGCCCGGAGTTTCTCCCGCCTCACGCCCTAAGTCTGCTGGGATAGGCTCCAGCGACCAATAAAAGTGGCAAAGAAGATGGATGGATGTTGTAGAGTAAGCCGGGTCGTTTCCATCCCAGGGTTGGGCAGGCATGGTTCTGCTGTCATCTTTATCATTTTAACACGGACTTCGCTCCCTTCCTCCCCCACATTTGATGTTTTCCTTGTTCTCAACTGCAGGTTGCCAACATAAAGCTGCTTCCTGCCATGCGACCTGGACTCCAGGTCATTGCTGGTTATGTCTTACTTTCCCGGCATCCTAGAGGTCCCATCATTCCGGGTCGTAACGCCTCCCATTGTCTGAACGGGTCAGTGGCCCACCGAGCAGCAGCAGATAGCAGATGTTTGTTCCTCATTTGGGAAAGAGGACAAAGTCCAGTAATGGGATGACGAATCTGTCAAAACCTCTTCAGTATAAAACGACTAGATCCGACCAGGTAGGACCTACAAACCAGAACCAACGCTCCTTTATACACCTTCATTCCAATCAGTTGGTTTTGTTGTACCAGCTATGCATGTGTCTCTCAGGATGAGTGTGTACCCATTGGTTCTGGTTCTGGCATTGCTGCTGCAGGAGGGGAGAGCCGATTCAGAGCCTCTAGGCTGCACCAACACTGAGATGGTGGTGGCCGCCGAACGGGCCCTGCACCTGATCAACCGGGACCGGACATATGGATATGTCCTGAGCCTCAACAGGCTGTATGATGTCAGGGCTGAGGTGAGAAGGACACACACACACACACACACACACACACACAGACACACACGGACGGACGGACGGGATGTACAAGCTTGTGTAGGACAGAAGTGTGTGTGTGTGTGTCCGTCCAGGGTGAATCACTATACATCCTGATGCTTGATGTGTCGGAGACCAAATGCTTCCTCCCCAGCTTGAGAGTGCCAGTGTGTATAGGCAGAGGCATTGGTGATGGTCCAGTGAGTGATGCCACATTAATTATCATTAATTATTGATTTCCTTTTGAAGCTTCCTTCACACAACTGGTGTTTTAAAGTGTGTGTGTGTGTCCTCAGGTGAACGGTGAGTGTGAGGTTCTGGTCCGCATCGAGCATTGGATAGTTCCATTCCTCATCCACCCTCAGGTGCATCTTGAGAGCTACACCTGCTTCCTGCATGAAGGTAAAAGAACCGTGGAGAACCGACCAGCTCCAGCAGGGCTCACCACTGACCTTTGACCCTAATGAAACTCCATCTCTAGTTCCCGCACTCAACATTATGCGTGAGTGTCCAGACTGTCCCACGCCCTACGACCTGAACAATCCCCACGTCAAGGAGACGGCCAGAATCACCCTGCAGAAGTTCAACGAGGAGAGCGGCCTGGCGAACAACTTCACCGTGGAGAACATCATGAAAGCCAGATTCCAGGTGAAGAAATCAATTGATCAATCAATCAGGTGAACCATACCTGAGAGTGGCAGTAATGTTTAAACAGAATGATCCTTAAAGAATTGTCCCACAGTGGGTTGTTGGCCCCTCCTACTTCGTGGAGTACACCATTGTGAAGACGGCGTGTTTAAACTCCACGGACGCCGCGGCGCCCAGAACCCTCCTGCTGGAGGACTGTGAGTTCCCTGTAAGTCACGCCCTCAGGTGTAATGAAGGAATGAGCACCAGCAGAGGATGATGCTCACCTGTGCTTTATGGCCCGCCCCCTTACCCCCCCAGCATAGAGGCTTCTGTGAGGGCTCATACAGGGTGGAGGACCGGCTGGAAGCCGGACTCCCCGGGAGTGAGATCCAGAATCAGACCTGGGTGAGCGTGAAGTGTGAGATCTTTGAGCCTCAGGTAACCACACCCACCTCACATTCACCCCTTTCCCTTTCCTGGGACTCAAACCGGTCTCCATTCCTTTTCCCCTTCAGGGAGCCGCCGTGGAGGCGGCGAACGACACACACACCGGAAGCCACCACAGCCTCCAGCACCCAGACGTCAGCGCCTCTCAGACAGGGGGCCCCAGAGGGACCGTGGTGACTCAGGACACTGTCCTGAGGCCCCCGCCTAAGGGCCCGTCCTGTCCCGGCCCACGCAGACACCCATTCAGATTCGACCCACCAAAGCTCTGATTGGTTGGACCGGGACGGCCGGTTAGGGATCACGTGATTAAAGCGTGTTCTATGATGAGCGCTTTGCGTGTGTTTAGTTTCCAACAGCATTCTGTCAGATCATTTCACTGATGTTGGTTCCTCTAATGAAAAGAATTAAAAATGAACTTGCAAATTATTTTGTGCAATGCGTTTTCAAGTCAGACATGAGAAATTCCAGCTTAAAAAGTGTTTATTTGAATTCCTTCAAAAATATACATTTAAAATAAAATGAATAATTTATATTCATATAAAATGTATAATTGTATAAAATTTTAAAGATTAATAGACCTTGAAGGTGTTAACCTTCAATCCATAATGTATATTCAACTTCTTTTCCCTTCGGCTTTTCCCTTCAGGGGTCTCCACAGCCAATCAGTGTCCTCCATCTAACCCTGTCTTCTGCATCCTCTTCTCTCACACCAACTACCTTCATGTCCTCTTTCACTACATCCATAAACCTCCTCTTTGGTCTTCCTCTAGGCCTCCTGCCTGGCAGTTCAAAACTCAGCATCCTTCTACCAATATATTCACTATCTCTCCTCTGGACATGTCCAAACCATCTCAGTCTGGCCTCTCTGACTTTATCTCCAAAACCTCTAACATGTGCTGTCCCTCTGATGTACTCATTCCTGATCCTATCCTTCCTGGTCACTCCCAGAGAGAACCTCAGCATCTTCATCTCTGCTACCTCCAGCTCTGTCTCCTGTCTTTTCCTCAGTGACACTGTCTCTAGACCAAACAACATCGCTGGTCTCACCACAGTTTTGTACACCTTTCCTTTCATTTTAGCTGAAACTCTTCTATCACACATCACACCTGACACTTTCCTCCACCCGTTCCATCCTGCCTGTACACGCTTCTTCACCTCTTTTCCACACTCTCCATTGCTCTGGACTGTTGACCCTAAGTACTTAAAATCCTCCACCTTCTTGATCTCTTCTCCCTGTAACCTCACTCTTCCACTTGGGTCCCTCTCATTCTCACACATGTAGATAGATAGATAGATAGATAGATAGATAGATAGATAGATAGATAGATAGATAGATAGATAGATAGATAGATAGATAGATAGATAGATAGATAGATAGATACATACATACATACATACATACATACTTTAATAAGCCCAGAGGAAATTGCACATATCCACTGCTCAGCCAAACACCAGGAAAAAAACAAAAACCAAACAGGACATACCACAAGACATACACTACACTAACAGACACATGTAGCATGAACAGAACATATACTAAACTATAACTAAAATATAAACAGCAACAAAAAAAAAGTTAAATATAAACAGTATAAAATTGTAAAAATTATAAAAATGTACTCTGTCTTACTGCGGCTAACCTTTATTCCTCTCCTTTCCAGGACAAACCTCCACCTCTCTAGCTTCTCCTCCACCTCTTCCCTGCTCTCACTGCAGATCACAATGTCATCTGCAAACATCATAGTCCATGGAGATTCCTGTCTAACCTCGTCTATCAGCCTGTCCATCACCATAGCAACAAGAAGGGGCTCAGAGCTGATCCCTGATGCAGTCCCACCTCCACCTTGAACTCCTCTGTCACACCTACAGCACACCTCACCACTGTCTTACAGTCCTCATACATGTCCTGCACCGCTCTAACATACTTCTCTGACACTCCAGACTTCCTCATACAATACCACAGTTCCTCTCTGGGCACCCTGTCATAAGCTTTCTCCAGATCTACAAAAACACAATGCAGCTCCCTCTGGCCTTCTCTGTACTTCTCTATCAACATCCTCAAAGCAAATACTGCATCTGTAGTACTCTTTTTTGGCATGAAACCATACTGCTGCTCACAAATGCTCACTTCTGCCCTTAGTCTAGCTTCCACTACTCTTTCCCATAACTTCATTGTATGGCTCATCAGCTTTATTCCTCTGTAGTTGCCACAACTCTGCACATCTCCCTTGTTCTTAAAAATGGGCACCAGCACACTTCTCCTCCATTCCTCAGGCATCTTCTCTCTATCTAAGATCCTGTTGAACAACCCAGTCAGAAACTCTACTGCCACCTCTCCTAGACACTTCCAAACCTCTACAGGTATATCATCAGGACCGACTGCCTTTCCACTCTTCATCCTCTTCAGTGCTCTCCTCACTTCATCCTGACTGATCTTTGCTACTTCTTGGTTCACAGCAGTCACCTCTTCTAGTCTTTGTTCTCTCTCATTTTCCACCTTCATCAACTCTTCAAAGTACTCTTTCCATCTTCCCATCACACTACTGGCACCTGTCAATAGACTTCCATCCCTATCCTTATTCACCCTAACCTGCTGCACGTCCTTCCCATCTCTGTCTCTCTGTCTTGCCAGCCTGCATAGATCAGTCTCTCCCTCCTTACTGTCCAACCGAGCATACAAGTCATCATAAGCTTCTTGTTTGGCCTTTGCTACCTCTACCTTCACCTTACGCTGCATCTCCCTGTACTCCTGTCTACTCTCCTCAGTCCTCTCAGTGTCCCACTTCTTCTTAGCTAACCTCTTTCTCTGAATACACTCCTGTACCTCCTCATTTCACCACCAAGTTTCCTTATCTACTTTCCTTCCAGATGACACACCAAGTACTCTCCTACCTGTCTCCCTGATCACATTAGCTGTAGTTGTCCAGTCATCTGGAAGCACCTCCTGACCACCCAGAGCCTGTCTGAACTCCTTCCTAAAAGTCGTGCCACTCTTCCTTTTTCAGCTTCCACCATTTTGTCCTCTTCATCTTCCTCACCACCAAAGTCATCCTACACACCACCAACCTATGCTGTTTGTCTACACACAGCTCACATCCTACCTGTGGAGCATACCCACTAACAACATTGAACATCACACCTTCTATTTCTAGCTTCAGACTCATCACTCTATCCGACACTCTTTTTTACCTCCAGGACATTCCTCACAAACACCTCCTTCAAGATAACTCCTACTCCATTTCTCTTCCCATCTACACCATGATAGAACAACTTGAACCCTGCTCCTAAACTTCTAGCCTTGCTACCTTTCCACCTGGTCTCCTGGACACACAGTATGTCTACCTTCCTCCTCTGCATCATGTCAACCAACTCTCTACCTTTTCCTGTCATAGTTCCAACATTCAACGTCCCTACTCTTAGTCCTATACTCTTGGCGCTCCTCTTCTCTTTCTTCCTACGAACGCACTTTCCTCCTCTCTTTCTTCGACCAACAGCAGTCCAATTTCCACCGGCACCCTGTAGGTCAACAACTGTGTGGGATTACCTAACACAGCAACCAACCAACAAGGAATGAAGTGAGCAACCAAATAAAAAATAAATGCCTTTCAGCCTGTTTATATTTTCTTTATGTTTGCTCTGTGCCTCTGTTTGTTTTCATGGTTTAAAGAAAGAAAACGAAATGACGGCGTTGTTTCAAATCAGGAAGCTCTTCGTCAGCGTGAGCAGCTGTGAACCCCGCCCTGGATCGCTGGATTAAAATGAACAAACTGATGGAATAACGGTCTTCATATGGAGTTGTTTTCTTCCTGTCTTTCTTTGCTTCTTCCACCAAGTTCTGACTGCAGAACCAATCAGAGCAACAAGAGGCACCTTGAAGGCTCCTCCTACTTAACAACACCTGAGGAGCCCCTGAGGAGCAGGAACCAGCAGTGGCTTGGAAGCTGGTTTCTGTCAGTAAAGCTGTGACATCTTCTCAGGTTGGTCGCCTTCAGCAGACTCGACTGCTGCCACTTTATTATCTAGTCTTTCTTTTTTGGGGGGGTAACCGTGGGTGTGATTACCCCCCTAACGTTTAAAGGAGCCTCCTGGGAAGCTACTGAGGACTAATTGGGTCCTAACTCTGTTTAACACTTCGTTTGATGTTTTTGGTTTTGGGTTTGGTGTGTGAGTAGCAGTAGGTGCTGTGGTTGTGACCTTTCATGTCGTAACCACTTTCCTCAAAAGGTGCTTTAGCACTTGTTTTAAATGTCTCATACTATTTACTATTTATGAGCTCATTGGTCAGAATATGGTCCAATCAGACCACCAATCTGATCTGCAGACCTCCCTTGTTCGTATGCGAGTCCATTCGGGCTGTGGGTTGGAAAGTGACCACTGTACACATGACCTGTTCTGTCTGTCCACCTCATGTTGGCTTTTGAAAAAACAAAGAATAACAGAAACTGTTTGAATCACAGAAACTCCTGAATATAAAGGTGTGACACCCCCCCCACACACACATTTTGAAGAGCAGGAACAAGCATCAGGACTGGCAGTTGCTCGGAGGCTTGTGTGCTCCTGGATGGTCTACACCATCCTAACAAACTCATCGCCAGTCCTTGTGGCCCATAAGGCACCTTGTAGCAGGAAGTGAAGCTGCCTGGGTCCAAGTCACTCCTACTGCTAGCATCAATGCTAGCAGTAGGAGTGTTAACAGCGGCTGCAGGGGCTTTCAGGCCAGCAGTCACGTTCCTCTATCATCCTGCTTTGAATAGCAGTCTTCTCAGCTCAGATGTGTTTGTAGGAGAGTGTTATAAAGGCCAATCTGGATCAATAGGTGTTCATTGTTCAATGTATCAGGTGCTGATGCATGAAAACCCAGCACTCTGTTGCAGACACTGCTCTGGCGTTGGCTGCTCTCCAGTTCACGTCAACGTCCCACCCTGTTCCATTCCAGTCGGAATCTGAATTGTCTTCTCCCTTCCGCTTTCTGCGCTACCTAAGACTCTGGAGGCCAGTCGCTAGTGTGTTTTGGGGGTGTTGGAAGTGTTTTGCGAGTGTTTTGGGAGTTTGTTGAGTGTGTTTTGGGTGTCATTTGGGTTTGTTTGGGTGTGTGTTGGGGTTTTTGGGTTTGTTGGGGATGTTTGGGGGTTTTTGGGTGTGTTTTGGGGGTGTTTTTGTGGGACTCAGATTTACGTCTTCTGTAGAGTTGGATAATTGGTAAGTTTGGGGCGCCCTATACATGTTCCATCACGTCTGGTTTCCTTCTTAGATACTAGGGAAGTGGTCGATGCCAGCATTCGTCTTTATATTTGAATGTCTGTTATGGAGTAGGGCGACAGGGTGGTACAGTGGGTAACGCTATCGCTGCAGAGCAAGGCAGTTCCGGGTTCGAGTCCCGCTCTGTGCGGAATCTTCATGTTCTCCCCATGTCTGTATTCTCTCCCGGTTCTCCGGCTTCCTCCCACCTTCAGAAACATGCGATTCAGGTTAATTGGCCGTTCCAAATTGCCCATAGGTATGAGTGTGCGCGTGCGTATGTGTGGCTCTGCAGTGCACTGGCGTCATGCCCGGAGTTTCTCCCGCCTCACGCCCTAAGTCTGCTGGGATAGGCTCCAGCGACCAATAAAAGTGGCAAAGAAGATGGATGGATGTTGTAGAGTAAGCCGGGTCGTTTCCATCCCAGGGTTGGGCAGGGATGGTTCTGCTGTCATCTTTATCATTTTAACACGGACTTCGCTCCCTTCCTCCCCCACATTTGATGTTTTCCTTGTTCTCAACTGCAGGTTGCCAACATAAAGCTGCTTCCTGCCATGCGACCTGGACTCCAGGTCATTGCTGGTTATGTCTTACTTTCCCGGCATCCTAGAGGTCCCATCATTCCGGGTCGTAACGCCTCCCATTGTCTGAACGGGTCAGTGGCCCACCGAGCAGCAGCAGATAGCAGATGTTTGTTCCTCATTTGGGAAAGAGGACAAAGTCCAGTAATGGGATGACGAATCTGTCAAAACCTCTTCAGTATAAAACGACTAGATCCGACCAGGTAGGACCTACAAACCAGAACCAACGCTCCTTTATACACCTTCATTCCAATCAGTTGGTTTTGTTGTACCAGCTATGCATGTGTCTCTCAGGATGAGTGTGTACCCATTGGTTCTGGTTCTGGCATTGCTGCTGCAGGAGGGGAGAGCCAATTCAGAGCCTCTAGGCTGCACTAATGCTGAGATGGTGGGGGCCGCCGAACGGGCCCTGCACCTGATCAACCGGGACCGGACATATGGATATGTCCTGAGCCTCAACAGGCTGTATGATGTCAGGGCTGAGGTGAGAAGGACACACACACACACACACATTATTAAATGTAAGACAAGCATTAAAATATAATGTTATGTCTTACATAGGAGATGTACAAGCTTTTTTTAGGACAGAAGTGTGTGTGTGTGTGTGTGTGTGTGTGTGTGTGTGTGTGTGTGTGTGTGTGTGTGTGTGTGTGTGTGTGTGTGTGTCCAGGGTGCATCACTCTACAATCTGACCCTTGATGTGTTGGAGACCAAATGCCACATCGACAGCAGGAAACCATGGCAACAGTGTATGTGTCAGACGTATTAGTGACGGTCCAGTGAGTGATGCCACATTGATTATTGATTTCCTTTTGAAGCTCCTTTCACACAACCAGCCTTTGAAAGTGTGTGTGTGTGTGTGTGTGTGTGTGTGTGTGTCCTCAGGTGTACGGTGAGTGTGAGCTTCTGGTCCACATCCACCCTCAGGTGCGTCTTGAGAGCTACACCTGCTTCTTGCGTAAAGGTAAAAGAACCGACCAGCTCCAGCTCACCACTGACCTTTGACCCTAATGAAACTCCACCTCTAGTTCCCGCCCGAGACATTCTGGACATGTGTCCAGACTGCTCCACAGCCTTGAACCGGAGCAATCCTGGCGTCAAGGAGACGGCCAGAATCACCCTGCAGAAGTTCAACGAGGAGAGCGGCCTGGCGAACAACTTCACCGTGGAGAACATCATGAAAGCCAGATTCCAGGTGAAGAAATCAATTGATCAATCAATCAGGTGAACCATACCTGAGAGTGGCAGTAATGTTTAAACAGAATGATCCTTAAAGAATTGTCCCACAGTGGGTTGTTGGCCCCTCCTACTTCGTGGAGTACACCATTGTGAAGACGGCGTGTTTAAACTCCACGGACGCCGCGGCGCCCAGAACCCTCCTGCTGGAGGACTGTGAGTTCCCTGTAAGTCACGCCCTCAGGTGTAATGAAGGAATGAGCACCAGCAGAGGATGATGCTCACCTGTGCTTTATGGCCCGCCCCCTTACCCCCCCAGCATAGAGGCTTCTGTGAGGGCTCATACAGGGTGGAGGACCGGCTGGAAGCCGGACTCCCCGGGAGTGAGATCCAGAATCGGAAGTGGGTGAGCGTGAAGTGTGAGATCTTTGAGCCTCAGGTAACCACACCCACCCCCGCCCCCACATCCCCACACCCACCCCTTTCCCTTTCCCTTTCCTGGGACTCAAACCAGTCTCCATGCCTTTTCCCCTGCAGGGGGCCGCCATGGAGGCGGCGAACGACACACACACCGGAAGCCACCATTTCCTCGAGCACGCAGACGTCAGCGCCTCTCAGACGGGGGGCCCCAGAGGGACCGTGGTTACCCGGGAGGCTGTTCTGAGGCCCCCGCCTGTGGCCCCATCCTGTCCCGGCCCACGCAGACACCGAATGAGACTCCACCGACTGAAGCTCTGATTGGTCGGACCGGGACGGCCGGTCTGGGATCACTGATCACGTGACTAAAGCGTGTTCCATGATGGGCGGTTGGCGTGTGTTTCGTTTCCAGCTGCATCATTTCACTGATGTTGGTTCCTCTCATGAAAAGAATTAGAAATAAAATTAAATTGCAAATAACTTTCTTCTGAAGCCAAAATTGTTTCAGAAAAACAATTCGGGGCCTTTTATGCAATGCGTTTTCAATCCACACGGGGGCCCCCTTACTTCAGACTTGAGAAATTCCAGTTTAAAGCGTGTTTATATTTGAAATCCTTCAAAAATATACATTTAATTTAAGATAAATGTTTGCTGGAATGTTTAAAAAATTTAAAGATGAATGTTAACGGTGTTAACCTTCAATCCATTCTGTATATTTAACATCTTTCATATATTTTACCTATTTTAATGTAGCCGCAAGAGGACACAAGCTAGTGTCTTATTGTGCCCGTCTCAAACCCGGATGAATACAGAGGGTTGCGTCAGGAAGGGCATCTGGCTTAAACTTTTGCCAAATCAAACATGCGGATCAAACATGCAAATCATATATTTGACCTATTTTGACCCTATTTTCATTAATCATTGTCTATTAGACACATAAATGGTTCTTATTGTAATTGTCTCTCAGCTGAAGTCAACAATCAGCCCAGTTTAAAATATTCGACATTTTGTGGTTCCTGAATCCAGAAAACATTTGTGATCCGTCAACTTTCCTTCATGTGGGGTTTGAGCTGAAATCCATCAATGTCTGTTTGATTGATCGCCAGGAGGCGTTGGGGGGACGTTTGGGCCCCCAGGTCTCTGGTTTATTCATTTCCTCTAATCCTCTGTTGGGTGTTTAGGTGAGGAGGGTGAGTGTGATGAAGGTTAGCGGCGTGCAGCGGAGCAGCAGGCTAACATTTACCTCAGAACCATGAACCTCATGCAGCTGCAGGCATGGCTGGAGGCTGTTAGTCTGAGACATTTGAGTGATGCAGGAACTCTGAACTCTGAACAGCCATAAATAATCAGCAGAGTCAATATTTACTGCAGAGGAAGAAGATGAAGGGGAGAAAGAGGAAGAAAAGAGGAATAAAGCAAAAAGTTGAAGAAAGAAGGCAAAAGAGGCAGAAAAAGAACAAAGAGGTGAAAGAATGAGGAAAGAAGGCAAAGAAACGAGAATAAAGTGTAGAAGAAGAAGAAAGAGCAAAGAGGAACAAGGGGCTGAAGGAAGGAGTGGAGGAAGGATGGATCCACTGGTGGGAACACATCTTTCCATCCATGCCTCAATCAACACACGAGTCATTGAACTGCAGTCAAGGCACTGGGCTTAACGCTGAGTCGTCTCTACGCAGATTGTGTGTGTGTGTGTGTGTGTGTGTGTGTGTGTGTGTGTGTGTGTGTGTGTGTGTGTGTGTGTGTGGTGTGTGTGTGTGTGTAAGCCGTGTGATCTACCCTGGAGTTCCATTAATATTCCATGTTGGAATGCGGCTTCAGGCGCAATTAGAAGTGTATTGTTGTCATCGTTTGTCTCCCTGATTCCCTTCCTGCCCCCCCTCACCCTCCCACCCCCCCTCGGGAGAAAAGGATCCACTTCTCTGCTTGTCTGCCCCACATTCCACGAACATGGCCATTATTAATTCAGCTTAAGAGGCCCTGAAGGTGTGTGTGTGTGTGTGTGTGTGTGTGTGTGTGTGTGTGTGTTTGTATCCTGTTGTTTTATTTTGTTGAACTCCATCCTGTTATTTTAGGATCTTGCGATTTTTTTTTACAGGAGCTCTAACATTTTAAAGCCTCTAGAAGTTTATTAGTTCTATAAAATTGAGCTGAATACAGTTCAGGATTTTTAGCTTTAAAATGTTATTTTATCATTAAACTCATTCATTTTGTGCTTTTTGTGATGTAATTCAGGGTTTTTGGGTGAAGCACGCCTTTAATTCTTATTTTTCTCAAACATGTACAGTAATCCCTCGTTCCTCGCAATTAACAAATTCCGCGATAGAGCAACGAACTATTTATCTTATTATTTAGGGTAATTTAACCATTTCTGACCCCCCCCCCATACTGATATTAAACCACCTTCTATCTGTATTACCTTTAAAACACTCTGATAGACTGTTTAAAACACTTTGGTGTCTCACGGAAGTCAGAGACTCACAGAACGTAGCGCACTTCAGGATGCCGTCAGCCAATAGAATGCGAGTGTGGTATCACTTTTCCCTTGTGATTCATGATTGACCCCCAGCAGACCCATTATGTTCTGCAGGATGACTCACCTGGACCTCCACCCCTCTGGGGGGTGCCGACCATGCTGGCTCTGATCTCCTGGAGCTGCATCATGTGCTTTAAACACCAAAGCCCTTCTGAAGGCGCGGGAGGGATTAGAACCCCCCCCGTCCTGGTTCTAGACCCCAAAGTGGGGTTCCTGCAGAGAGGAATTAGTACTTAGAGACAGCAGCAGGTCTCGTCTGCCGTCTGGTCAATTTGGCGTCCTGAGAGCGAAGGTCGTGACGCCACGAGATGATCAATAGTGATCGATTGATCATGTCCGCGACCTTTTTTGCAGGACCGCTGGTTGAAATCTGATGATTCTGCATGAGAAACAAAGAAAGAAAGAAAGCAGGATGTTGTGAGGCTTTAGATCCAGAGAGCTTCATGTGCATCGTGGTCCTGCTCAGCCCCCAGGACACCATTAGCAGCACCGCTTCATATATTTCTGAAGAGGTGGTGAGGAGGAGGATTACTGCCGCCCCACTTCCTCTTCCCTCCCCGTCTGGAAGCACCTTTGGGGGGGAGAGCTGCATGTTTCCTTCCTGGATGACACAGATGGCGTGTGCATTACACAACGTGACAAGCGCGTTCATCACGGACACGTGTGAATCACACCGCGTCCCACAGCAGCAGCTCCAAACATACGTTCCTACCAGATCGTCTTTAATGGGGGGGTTCACGTATTTAAAGGAACAGTTCACCTGAAACAAGTCTGGATCTCCTCATGCTGGAGGAAAGAATTAATCCAGAATGAGTAAAGTGGATTAAAACAATCCTAAACGGATCCCAATCAAACTCCTGCAGCTTCAGGATCCTTGGTTAATTTATAAAGACGTTATTTCTCTGCTTCCATCCTCACTGGAGGAGCCTCCAGGCCACACGGACTGCATCCAACTAATGGGATGCTTGTTTTCTCCACCTGTGGCTGCCTGAGTTCAACTGTCACACAGAGTGGGTGTCCGTCTCACCACTCACCACAAAAAAGAGTTTTGTTAACACAAAGTCCCTTCTGTTTTTGGAATGTTTAGAAAATGATACTTTTTTGCAACGTTGAAAGATAAGAGAAAGTTTCTCACCAGAATAAATCCGAGTGGATTATATTAAAGCTCGCAGCCTGTCAGACAAGACTCAGGGCAGCAAAGAACAGAACGAGACCATCCATCCTATTAGAATGCAAAAACAGCAGCAGTTAAATTCAAATGTTTAATCAGTTTAATTAGTTTGAAGTAGGTCACAGGATTAAAAGCTGACGATGTGGTTTATCCACTTTTGACTTTGATTTTTTTCCCCATTATTTAAATGTTTTGAGAGCCGAGTCGTTCTCTGAGTAAATCCAGCTGAACATGTCGGAGGAATAAAAACCAAACAGCAACCCTGACATTTTAATTTCTTCATTTTGCTCCACTAGTGGGCAGCCTTGTCCCCTCACATTTCACTCTGAGACGGACCATCAGGCCCCCGGGGCCCGGATCCCGACTTGGATTAGGGTTTAATCCGGGGTGTAAATTACTTTGTTTTCCAGATCATGTATTTAAAATCTAAAATCATTTATTTAAAATCTGCTTCAAACTTTAACAACTTGAAGAATCACCTCCGTTTAAAAACAAACATTTCCACGGAGGAGATGTGGAAACACACCCGCTGACTCCGTTCATGTTCTCCAGTGTGTGTGTGGGCGTGGAGAGGAGGCGGTGCCAGACTGGAAGCTCCTCCCCCAGACGCGCTTCTGAGCCAATGGCAACAGGTGGGATCCCCGGGTTCCTCCAATCACACTCTCCCTCTTCGTAGGGGCGGGGCCTCAGGAAGGAGGCAGGACCGACCAACTTCCACACTCACTCTGTGGAGAGCCGCGGTCACATCTGCTGCTGCCTCGTGGAGCTGCTTGCGGGGCCGTACGTGGCGAACCGGGCAACCCCGCACATCACCGGAGCGCCGTGGAACTACTTGCCGCCACTCGGTCGCTTGTTTAGGGGGTGTGGAAGCGCCGGGACCGCTCGCCCGACATGGAGACCGCGGACTAGCCGGCTCTGGAGTCGCTCTTTGTGGATTACCGCTCGGTTCACGGATCCCTGTGGGGTTCCTCCCGGTTCCTCTGGCGGAACGGATTATCGAACAGTTTTCAAAATGCCCGGGAGAACCAAGTACAACCTGGTGGATGACGGACACGACCTGCGGATCCCGCTGCACAACGAGGAAGCGTTCCAGCACGGAATCAACTTCGAGGCGAAGGTGAGTTCACCAAAGTGTGGAGAGCACGATCAGTGTGAGTTTAATCCACGGTCAGAGGACTGTTTACTTTAGGAAACAACCACAATGTTCATTTATTAATTATATTCTTACATCTTGTGTTGTTTTTAACCGAATTCGCCTGAACTTTGTGGCTGTAATCTGGCGTTAACCCGTCAGGTGAGGCTAGCTAGTGACACAAGTTAGCTGGTGTGAAGGAGTCTGTGGAGTTAATGGTGAATATTAGTGAACATCTCAGGTGTTCGGTGACCGCGGTGTGTTCCACCTGTCCTGTCTCATCCTCCTGTGCCAACAGTACATCGGCAGCCTGGACGTGTCGCGGCCGAGCAGCCGGGTGGAGATCGTGGCCGCGATGAGGAGGATCCGGGTGAGTCTCTGCGCCGGACTCCCTCTGGAAAACACCCGATTTTAGGGTTCAGCCCCACCGGGTGGTTTTATTGTGTGTTAGAATCCAACACGGGGGGGTAAATGATTCGTTATGACCCCCTGCTTCATTCGGCGGAATTTAAAGTGAAATTATTCTACGTTATTATACGGTAAATCAGGGTTATTGGGAGAAATGTGATGTTCGCAGTCACAAAATCACACAAAAACAGCTGGAATTTTAAACCACATGGGAAGCAAAACGCTTTAATTGTCTTAATATTTATTATTATTATTTTTATTATTATAATAATTATTGTTAGACACTGTAACTCACAAATTTCCCCACTGTGGGACAATAAAGGATTATCTTATTATCTTACTCTTGAATTCAACCACGGAGGATGAATCGAGATTTGGATCTTTTTTTCAAGGGTGCAAAATTCACATATGCACTTAAAATAATTTCCCCACAATTCTTCATGTCAAAAAGGTCATCTATGCGGTATAAGTGGGGGCAGAGCAGAGCAATCGATCAATAAAAAATGGATCTCCTGGATCTGATTTAGGTTTCTGGAGAGATTCCTGGTTTTGTTTTTTGTTCCCATGAAGAGAGAAAAAACTGAACGTCGGTTCTGTTTAATGGAGACGTTTGCTGATCTGTCAGATGGGTCAAGTGTGGTTGAAGGAGGGTTTGACTGCCGCCCCCCCCCCCAGCCCCCTCCCAGAACGGCGTGACGGACCAGCTTCAGGTAGAAGCGGCGGTGGTGTTCCAGCGTGGATCCTGGTGATCCCGCCGTGACGTTGGCGTCCCAGCCTGCTGGTTCTCTTTGAAGCGGCGCACTGGAGTGTGATCCCCTCCCCTCCTTTCTGCTGTGTAAACCCCAGATTTACGACCCTTCCAGCTTGCGGAGGGGGATGAACTTTCTCTCCAGCTGGGGGGACGTTTACTTAACAGCCGTGATGTGCAGACATTCCAGCCTGAAACACGAGGCTCCGCTTCGCTCCATGTGTGCACCTGGAGCTGAACAGAAGGTGCAGGATGTTCCCCTGGTTGCTTTTCCCTGCTCCCATAAAGTGGACCCCCCCACGGTGCTGCCATGGCAGCAGCCGTTGGCAGGAAACAGGCTCTGGTTTTGGCTCCTTTAGTGTGAAAACGGTGTGAGACTGGTTTCTGCAGCACAATAGAGGGAAACCGCAGGTAGCTACCGGAGACGGGAGGCGGTTACCGTGGCAGCGAGGAGGTCCGGTTGTTCTGGACTGAATGCTGATGAAGGAGAAGCTGGAGAATGAAACGCTGGTGTTAGAGGACGTCAGGTGGTGTTCGTGGTCTCACCTGTTCAAAGTTTCAGAAAGTTTCAGCTGAAACTTTCCCTTCAGAGACCTGGCGCTCGCTTCAGGTCGCCGTCAGACGCTCAGACGACTCTCTCCACCTCCGCCGCTGTTCTCCAAGATTCCTATCAGCCCCTAACCCCGCACGGCTGGCCGGAGATATTCTGGTTGCCGGGCAACCGGTGGTTGTATGGTGTCATTGTTCATTGTGCGCTGGAGTCACCTGTAAGCTGATGCGCCGGCGTGGCCAATAGGAAACGGGCCGTGAAACCATCACAGATCAGTGATTTAACCACGTGGATCACGTTAGCGGTGGTGTGTGTGTGTGAGCGTGAGCGTTTAATCCCAGTGTGGTCACTGTAATCTGGTTAAAGGAGGGTAGACCTTTACAGTGAATTACAGGGATTAATCCCTCATTAATCTGTCTCTGTCGGGTTAACTGATGGAGCGTCGTGGCGTGAGGAGATTACAATCGTCTGAGCGCTAAAGAGCGGCGGCGCCTGAAGAAGACGAGGGTAATAAAACGTTTTGTCCATCGCGGCTGCAGACGTGGAGCTCGGCGACGCCGGACGCTGATGAACGCGTTTCAGTGGACGTTTCAGATGAAGTCAGGATGTTGGATTTTCTTTGTCTGCATGTATTCTCATAGTTTAACGCCATGAAAAGGGGTCAACTTTTTAAGAGATCAATGCTCGTTCTAGTCTTTCAGCAAAATCTTTGATATGTTTTTCTCCGTCCCGTGAAGCGGTGATGTAATTGTCGGTTTGTCTGTCCATCCACCAAATATCTTCAAGCTTTTGTAAAAAACATTTGCACATATCTCAGGAACCAGATAAGATAGAAAGACCAAACACAAGGCGTTATATTCAGGGAGGCGAGGGGATGGAAATTAGATCACAACCTTGACCTTGAAAAACTAGGTCAGGGTCAAATTTTCACTTTTATACCTTTTTAGGTCCACATCTCTGACACCTGATGAGATGTAATCACAAAACAAAAAGCGACATTTTCAGGAAGCCAGAGGCACAAAATGTGAGGATGATTTGCAGGCTGTTGCGTCTCTGACTGCCTGGTTGCGTACGTGTGACCATCAGCGGTCCTCTCTGGGAACTGAGTCGTCAGTCTTTGTTAGTTTCCTGTCGTGAGTCAGAGAGGGAAGTGCTTCCTGATGGTGACGTGATTCTTCCTTATCTTTGTGCTTTTAAAGCGACTTTAATCCGGCGCTGCGCTCTTCAGATTTTTGAACCCGCAGCATCTCTTTCTGAGGTGTGTTTAGGGACCGATGTGAGCGTGTTGTGTAGAAGAGGAAGTGTCTCAGGCGTGATCACAAGGATGCTCTCCTGTGTTCACCAGGTTAGTGAGTCACTGCTGGGTGGGGGTGGGGGTGGAGGTTCTCCTCCTGACGACCCCAGAGGTTCCGCCCTTCCATCAGTCGGCCGCGGACGTGCTCCCAGAATGCACTTTGCTTTAAGTGAGATTCAATTTAGCGGCGCTGACAAGTAGGAATGAGTGTGAACGTAAAGCAGCTGATTTAACCCCCCCCCCCCCCCCCCAGCAGAGAGTAATAGCCTGCGTTCCCCCGGGGAGCTCCGTTCGGATTGGAACGCGTCCAGCCCCAGTTTATTAAAGGCTGGGGATGTCTCCCCCCCCACCACCACCACCACCACAACGCACAACAGTGTCGAATGGGGGGTGTCCCTCCCATTGGTTTATGGGATCCGCTGGAAAACCGACCCGTCGTCACGGAGACGAGCGCCAGCTCCCAGAGCTGTGGGAGGGGCTTTAAATCCCACATGTAAGCATTGTTTCATCTGCCCCGCCCTCCTGACGCGGGTGGTAACTTCAGACCCGGCTGACTGCCCCTGGCTAACTGCCCCCGGCTAACTGCCCCCATGATGGCTTCTGAAGGAGCATGTTAAGCCACAGCGCCCCCCCCCCCATCATCATGCAGGTGGATGCTGACTGTCAACAGGAGCTGCTGGACCGGTTGATGGGGGGGCGGTGCGTTCACTGACCCGGCTGACCGTCGTTCATCATGGCGCTCCTCTGGAGGCCCCTCCCAGCTGGGGGGGGGGGGCGTTCTTTAATGTCTACATACGTGTGAGGAGAACATGTCTGTGCTCAGGGATATTACCCAGAAGCCTTTTCTCTCTGGAGGTCACAGGTGAAAGGTTAAAAAGTGACTTCATAGAGACCACGCACGGTTGATTACCCGCCCACCCTTCAATCCTGCACCTCCTAAGTGTTCTGTGGGGGGGGGGGTAATGGTGGAGGTTGTGTTAATGTGTGATTGCACATGGGGGGGGTTGAAAAGGGTTAATACACAACCAGTTTGATTGGCGGGTTGAATCCAAATGCCTCCAGTGCCTTTGAAGCCCCCCCCGGTGTAGTTCTTATCATTGCTGGGGGGCTCCTGGAGACGTTCCTCCTGAGCTCCAGTTTGAAGCGTCTTCATTTGTGATGTTTCCTGAAAACAGATCCTCTTCCTCCTCCCCCCACCCTAACCCTTCCTCCCTCCTCTTCCTCTGCACCGCCCCAGATTCCCCTCCCCCTCTCCTCGCCATTCTACTTTTAGGTATTCCTCCCCTTCCTGCGCCCCCCCCTCCCCCCATTGGCTCATCTTGCCCTTTCTCTCCACGATGCTCCTCCTCCTCCCTCAGTGTAGTTCCTATGGTGGGGGGCCCCACCTGCACACTGGAGGTGGTTTCCTCTTCCTCCCTCATCTTCATCAGGAGTGGGGTTTCAGGTCCTCCCCAGTGGTTTTGGTGTCAGAAATCCGCTTTAATCTGAGGGGGAAACATTCCAGTCTTCATCCCGTGTCGTCTGTCACCGACGGCGACGGCTCGTCATCACTTCCTGCGCCGTGACTCAGTCGTAATCAATATAATCAATACTTTAATGGTTGTTTGATTCTGCTCAGATTGACTTCATCCTGTTTTAGTTTCTTTAATCTTAATCTGGATTATTCTCAGATGCTGGATGAAGGTGGTGTCTCCTTACTGACTTCCTGCTTCACACTCAGACCTAACTGAAGCTCCCCCCCCCCGGCGGCGGGCGTGGCGTTGACTGATAACGCCGTTGCTCTCGCGCGCCCCTCCCACGCTGACCTTGGAGCCACCCCCATCTATCAGCGCTGGAGTCCGCCGTTATCTGGCCCCCCCTCGCCACCACCGCCATCCCTCCTGCCGCCACTACCCCCCCCTCCTTATCGCTCCCTCTGCTCTGCCTGCGGCCCCGGTTGGGTTCCATTCCCGGTCGTCTCTGTTCTCGGTCCACGTTCTCCTCCACAGGCGGCCCCCCAGCGGCTGGTCACGGGTTCAGACCCCAACACGTCCTCTGTGGAGCCTTTCCGTGTTCCCCCCGTGGGTGAACGGGATTTCTCCGGTTCCCCCCACCATCAAAAAACAACATGCATCATGGGAACAGGTTCTGTTAGCTCTGGTGCCGCGCTCAGGCTAGCGATCAGGCTAATGCTCAGGCTAGCGATCAGGCTAACACTGAGGGCTAATGCTCAGGCTAACGCTCAGGCTAATGCTCAGGCTAACACTGAGGCTAACGCTCAGGCTAACGCTCAGGCTAAAGCTCAGGTTAACGGTCAGGCTAACACTGAGCTAACACTGAGCTAACACTGGGGACGGAAACCGCTGTGACGTTAGTGTGTGTGACCCGCGTCTACATGTACACACACGTGTGTGTGTGTGTGTGTGTGATGACACCATCAGCTGTTCATCTCCTCTGGACTCGTTGATGACCCGTCGTCTCGTCTCAAACGTTTCTCTCGCTCTGGAGTCGTCTGATCTCCAGAAAGTTTCCTCCCCCTGAAGCCGCCGCCCTGCGAGCTGTCAGAGGCTTCTGATTGGACGGCGGATGTTCTCCTCAGAGCGCATCCGCCTGGTGTTGCTTCACACGATTCCCCGCTTTTTAGATCAGCGCAGATGAAAGAGAGACGAGGAAATGGGATTCAGGGAGGTTACAGATTGTTAGCTGTGTGTGTGTGTGTGTGTGTGTGTGTGTGTGTGTGTGTGTGTGTGTGTGTGTGTGTGTGCGCTTTGGGGAGGGCTGCAGGCTGAAACGAGGTCGTCCTCCAATATGGTTTTAATGAAAGCCTTCCTCTGCAGACGCTTTGATTGAAGCGGCAGCAGGCGGGGGGGCGTCGGGGGGAGGCGGGGGGCGTTCCCTCACCCTCACCCCTCACAACCCCTCTCACCCCCACTCGTTCCATCCTGTTGTTATTCCTCTTTTCTCTTTAACCCCGTCGTTTCTTCCTGTCCTCGCCGCTGGCGTCTCCATCGTTTCTGCTCCAGACGATCAATCGACTGATCGGTTTGTCCCAAACAGAGAAACCTGCGTCACCGTTCAATTCTTTAAAACATCAGTGATGTTTTGATCTGTTATGTGATGAGTAATCAGATTACACCACCCAGTACTTACTCTGATGAGGCAAACAAATGAGTCGGTGCTTTTATTTTGGTAATTACCTTTCATGTTGATGATAATTGTCCTTTAATTCTGTAGCTGATCGACCAGCTCTATTGAACCAATTCAATGATCAATCCATCACTTCTAAAAACAATCTCTGATAAGTTGAACAAGTTAAAAAAACTCCAAGATCAAAGTTAAAAATTAAGTCTGAATTTAGGAGAAAGGCGACGTCTGGAAAAGTTTGATTCTAATTGTTTACAACGATTGGAGCGGCAATAATCAATCAATTAAGTGGATTGAAATGAAGTTAGCAATGATTTTGATCATTTCTCATCTGTTTTGGTCATTTTTCAAACCAGATGTTTGCAAACAGCTTCTTAAATCCACATTCTTTCTTTGTTGTTTATCAGTGTAAATAATAATGTCTAGACTGTTGTTTTCTGTCGGGGCTCATTTGCATATCTTTTGATTTTTTTTTTTTACATTTTGAACGTCAGATGAATCATTAAAGTAAGAAGAATTGTTTTAGGCAAGATAAAACTCCAGTCGGCTGATGGTGAGTGTTGGGTGGTGTTTAATGTAAGGTGGGTAACAGTGGCCTGGGGTGGGGGGGTCAGAGTGGAGACATACGACCAAATATGGCAGCAGTCAGAGGAAGTAGTGATGATGCGTGTGTGGTTGTGATGTCATCGGCTTCTGCTCCTGGAATCTGTTTGTGAGGCAGTTCAGGAGGTTTTTATTTGCTTTCTTTTCTTGTTTTTGCCGCTTGAGTTCCGTCTACACCGCCCCGCCCCCCCCAGCGCCCCCTGACCGTTAGCGGTGGTACTGCGTTGCTTCATCTCGTCAGAAGCTGGGAGCGGCGTGAGGCGGCGTGTGTGGGTGGGGAGGCGGGGCCTCACGGACACGTTGGTGTGCCGATCCGAGGACAGGAGCTGCAGGGCGGCGACCCAACGACCCCCTGCTGTCGTGAAGCGGTTTGGAATCCAGCCCACACAGCTCCTCCTGGCGCCGCGCTCCTCCTGCGTGGTCTGAACCGTCTTCACCTCCTCGTAGGGGGTGGGTTCAGGTAGTAGTCACCCCCGCCGGAGCTCCTTCAGGCTCCTGACCGTCTCTGACTTTGTGTCCTGACGTTTCTAGAAGCTGTAAGTCGTCACGGCGAAACGGAAACGGCGTGTGGATTAGCATTCAGCCCAATCAGACGGGACGTCACGAGCTCCTGTGCAAATGTTAATGCAAACCCACTGGTGTGTCGGCTAAGAGACCACTCCGTAATTAACATAAATTAGCCTAATTAGCGGAATAATTGTGATTACACACCCCGTGGAGAGGGAAAGGCTTAAAATTGGAGCCTTCAGCTTATTTTCTCAGTTGTTGGAACAAGAGAAAATTCATTTGTTTTTCTGAAATATTTTCATGCTGCAGATATTAGACGCCCCCCCCCCCACTAAAGGCCTTTATTCCCCCCGTGAAGCGGTGGTGTGTTGTGGTCGTCAGTGTTCGTGTGTTCGTCCCTTAGTCCGCCAAATGTCTTCACAACCGCTGCAGATAGAAAGACGAAACCAAAAGCACATGACTCAGGCAGCAAAGGGGGTGAAAATGAGATGATGACCTTGACCTTGAGAAAACTAGGTCAAGGTCAAATTTCAACTTTTGTACATTTTTTTTGCACATATCTCAGGAACCGAATAAAATAGAAAGATGAAACAAAAGGCGTTATATTCAGGGAGGCGAGGGGAGGAAAATTAGATCACAACCTTGACCTTGAAAAACTATGTCAAGGTCAAATGTTCACTTTTAGACTCTTTTTAGGTACACGTCTCTGACACCTGATGAGATATAATCACAAAACGAAAAGCGACATTTTCAGGAAGCCGGAGGCACAGAAATGTGTAGGTCGGGGTAAAATGTTGAATTCAGGATGTTGTAGTCTCTGACTGCCTCGTTTCTGCCTCGTTTTCATGTATATTTTCCTTGGATTCTAAATGTCCTCCAGTAGTTTTTTTTGACAGTGTCCTCTCTGGTGTTCTCTGCCAGCAGGTTTACTGAGGTGGATGAACAGAATCTTTGTTCTTGGTCTCAATGACATTCTGATATTCTAGTTACAGTCTGGTAAACCTGCAGAGAAGACGCCAGGCTTCCGTGGTTGCCCTGTCCTCTCCAGATTGATCCTCTTCTCACCGTCTCCATCTAACCTGAGCCACGGTTTTCTGGGTTGTAATTTTTCACAGCTGTCATAAATGTGTGCAGTATTTATTTCCTCCTCCGTTCTCAGGTTTTCGTGTCTTAAGCTCGTGTTCTTGGACATTCCCTCGCAGCTGCTGATCTGCTGCATTGCAGAGTTTCGCCTTCAGTCGTTTTGATCGGGTTCAGAAGGTCAGAATGATTTCAGCTAACAAGCTCCCGTCAGGCGTCCCGTTGACAACCGCATACATCAATCCCATCGAAAACAACAAAACACATCTGCAGCCGAATGTTCCGTCTTAGTTCTGTCTGCAAATCGATGGAGTGCAACCAGAACGGCTGGTAATAGGCACTCAGTTATTTTTACTGGACTTCATGTAAAGATGTATAATAAATGCAGACTTCATTTCTCATGAAGTTCAAATAAAGTTTCCAGGACGTGGGGGGAATAACTGGAAATGAGTCATAACTTAAACCTTCATGCAGGAGTCAAACTTAACTGTAAAAAGTAGAAATAAGTTTCTGCATCTGCTTCGACCCTCCTCTGACTTGACTCCTGGTGTAAATTGTGGTGTAAATCAGAGCGATGACATTTCATCAGGCTCCTGCCTCCTCCTGCTTCCCGTCACGGAATCAGAACGAAGCTCCAGCGACGCTTCAGACCAGACGGCTCCGGGTTAACCTCAACCGAGCTTCCAAAGAGCTCCAATAAATCACGCCGCTCCGAGGCGGCGATGGCGCAGCGCTGGTGGGGATGGAGCGCGGTCGACGCGTCTGATTGGCTCCAGCTGATCAGGGTGGCTTGTTTCAGCGATGCGTCGTTTAAATCTCATTAGCTGCTGGTTGGAAGGGTCCTTCAGGGGAGGGGAGATCAAGTCTTCAAGGCAAACCCCTGAGGGGAGGACATGATGGAGGGGGACCAGCCTGATGAAGACTGGGGAGGATGAGGGGAAGATGTGAGTACATGAGGATGGAGGATAAATGCCCTTAATGTTTGGATGCATTAGTGAACACGGGCATTCTGGGTAATGCGTCTGCTGCGGTTTTTATTGCTTTACAGTGAGCACCAGTCGGAGGTGTGTCCAACCTTGGTGGGGGTCCTGCTAAATGCCACATTTGAATCCTTTCCTCAATCTGGTCACGTCGTCCATAAAATGCCACGGATCCAGGCTGATGTCGTGTGTGTTCTGTTTAGCAAGTACGCGCTGGAATGGAACCATCTGAGAGAGAACAGGAGAAAATGTTCAGCAGATCATGTTTTCAGGAGCTGTAGCGTTTCTCCCCGTCGTTCAGCAAACTGTACCTGCAGGAGGAGGGATGGAGGTGGTTTCAGCAGGTCAGCGAGTCAACCGTGTGGTTTGACTTCTGTAACCACACCCTGCTCAGCAACCAGAACAAACCCCATAGCGCACATGTGTCAGACTCAAGGCCCCCGGGGCCAAATGTGGCCGCCACTTCATTTTGTCTGGCCAGCAAGAGCATAAAAACGTTTGACGAGAAACTACATTTCCCACAATGCAGTAGTTCAGCCCATTTGAACTCTGACTAACAAAGTTAACGTCCTAACTTGTGTCTGATGTTATTTTTCTTTATTGATTGATAGTTTGATCCTTGATTGATGGAGTTCTGTGGGTTTAATAACCTGACAAATGAAAAGGATTTATGTTAGAACAGAGAAACAAACAAACATGTTTTTTCTGTCTAACTGTAATGTTTGGAACTAGAATAAGTCAGAAATTCACTGATTTAACATTAAGGAGTAGTTACATTTAGTTACATTACATTGAGTTACATTTAGTTACATTTATTAGTTACATTAAGGAGTAGTTACATTTAGTTACATTACATTGAGTTACATTTAGTTACATTTATTAGTTACATTAAGGAGTAGTTACATTTAGTTACATTACATTGAGTTACATTTAGTTACATTTATTAGTAACATTAAGGAGTAGTTACATTTAGTTACATTACATTGAGTTACATTTAGTTACATTTATTAGTTACATTAAGGAGTAGTTACATTTAGTTACATTACATTGAGTTACATTTAGTTACATTTATTAGTAACATTAAGGAGTAGTTACATTTAGTTACATTACATTGAGTTACATTTAGTTACATTTATTAGTTACATTAAGGAGTAGTTACATTTAGTTACATTACATTGAGTTACATTTAGTTACATTTATTAGTTACATTAAGGAGTAGTTACATTTAGTTACATTACACTGAGTTACATTTAGTTACATTTACTAGTTACATTAAGGAGTAGTTACATTTAGTTACATTACATTGAGTTACATTTAGTTACATTTATTAGTTACATTAAGGAGTAGTTACATTTAGTTACATTACATTGAGTTACATTTAGTTACATTTATTAGTTACATTAAGGAGTAGTTACATTTAGTTACATTACATTGAGTTACATTTAGTTACATTTATTAGTTACATTAAGGAGTAGTTACATTTAGTTACATTACATTGAGTTACATTTAGTTACATTTATTAGTTACATTAAGGAGTAGTTACATTTAGTTACATTACATTGAGTTACATTTAGTTATATTAGTTACATCTAACCCTTTGATGCAGATGTGGCCCTGGGTCAAAATGAGTTTGACCCCTGCCATAGGTGATGAATGGGTCGGTATCAGGGCACAAATGGGCCGATAGACAGATGGAATAGCAGTGTCAGCTCTCAGGAACGGCTTTCAAACAGTAAACATCCGTTTTTAGAAGATACAGAAGGATAAAGTTCTTTTTTCTCTCTTTCTGGTAGAACTCTGCTTTAGCGTCAAACTGGTGGAACTAAAACCAACACATGGCGTTTGGGCGCGTTAACATGGTGTTTACCCGGAGACGAGTCTCTGTTCAGCAGACGGAATAGAAAACAGGCTGGAAGTGAGCCAGCAGAACAACATGTCAGAGCGTTAGCATCAGTGTTAGCATGAGCCCACAGAGATCAATGGCAGCGCTGCCTGCTATTTATTTAGCATGAATAAAACAACATGCTGGAAGTCCCACTCGCTGGGGACGCTGAGCAAATACCAGCACACACAACAAGTGTGTGTGTGTGTGTGTGTGTGTGTGTGTTTGTGTGTGTACAGGAAGTATATGTTGGTTCCAGGAAGGACATGTTATAGAGGGGAAATGAGAGAACAATACCTCTGGACTCAGTTTAGCTCGGTCTGGTTGCCAGGGCTGTCAGTTTCCCTGCATGCACTGCACAAAACACACACACACACACACACACACACACACACACACACACACACACAGGAGGAAAAAATTCCCAACCAGGCTGCAAACCTGCAGTGTGTACCACCATACTGAGCCGACACCAGACACAGAGCGGTCCACGCATCCTGAACTGGACAGTCGTCCACGGACACAAACACCAAGATGTGCAGAGAATCCAGCAGACGGCTTATTGACGGGGGAACGACTACCTGCTAAGTGTTTTTCCAGGGTGTGAGTTCCCTTCCTTCTAATTTAAGAAGTGAACAAAAGCCGTTGACCTTTCAGGAAGTAAAACAGGAAGCAGAGCAGGAAGCTGTGAGATCCTGACAGATAGCAGAGCGACGAGCCTCTGACCGTCCCGTCCCGCCAGGATGTGATTGGAGGTGACGTCTTTATTCCATCTGTACTTCAGGCCTCATCAGGAAACCTTTTTTTGTGCTTCAAATCCCCTGAGAGCTCCCTTCCTGAGCCGATGGAATGCTGTTGATGTCAGATCCTGAAAGGGGGGGGGGGGTCTAATTTGCCGTCTCATCGGAGAATCAGGATAATTAGTCGTAATGAGGGATTAGCTTCGAGCTGCTGCACACCACAGATCAGTGAGACCACACCCCCCCGCTATGCATGACCCCCCATGAAGGAGCCCATGACCGGATGACACCAGATTGGGACTGACACCAGTTCTCTTACTGTGTTTTGACTCACATTGATTGTAAGCGTTGGTGTTTCTTGAGGGTTTAGACCAGGGGTCTTCATTTAAAAGTCACGGAGGTCCAGTTATTAACGTTTCCTCTTAGTATAAGGTCCGAACCCAAGTCCAGTTCGTGTCTTGTAGCCACCTGCTCTGTCTACATTTTCAGTTATTATCAATTTGCAATGCAGATTATTATTTAACCAAGTGCACAACTAGCTCTTTTACCATAAATCAAAGTAGACGCAGGCAAATAAATTTAAGTCTTTATGTTAGATTGAAGAACACAAAATTAAACACAGAATTAAAAATAAAGTGCAAACAGAAGTAAATAACCCTTTTTTCTCATAAATTAAAGACACCCCAGCGTAAAGAACTGAAGGCCTACATTTCAAAGTAAAAAGGATAACTTTGCTCAAAAGCTCTGTGCTTTGTTTCGTAGTGGCGCTTCAGGTTATTAATGAATTAATTAGTGCTACGTGTTCAGACCATATGAGGTAAAATGGTTTTGAACTGCCTGACGGAGGAATAAACAAATTCCGTCCACTCATTGTTAACCAGCGGTTTTCCTCAGTGACCTCCTTCGTTTGGAGCGATGCTGTCCTCACCGTCTCCTTCCTCTGTGCTCCTGTAGCGGTGAACTCGCAGCGGCAGCGAGCTGTCTCACTTCCAGGTGCGCTGACAGAGCAGGTAAACAAACGATCTGATTGGCTGAACTGATTGGATCTATTACCGTGTTAACTGGAGTAGCAGCGCCCGCAGTCTGTAGCTGCGACCGTCAGAAAAAATGCGCCAAGAAAATCTACTCTGGTGAATCGGGGAGTGGTCACTGGTCCAGACAGAACCATCACGGTCCACCATTTGGTGACCCCTGGTCTAGACTAACATCAGAATTCAAACCAATTTCAGGTGACATCACTCACTGACACACGATCTGATTGGTTGTTGAAGATCAAGAACAAAAAGTTGAGGTTTGCCTTAAAGCACACGATTCTGTTGGGGCAAACATGATTTTCTCAGAACATCTGGACCCACCTGACATGTCAGGAATTGATGATGGCCTTTGAGGAACTTTTGGCGGTGCAGTCGTCATGGTGATGATAGTTTGGATCCTCAATGACCATTCTGATGTTTGGTCTCCTGGTCTGGTCTTAACGTTGATAGAGAAGTGCTGACGGTTGTCTGAGGACTTCATGTTTTACCCAATAGGCTCGCGGCAAAGCTGAAAGTTGGTTCTGCTCAGCTTCACTGATTCACATCTTCACACAGATCCTCACAGAAACCTCTTCTGTGAGCTATGGAGGCCCATGATGCCCCAGGGCTCTGCTTCCTGCTGGCAGCAGCATTTTTCAGGTCCTGTAGCAGCAACATCAGCAGGAAATACATGAAAATGGACTCATTTAGAAACTTTACCTTTTTAATTTGAATATCCAGATTTAGAATCCGTGAATAACTTTTAGCATCACAAACAATTTAGGACGATCAACAAGATTAGAAGGTAGGGCTAAGTTTGAGTGTGACTGTTACCCTGGCTGCGGCGTACTCGTTAGGTGTTAGCCGTAGCGGTAGCACCTCCTCAGAGCTCAACACTGGGTTCACCGGTGGATCCATCTCCTCACGTCCTGTCAGACTGTCCACTCTGTAACGCGAGGTAAATGGTCTCAGCCAGGTTGGAAACAGTGATATGATGCTGCCCCCCCCCCCCGCGGTGTAATTACTGCTTGACGTTCCAGTTCTTCAGCTGCCCCCCTGTTCTTTTGTTGGCTAATGGCTCGTTCTCTGTTTCATGGTTCCTGGCTGATGTTCCTGACATGCAGAGCCTTTGTCCAGCAGCTCTACCTGCTCTTAGCCTCATTATTAAACATTTATTGTATGCTAACAAGGAGTGGGGGGCGTGTACCGCCCTCCCACCCCCTGAAGATGATAAATTGCTGGATGCATTGGCTGCAGCGCCGTATAGACTCGTCATTATTAGCCTGAGCTCCGATTGGTCCTTACAGACAGATGTGTGTTCAGGTCAAAAAGAGTTTCCAGAGCGGTGCAGCCAGTCAGATGTCAGCTAGACTGTCCAGCTGTCTAGCTTGGCTTCGCTGTAAATAACACAAAATCAGATTTTACATCACATGAAGCTGCTTCTGGAAATAATTGATGAAGTCTAGAGTTTGACAAAGAGGAAGTGTCAGAGCGTCCAGAGCTGTGGGATTGAGGTGTTCCCTGCATCGTCACACCAGGTGATCAGGACGCTGTCGTTTCACGCAATATGGAGTAAAAAGTTTAGACAAGTAAACCCTCAGGTGGGAGTGGAAATGTCTCCACGTCCATCAGCGACACGCAGAGGCTCCATCTATCAACGTTAAACACGTTTACAGATGGCACACGACTGTTTCTGGTGTTATAAAGCCTAGTGTCTGATGCTAATATTGACTGCTGCTACCGCTAACCGATTAGCCCTGTTTGAATTGGCAAACAAAAACTAATAGTTTCAGTCCAAACTGTTAGTGATGTTTCTCAGTGACACACTGCTTTAGAGACTTTTAATTTCTCACTTAGCTGCAAACTTTGAAATCTGTGCTCTATTGATTTCCCTTAATAACAGCCATGTTGGATCAGTTCATTAATACTACTGTTGTGTTAGAGGGGGGGTCCTGCCACGGCAGCAGCCTTCAGTCCCAGACCAATGAGCTGTGAGGATGAAACCAGATGGGATCCAGCCACAGAATTCATCACTAACTGCATTGAACGTACGTCTGGTCGTCACACAGCAGTAACGGCTGGATCCAGTCTCAGGTTGTGAAGACGTACGAGCGCTTTGTGGTGGGGGGAGCGCTTTATTCCCAGAACAATCATTCGTCAGTGTTCCCCTTTCCAAACAAACAAGGAAAGTTGGATTAATGAACTTCTTTGGCTTTGAAGGGAAGTAGTTTGTTTTCTGCTCCTCGTACCGCCATCACTCCTGAGCTCAAAGAGAGAGTTCTGCGGCCACCGGCTTGTTTTCCTCTTTACTGAACATCATTCAACACAACCAGGGGTACAAGGCCTGGTCCACCAGAGGTACGAGGCCTGGTCCACCAGAGGTACGAGGCCTGGTCCACCAGAGGTACGAGGCCTGATCCACCAGAGGTACGAGGCCTGGTCCACCAGAGGTACGAGGCCTGGTCCACCAGAGGTACAAGGCCTGGTCCACCAGAGGTACGAGGCCTGGTCCACCAGAGGTACGAGGCCTGGTCCACCAGAGGTACGAGGCCTGGACCACCAGAGGCACGAGACATCCAGAGTGAAACGTAAAACCTTCATATCACCAACGGTGCTTCTTGTAAAGAGTAAGAAGTTCAACTGGTCGTCATGGTTACCTCTGGTTTGTCAAACTTAACCCTCGATTGACGTTATAACGGGTCATTTACGAGGCAATTGGTGTGTTATTCTGGCCATTGGTTTCCATGACAACCGTGTCCTGGGAGTCTGAGACAGTAAAACTCAGTCACGTAAAGAAGTCTGGTATTTGAAACTATTTCCTCTCTTTGTTGTTTCTGCCTCCTGCTGGTGTTTTTGTGCTTCATCTCTATCGTGTTGTCTCCTCCTGACCTCCTCATCCTGACCTCCTCATCCTCACCAGAGCCTCCATCAGTCGCCCTGAGGCCAAACCGACCTACGTCTGACTCAGAGGTTCTGTCAGGTCCCAGTGGGGTCCCAGTTGGGTCCCCCTTCCCTTTGGTGACATTCTGTCTGTGGACATAATTCTGAATCCTAGAGCAATTCTATTTGCTGTCTTCCCAAACAGAACGCCGGTAGAAACTTTAACTCTTTGGAGACTGGAAAATTTTGTCTTGTTCTGGAGCTGCAGCTGTTTTCCATTCCTTTTGGGGGGGTTTCTTCTCCAGAGGGACATTTCTAATTTGATTTCTCCTCTCTGGCAGAGCGTGACCTCTCTAGTTTGAACTCCACGTTTCCTCAACATTCGGCTAAATGACATCCAATTTGAGAGCTGGAACTCAGCGTCCTTCCCGGTCGTCCTGCTCCGGGGGAGTTGCATACGGTGGCGAGCGGCTGGGGGGGCAGGGGGGGAGCGAACACTTTATGAAGATGGATGTGTCTGGCCTCTCGTGTTCTGATTCTAATGAAGCTGCTTGTGTTAGCCTCAGGGCTACGCAGCATTAGCTTCACCTGAGTGAAGGCTTTTCATTCTAGAGAAAAGGGCCAATCGGTTAAGTGGATTATAGTCCTTTGTAAGTTCTAACAATTATACAGAAGATGGATCCTCAGCCTCTGAACGGCCATCCCTCTCCACATTAATCTCTAATATTCTCCTTTATCCTTTCTCCTTTATTTGATTTTCCTTTTCACCCTCTTATTACCCTGACTGAGAGAACACACCACGTGGCAGTTATCAGGGGTATTTCTGGGACAGTTTACCTCCGGTGGAGGCGACAGGACTGCTAACTCGTCTTCTGACGCCGTCTTTAACATCAATAAGCTTCTCGTATCATCAGGAGCAGCAGTGGGAGGTTTTCACATCCATTCGCCTTCAACACAGTTCCTGATCGTCCTCATTAAAGTGTATATCACCACTGATGCTGGAAGAATCAAACTTTTTTCTTCTGCACATCATTTTTTCTCCTGTGTTTGTAACCACGGGTCGTAGAGGGTAGACACGGCTCTATCTGCATTGCTAATTTTATGACAATTAGCCGTTAAGTGTGTCTGTGGGCTCAGGCAGAGTGGAGACTGGAAATGAGTTGCGTCTCCTGAGAGCCTCCAACCTGGAGGCTCTCAGGAGACGCAAGGTAGGAACGTCTCTATGCGTCCTGTTCGAGGTGGAACCGGTCACTTTACAGAGGCTTAATGAGACGGTGTTGTTTCAGCGAAGGGGTGAGCAGAGGGGGCATCCAGGGGCATTAAACAGCTCCGGCGGTTCTCCTGCTTCGCCGCCAGCAGCCGGGGTCCATCCATCAGCACGGGGCTCGTCAGGGGCAGCGGGGCAGTTCCGTCAGGGATAATGTGCTCTCTATGATGGGACGGCCCCCGTTGGGGTGCTGACGGAGTTCATACATCAAGAGCTCCCTCCACACAGGAGCAGCGCTGGCATGATGAAGAGGGGGAGCTCTGCATGCTGTAGGTAGCAGTGATGGAGACGGCAGCAGTGAACTATGGGAAAAAGTGCTGGCTGGTTTCCCCTGGGGGTTAATTAGAGGTCAGGTTGTTTCTAGTTCTTCTCACTGGTGCTTTGGATGCAGAGGAGGTGGTGAGGCATGAGGGAACGGACCTGCTGTGGGAGAAGAGGGGTGTGCAAACAAGTGTTTCCATCCCGTGGCTCCGTGTAGGGGGGTTCTGGGGGGATCTGGGGGGTTGGCGTGACGCTGCACTGACTGGACTTGTTATTTGGTGCCTGCAGCCCGACGGCAGTGGTGTGTGTGTTAGTGGTGTGTGTGTTAGTAATGTGTGTGTGTGTGTTGAGGCTGCAGCCCTTTCTTCTCCTGATTTGCTTTAATGATGCAGGAGGACCTGCTGGCTGCTGGGGACACACCAAGGGTGCGCCGGGGCAGGAGGAAGCACATTCCTGCACAGCTGTAAGCCCGTTCCTCTGGTCAGCAGGCTGCACAGGCAGCCGCCGCTCTGTTTATTCATGTCCACTATGTGCAGGATCACGTTCAGCCTCCACATCTGATGCATGCTGGGAATAGACCAGCGCGCCCAGCATTTGCTCACGTAAATCCTTGTGGTCTGCTGGGTATCACAACCAACCAGTCATAGGCTCCAAGGGTGTGGCGTCAGCACCCAGATTATTACCGTTCAGGTTGGCCACGCCCCTCCAGATGGCATGCGTAATGTTAGGGTTTAATGTGTTTTATTTCTGTCGTTACATATTAAATTATGTTTTATTTACACTATTTTAGTATTTTTATATGCCATAAATCCACGGCTTCATGATGCTTTAATTTTGTTTTTACCCAGTTAAATAGTTTTAGTGTTATTTACTTCTTTTATGGACATCCATATACTTTTATTTTTTGTAAATTTAAAACTTTTATTTCTGGCTTGAACGAGATCATGTCCCATATGAGATGTTTTATCTGTAGTTACTTTATCTACCGGGACGCATTTGTATTATTCTTCATATTTTAATTGGTGCCAGCAGTGTGATGGGAAGATGGAAAGAGTACTTTGAGGAGTTGATGAACGTGGAAAATGAGAGAGAACAAAGACTAGAAGAGGTGACTGTTGTGGACCAGGATGTAGCAAAGATTAGCCAGGATGAAGTGAGGAGAGCACTGAAGAGGATGAAGAGTGGAAAGGCAGTCGGTCCTGATGATATACCTGTAGAGGTTTGGAAGTGTCTAGGAGAGGTGGCAGTAGAGTTTCTGACTGGGTTGTTCAACAGGATCTTAGATAGTGAGAAGATGCCTGAGGAGTGGAGGAGAAGTGTGCTGGTGCCCATTTTTAAGAACAAGGGAGATGTGCAGAGTTGTGGCAACTACAGAGGAATAAAGCTGATGAGCCATACAATGAAGTTATGGGAAAGAGTAGTGGAAGCTAGACTAAGGGCAGAAGTGAGCATTTGTGAGCAGCAGTATGGTTTCATGCCAAAAAAGAGTACTACAGATGCAGTATTTGCTTTGAGGATGTTGATAGAGAAGTACAGAGAAGGCCAGAGGGAGCTGCATTGTGTTTTTGTAGATCTGGAGAAAGCTTATGACAGGGTGCCCAGAGAGGAACTGTGGTATTGTATGAGGAAGTCTGGAGTGGCAGAGAAGTATGTTAGAGCGGTGCAGGACATGTATGAGGACTGTAAGACAGTGGTGAGGTGTGCTGTAGGTGTGACAGAGGAGTTCAAGGTGGAGGTGGGACTGCATCAGGGATCAGCTCTGAGCCCCTTCTTGTTCGCTATGGTGATGGACAGGCTGACAGACGAGGTTAGACAGGAATCTCCATGGACTATGATGTTTGCAGATGACATTGTGATCTGCAGTGAGAGTAGGGACGAGGTGGAGGAGAAGCTAGAGAGGTGGAGGTTTGCCCTGGAAAGGAGAGGAATGAAGGTTAGCCGCAGTAAGACAGAGTACATGTGTGTGAATGAGAGGGACCCAAGTGGAAGAGTGAGGTTACAGGGAGAAGAGATCAAGAAGGTGGAGGATTTTAAGTACTTGGGGTCAACAGTCCAGAGCAATGGAGAGTGGGGAAAAGAGGTGAAGAAGCGTGTCCAGGCAGGATGGAATGGGTGGAGGAAAGTGTCAGGTGTGATGTGTGATAGAAGAGTTTCAGCTAAAATGAAAGGAAAGGTGTACAAAACTGTGGTGAGACCAGCAATGTTGTTTGGCCTAGAGACAGTGTCACTGAGGAAAAGACAGGAGGCAGAGCTGGAGGTAGCAGAGATGAAGATGCTGAGGTTCTCTCTGGGAGTGACCAGGAAGGATAGGATCAGGAATGAGTACATCAGAGGGACAGCACATGTTAGAGGTTTTGGAGATAAAGTCAGAGAGGCCAGACTGAGATGGTTTGGACATGTCCAGAGGAGAGATAGTGAATATATTGGTAGAAGGATGCTGACTTTTGAACTGCCAGGCAGGAGGCCTAGAGGAAGACCAAAGAGGAGGTTTATGGATGTAGTGAAAGAGGACATGAAGGTAGTTGGTGTGAGAGAAGAGGATGCAAAGGACAGGGTTAGATGGAGGCGGTTGATTCGCTGTGGCGACCCCTGAAGGGAAAAGCCAAAAGGAAAAGAAGAAGGGCTGCTTGACATGTTCTCCATGTTTGGTTCAGTTGTTTGAACTCAGAATCGACTACATGCATGAAATTAATCATTTTTATGTCTGAAGTACAGAAAACGGAGCGTGGGTTCATCTTTGGTTAAGTGGAGTCGATGTGTTTGATGAAGCTCTGCTCAAACATGAGGTCAAAAACATGGAATCAATTTTCATTTTACATGAACACATCTTAGAATCCTCTAACTCCACTGCTTTCTGCTTCTAAACATCTAACCCACTGAATGCAGGTGCATACAGACGTGTTTATTATTTTTAGTTAGGTATAGATTCATTTCTTCTGATTCCGTGTTCCTTCTGAAGATTTTTTGCCGACACCTGTAGCGCTGTCTCCTTACCAGCTCAAACGTTCCTCTGGCTGCCACTGGGCTTGCACTAGGAGGTAGTGTGACTAACCCACTGTGGCTCAGTGTAAAAGAATTGAGTAAGCCACAAAAAGCCACGTTCTATGTCCAAGACAGCGGTGCAGCTATAATAGCAAGTAAAACTAACAAGTAAACATTGAGTAATACCAAGAATCAAATTTATTAAAATCAAAGAGTCTAAGTCAAAGTTAAAATGTCTTGTCGTCCAAGTAAAACTTAGTGCTGGTGTCACGTTGGGTTTAGTCTGGTGTCATTGAGCCCACGTCGGGTTTAGTCAGGCGTCACGCTGGTCTAAACGTCCATGTAATGAGAGCTTAATTTCTCAGTTACGTTTTAATGTGTCCAGGTTTTTACATAAATAGATTAACCTTGTCAACGCCAGCTCCAACGTAAACAGTTCCTTTTAAAGTCACTTCAGGACGTAGAACACAGCTGTGCAGTGGGAAGTGTTTCAGTGAGGAATCGGCTTTAGATGAATGCTTTTGTATATTTTATGAATTCTTGTCTACAAGGACTAAAATTTCCGTAGACCAAACCTGTATTTAGTGAATTCTCCTTTCTAAGAGCAGATCTTTGCTGATAACTGCATTTCCCACCCTGGACCAGTAGCCAGGACCAGAGCAACTTCCTGTCTCTGAATACCTCATCCTTCAGTATTCACTATTACAGAGTTAGTTTAGGTATGTTCAGAAGTTTAGGTTCATAATGATAATCTAAAAACTTCAAAATGACTTTTATTTTTGACCCCTGAGTGAATTTAGAGTTACTTTAGCATCGTCAGACACAGACTGCTTGAGTTGTTGATGACTACCTGCTGAGTTCTAATCAACTTAGTGCTTCATGATCTCAATCAAATCTTTGTTTTAGACAAAAAGCCGGTTTATTAGTTGGGATCCTATTTATGGTGTATCCATTCATTCCTGTGGAGTCCACTAATTCTATCAGCGCTCCTGGGAGCCGAGGGAAGTAACGTGTCTTCTGAAGCCGGGGTTGTGGTCACGTTGCCGGGGGCGGACTATCGGTTCGAGGACTAGTGAAGAAAAACCCACTGCTGTCAGCTTTGATGTGGTTTTTCCTGGAGAAGCCGAGGCTTTCCAAAACACCCCGGTTGCTTTGCAAAGCGAAGCTCAGATCAGTGCTGAGACTAGAGGCCTGCCCTGTTTTATACCACGGATCACAAAAGCTATCTGAGCACGTCTGAGCAGAGTGCATGCATGAATGAACAAGAGAACCAGGCTCAGTCCAACATTGAGTTTGTCTGACGGCGTCAGCGCTGCAGAGAGGGTGGGTGTGAGACTTCATAACGGCCCACAGAAAGGTGAGGTCACGTTTTCCTCACCAGATCTAGAGGAACCGAATCCCTCTGGATTGGATGAATGACATTCCACCATGTTTTCATAAGTTGGGCATTTTCTTTTTACCGTAGCATCGCTTTCATGACTTCCTCATTAAAGTGCTTTGGCTTATTGGGAGTCTTCCTGCCAGCCAACCTCCTTATATCCGAGCAGAGACATCGACCGACACCTGTCCATGACGCTTCTTTGTGGACGTATTGTATATCCGTGTCCATTGCGTTGCACTGGCGTATCGAGCTGGCCCTTCTTTTCTCAGACATTCTTGTTGGCAGCGCCCCCCCCCCCCACTCCTCGTAGCGCCGTTGCCCTTCTCTCCTCGTACCGTCGTTGCCCAAGTCTTTTCAGCACTTGCCTCTTGACTCCCTGACATTGAAACAAATGTGTGAAGGAAAGCGAACTGCTCCCCCTGCTGTTTCCTCTGCCGTCTGCTGACACACTCTGGTCCGGGTCGGGCCTGACGGCCGCCATTGTGTTTGTTATGACGACAGGGACAAATCCTGGACCGGAGCCGATGGTGGATAGAAAACTAGGGTTCTCAGGTTTCACCTGCATGAAGGTGATCACTGGATTTAAAATGGCATACTTGCTCTCCCTGGGGAGTTGATTGAAATGCCCAAATTACACTACATTGGCCTTGAGGTCATCTGATATGAGGGCATTAATTTCAGTCCCTACAAGGAAATTGGAGCCCGAAACCTTTTCTAAGAGCTAAACGTTAGTCTACACTTGGGCAGTTCCTTAATCGTATATCCCCAACATTTTCTTTATCAAGGAAACATTAAATGGCAAGTTTCCTTTCCTGATAGAACATTGATGGAAAAGTCGTCCTCTCCTGCACCGGGTTTATCTTTCATTCTCTTTCACTGTTTGACTGGTGTTTAAAAAGACTTTATTAAGAGCTGTCTTCTGCTCCATTGCTTGATTGACGATCACTATCAGTAATGCAATCTTCTATTCTTTGGTCAATATTACCTGTCTGTGAGGGAGAAGCGAGGCTGACAAGAAGACAGAAGACAAGACGACAGCTCCCTTTTGTCTGCCAGCTTCTACGACGTTGCTTTATCCAGAATGCATCACGCTGAAAGATTTCTGCAAACATCAAGACTCCTCTCTTTCTTTTTCAATTACTGACCTCATGTTGTCTGATTGATGCAATAGAAATTCTCTCTGCATTCCCATCGCTGTCACGCCTCCCACCTTCAGCGCCGTCAGTTTTCAGCGACACATCGCCCGTCGCCTCTTCTCCCATTTTTCCATAATTTTGTTTTATTGGAGGATTTTTTCTTACCTGTCCTCTAAGTCCATTCAAATTCACCAGCGATGCTTCAAGGGAAATTGAATTTGTGCCAGAATCTTAAGGAGAACACCAACAAAAGAAGGCCATTTGCATTGAACACAGGGCGGGAAAGGTTGCTGTGTGGCGGCTGAGAATTCCCCCGATCATTCTCCGATTAGGTTATTGAGTAGAGGCCATTGTGGAATGCAAATTGAGTGTTTGCATAGAAGAGAAATTGGCTAAATAAACCTAACAAAAGTCTGAAAGGACGCAATTTAATGGCAAGGCGGCGAGGCACACGTTATGATCTTGGTTTTATGTGGGTGGAAACGATCTATTTTCATGTCTTTTATTCTGACTTCAGTCCAGTGGAAATGGAATGAAAGGTCTCAGAAATGAATTAGAGAAAATAGTTCAGGTTCGGTAGTGAAAATTTTCTAGTCCTGTGAGTTTGGAGAGTTTTATACTGCCTCATCATGTTGTTGTGTTATCTGTATCCATGCCAACAAGGGTTTGCCTCTATATTAATAGATGTGCAGGCAAACCACAATGTTGTCTTAGCATAACCCTTTTTATTTAGGATTATGGAACGTTACTGCTAACCCTTCATTAGCATTTGATGGAGAAGAATCGCTGTGACTGCAGCTTTAAGTATTCATCCTTCATTCAGAGTGAGTGATGGACAGAGGTGGAAAGTCATTCATAACTTCAATCTGTGTTCCCAGACGCTTTTCTAATCTGTTTCCTTTTAAATTTTTGATGCACTTATAGTAGCAGAATGCCCCGGAGCTCAGCCTCCTCCCTCGGCCTGCTGGGAAACCAACACAACAGCTGATAAGATTGTCCAACATGTTGCCTCTGGCCCCCACAGCTCCACGGTTCACACGGACCCCCCCATCACTCAATCAGGCTGCTCCTGCTTCTGGTAGCGCCACAGCAGGAGATAAGCTAGCAGCTAGCGTAGCAGCTCAGAACAGCTGGAGAACCTTCCTGGGTTTGTTCAGGACCCAGTCTTAGGCTGGTCTGTCCCCTGAAATAATGGCGGATGAAATGGCTAATGTCAAAAGAGGAAGTAGAGTTCTTTGCTTGGGTCTTTAATCAAGGACTTCCTGTGGGCTGGTATCCAAAGCGCCTCGCTGCACATTAGCCTGATTGAATAGCATCGGTAGTTAAAACTGGCCCGTGGGGGCGAAGCTGAACTCTGAAAGCTTCGATCCCGTCAGCTGGTGAATCAGAACGCAGCTGTAACACACACTGTACCGATTAGGATGGTGATTGGCTGTTATACAACAGCTATTCTCAGGTAATAGCTGGTCTCACATCCCAACAGCAGTAACAGCCGATAAAGAGCAGCTCGTCCTGTCGGGACAAAGTGAGTCTGCTCCATGTTCCTCAGAACAGCAGGAGGACGATTCAAACACAACTTTATGTGTTACAGGTTCCTTTGTGTGGGTAATTAGATAATAGTCTGTTCCTGATCTTCACCTGGTCCTTCACTGTTAAGGCCAGAATTGACTTTTGCATAAAGCAGATAAAAGTAAGAGTACAGAACCCAGCTGTGCAATCCAAGAAATAGCATCCTAACATTTTAGCATCCTAGCATCGTGGTACTTTCATCGTGCCTGAAAAAGTTACTAACTGTGTTTAAGGTAATGGCCTTCCATTGGAGACTCCTAAACAGTAGTCTTTAACGGTGAACATAAGACTGTGATGCTACCTAAAGGGATTGGAACAAACACTGCAGCCTCCACACGACTTTTCAGTGAGGCTAGTGTGGAAAAAAAGGCTCCACTTTGCTTCACAGATTGTCCACCCATCAAATCCTGTCTCTGAAGATGTCACCTGTCCAATTTCACAGCTTGAACAAAGTCCCAGGTGGGAATAAATTAAAGCCCAGGTGTGGCTGAGCTGATGCTGACACGTCCAAACTGAAGCTGGAGGCTAGAAACACTTTTTTTTATAAAGATCTAACTTTGTCGTTATTGTGCAAAACGTTTGAGGAATCAGTTTGATTTGAGGCTCCTCAAACACAGAAGACAAGTTCTGCTTCCTGTGAGGTGTTGAGTAAAGAATTGTGATGACATTGTGTGTTGAAATCCTGTCTCAGGTTTGAATCTGTTCAAACTGACATTAGTCCACCTTTGGGCGCCGTTCAGACTCCTCTTGTTAGCAGGTCCCGCTAGTCCAAGGCTAACTATTTGTGTTTATTTCTAACATGTATGTTTAGTTTTTGAAAGTCAGTCTCTGATCTAGTGGCTGTGCTTTAATCCAATGCAAATTGCCCTTGTAATACAGCCTGCTGCTGTTAATTATATAGCAGCGATGATACACGACGCAGCTTGTAGCGTCGTCTGAGTGATTTATTAAATGTGAACACGGCTAATGATGCCCTTTGCTGTCCACTGCCAGGCTAATATTTCACGCTGAGGTTTATTTGATGGGTACCAACAGGACGGCCACCTTTAGCGCCTGTCAGATTCATCGTGGTCAACTTCATTAAACTGACAATTAAAAGCGTAAGAGCCGATCATCCTTTAGTGCGTCTTTGTGAGGGGCTTTATCAGGACAGCCCGACCACTCGGCCCACGCTCTAATTAAATTCCAGCCAGGACCAACTTGCCAGCAGCAGAGGATCCTCTCTGTAATTGGTTTTCTGGTCTCAGCCTTGTGTTTGAGATTGTGTCGCTCTACATGTGTGTGTCTTCCTGAGGTGTGGAGATTAGAGCTGCAGTGGGAGCCTCGGTCGCTCAAAGATTCTCCAGCCGTTGTTTCTGTTTGCTGGAGGCAGGTTGTTGTGGATTGAAAGCGGTCCAGCTCGCGGCCGGGCCTTTGTCCACGCTTCAGTCCCTTGAGTTTGGTTGTGCTGTGATGTGAACGCTGATGGCAACGGGCGGGGGGGTGTGGTCTTCAGCAGCATCCCTGCAGGAGGCCACAGCTTCCTGCTTCAGCATCTTCTAGTCTGTAAAGAACGTTTCTGTCCAGTTCTGTCCCAACATGGTGTCACGATTCCGTCATGAAACACCCGTGTTGCTGTGGTGATCCAGCTGGAGTGTGGTTAAAGGTGAAATACGAGTGAACCCTGACGCCGTAGTGTGTAGAGAGTAAAGCTTCCCTCAGAGCTGCAGACGTGTGTTCACGTCTTATCTCTGCTCCGTCTATCTGTGTGATTCCATTTCCTGTTCCTCTTTGTCTTTTTTATGAAGTCTGATTTATTCAAACCCCAGTCAGTGCTTGGGTAATAATAATGTTTTTATTTGCTGGATGGTGAAGAATGAAACTTTTTTCCAAACTGAAGACCTGAATTGAAGCGACAGGAAGCAGCCACTCCATATTAATCCCCTTTAGATAACCGCTGACTCACGCCTTTCATGTGATAATGACATTGACTCTGATTGGACCAGACCCTCAGTCATGTGATGACTCTGCACAGGAAAGGTTCCATTCCATCCACCCTGCTCTATGTGACCAAAAATGACTCTTTTTAAACAGCTGTGACGATCTATGGGCTGTTTCTGGTCATGTGACTTGAGAAGCTGCTCTCCTGCGGGACTGGACGGATTCCTGGCTCCATCCTCTGTGAATTTTTGAAGTTGTTGCTGGAGGTAAGGATTATCTCCAACACAGACATTTATAGTCCAACTCATGTTTGAGTTGGGACCGGTCCAACGCAGTACAAAGACAAACCGTGTGTATTTCAGGCTGGAAGTATTTACATATTGCAACGGATGATGACGTCAATGCATTTCATCTCGATCTCATTTGTGAGTTAAACAAGTAGAGGATGGGAAGAAGCTTCCATGACCTACTTCCTGTTTCAACCAGGATGCCCCACGCTTTCATTACCATCGTTATCGGCTCCCATTTCCTCCAAACTTTACGGGAATTTTACTCAAATTTCCTCCACGTCTTTCCTACGGAACAAATGTAGCCCATGTGCCCCCACCATCAAGAGACCATTAAAGCTGATGGCCTCTAATAACAGACCGAGGTTCCACTTTCATTTTCAGAGTTGTTCCTCATCAAATCAAATATAGCACCAATGAAAGAAGCTGTAATATCTCCGTCCAGAGGGCCGTTAGCTGCTTCAGCCTTCGTACGGCAGCGCCCTGAAAATGAAAGTGAGCTGGGAGCGATTGATCGATACAAAAACTGCCTCCAAATCGAATTTGTTTCCCTATCCTTTTGGGAAAGGGCATGATTTGGGCACTGATGTGGTTCAATAAGAGCAAGGACAACCTCCATAAGTCATCGTCTGCCTTCATGACTGTAGGTGGAGAAAAACTGATAAAACAGGTGGAAGCGACTGACAAGGATTGATGGAAATGCTGAAAGGACCTTAAATAACATCTTATTTTCTTCTGTTTGCTGATCGTTAATCAATCCTCTGGGACGTGATATATTTGTCCTTTGTGTTTGTTTTTCCGTAAACAAGGGATATATTGATCGGGTTTGCAGAAAAATCCCCTCACTCAGCAACTACACCCACCGTAAGGAAGAAGGAAGAGATCTGTGAAGGAAAGGATCTGATACGCGGCACGTTTCAGGAAGTCCGATGGGTATTGATCAGGCTGCCAGACATCTCTCTACCTGCCTCCAATGAGGCTTCAGAGAAGAATCTGTCACTCCTCAGATGTCACGATAAGCATCTGTTGCCTCTGAAGGACATCCATCTGCGTTAGAACCATCCAACATCAGTACGTACCACCAGAGAGACCGACGGGAATCCAGCGTCTGGGAGGGGGGAGAGACTGTCAAGAAAGTCTGCCTTTGTTCATTGATGCTGTGGCAGAGAGAAACAGATTTATTCTGCTTCCTGTGGACAGCCGCTTCACAAGTCGCTTTCCCTCCCCACTGGAGACGGTCCAGATGTTGGCCTCTTTAAAGGACGCGTGCAGTTCCAAAATGTGCCTTTTTCTGTCTTACTGACTGATGTTGGAATAGAGTTGAATCTATACTTGGCAAGAAGGAAATTATGTTTTTCTGGTTGGCAGCCAGTTTTAAGGTCTTTTTTCCTGTGAAACGTGGTGAAGACGGTGAAAAATCAACAGGCTTCGAATATTGGATTTGGAACCGATACCTGGAACGCCATTCCGGGATCCATTTGGACCTTTTTTTGTAGGAAATGTAGTTTAGGTTGTAAAACTAATGGTGACCTTTGACCCAACCAGTCCTCAAGAGGTTTCATTGTCGGGGCGTCCCAGGTACCCAGATCTTTGGCGGTGGCCGGGGGCCTGATTCCTAATGGAGGCGTGTCCCCCCTCTCTACCCTGTCAACAGGTCTCCAGCTGCCCCATCAGTCACAGGCAGAAAACCCAATAAGAGTTCTCTCTCCAGCCACAGGAAGCCTCAAACCGGGTGAAGACGAAGCGTCGGGGGGGGGGGGGGGGTTATTCTCTTCAACAAGAACAGGAGAAAGCAGCGAACACAGATGTGTGTTTGATTCGTCCTCCTCTGGCGCCGCAATAGATTGAAGAAAGAAGAGCAGTGGGTAGAAATTGCTGCCCCTGTTTTCTCAGCCGGCGTCACGCACACACTGATTCTGATTCTTTCTGTTATTCCAGTGCAAATCAGCTGTGTCTGAAAGCTCCGACCTTTTACTGCCTGTTTGTCCAGCAGGCTTTTGCTGCACATTTGCTCATCAGGAGCATGATGGGAAGTCATCTCAGAGGACATCTGCTTGTAGTCTTACAACTCCAGCCTCAAACTTTGTGAAATCCTCTCTATTTTTGATAGGTTGTATTTGGATACCGGTGGGTCGAGTCTCGTGTTTTGTCTTCCTGACAAATTTGATCATATTTCCCTTTTCTTCCCAGATGATAAATACCTGAGACGATTTGCACGAAGTTACTGCTTATATTAACATATATTCTATTGCGAGTTTTGACTTTGCTTCAATGACGCCGCTGCGTTGCTGTGATCGATGAGGCATTACGGATCCTGCAGCGTCTCCAACACAAATGGGTTAAGCAAAATGAAGTGCCTCTTCATAAATAACATTTCTAGAGATTGAATCAGCCGCCGGTCTGTGGAGAAAACAGGAGGAGGAAGCGAGGGAGCGTAAACGAGAGCAGAAACGAGATAAAGCGAGAGAGGGAGTGGAACATTAGGGGCGAGATTCGTTTGGATTCCGTCGTGGGAACGAGGCGGTGTAGTTCAGGGGAGGGAAATGAACATGCAAAGAAGTAATTAATATAAATAATAATAATATTATTATAAATGATAATAGTAATTATTTTACATAATAATTATTTATAATAGATACTAATAATAATGATTATTATTAATAATAATCATTATTATTATAAATAATATCATTAATAATTATTATTATTATAAATAACAATTTTTATAATAAATACTGATAATAATTGTAATAATAATAATTTATAATAAATGTTAATAATAATAATTAATAATTATAATTGTTATATAATAATAATAATAGTAATATACATAATAATTATTTATAATACCAATAAAAATAATTATAAATAATAATTATAATTATTATCAGTAGTAATAGTAATTATTATAATGTAGCCGCAAGAGGGCACAAGCCAGTGTCTTATTGTGCCGGTCCCAAGCCCGGATAAATACAGAGGGTTGCGTCAGGAAGGGCATCCGGCGTAAAACTTTTGCCAAATCAAAGATGCGAATCAAACATATGACTTCCATACCGGATCGGTCGAGGCCCGGGTTAACAACGACCGCCATCGGCGCTGTTGACCTACAGGGCGCCGGTGGAAATTGGATTACTGTTGGTCGAAGAAGGAGAGGAGGAAAGTGCGTTCGCACGAAGAAACAGAAGAGGAGCGCCAAGAGTATAGGACTAAGAGTAGGGACGTTGAATGTTGGAACTATGACAGGAAAAGGTAGAGAGTTGGTCGACATGATGCAGAGGAGGAAGGTAGACATACTGTGTGTCCAGGAGACCAGGTGGAAAGGTAGCAAGGCTAGAAGTTTAGGAGCAGGGTTCAAGTTGTTCTATCATGGTGTAGATAGAAAGAGAAATGGAGTAGGAGTTATCTTGAAGGAGGAGTTTGTTAGGAATGTCCTGGAGGTAAAAAGAGTGTCGGATAGAGTGATGAGTCTGAAGCTAGAAATAGAAGGTGTGATGTTCAATGTTGTTAGTGGGTATGCCCCACAGGTAGGATGTGAGCTGGAGGAGAAGGAGAAATTCTGGTTGGACTTTGATGAAGTGATGCAGAGCATACCTAGAAGTGAGAGAGTTGTCATCGGTGCAGACTTCAATGGACATGTTGGTGCAGGTAACAGAGGTGATGAGGAAGTGATGGGCAGGTTTGGTATCCAGGAGAGGAACGCAGATGGACAGATGGTAGTTGACTTTGCAAAAAGGATGGAAATGGCTGTAGTGAATACTTTCTTCCAGAAGAGGCAGGAACATAGGGTGACCTATAAGAGTGGTGGTAGGAGCACACAGGTAGACTACATCTTGTGTAGACGATGTAACCTGAAGGAGATCAGTGACTGCAAAGTAGTGGTAGGCGAGAGTGTAGCCAAACAGCATAGAATGGTGGTGTGTAGGATGACTCTGGTGGTGAGGAAGATGAAGAGGACAAAGACAGAGCAGAAGACGAAATGGTGGAAGCTAAAAAAGGAAGAGTGTTGCATGACCTTTAGGAAGGAGTTAAGACAGGCTCTGGGTGGTCAGGAGGTGCTTCCAGATGACTGGACAACTACAGCTAATGTGATCAGGGAGACAGGTAGGAGAGTATTTGGTGTGTCATCTGGAAGGAAAGTAGATAAGGAGACTTGGTGGTGGAATGAGGAGGTACAGGAGTGTATACAAAGAAAGAGGTTAGCTAAGAAGAAGTGGGACACTGAGAGGACTGAGGAGAGTAGACAGGAGTACAGGGAGATACAGCGTAAGGTGAAGGTAGAGGTAGCAAAGGCCAAACAAGAAGCTTATGATGACTTGTATGCTAGATTGGACAGTAAGGAGGGAGAGACTGATCTATACAGGCTGGCAAGACAGAGAGATAGAGATGGGAAGGACGTGCAGCAGATTAGGGTGATTAAGGATAGGGATGGAAGTCTATTGACAGGTGCCAGCAGTGTGATGGGAAGATGGAAAGAGTACTTTGAGGAGTTGATGAACGTGGAAAATGAGAGAGAACAAAGACTAGAAGAGGTGACTGTTGTGGACCAGGATGTAGCAAAGATTAGCCAGGATGAAGTGAGGAGAGCACTGAAGAGGATGAAGAGTGGAAAGGCAGTCGGTCCTGATGATATACCTGTAGAGGTTTGGAAGTGTCTAGGAGAGGTGGCAGTAGAGTTTCTGACTGGGTTGTTCAACAGGATCTTAGATAGTGAGAAGATGCCTGAGGAGTGGAGGAGAAGTGTGCTGGTGCCCATTTTTAAGAACAAGGGAGATGTGCAGAGTTGTGGCAACTACAGAGGAATAAAGCTGATGAGCCATACAATGAAGTTATGGGAAAGAGTAGTGGAAGCTAGACTAAGGGCAGAAGTGAGCATTTGTGAGCAGCAGTATGGTTTCATGCCAAAAAAGAGTACTACAGATGCAGTATTTGCTTTGAGGATGTTGATAGAGAAGTACAGAGAAGGCCAGAGGGAGCTGCATTGTGTTTTTGTAGATCTGGAGAAAGCTTATGACAGGGTGCCCAGAGAGGAACTGTGGTATTGTATGAGGAAGTCTGGAGTGGCAGAGAAGTATGTTAGAGCGGTGCAGGACATGTATGAGGACTGTAAGACAGTGGTGAGGTGTGCTGTAGGTGTGACAGAGGAGTTCAAGGTGGAGGTGGGACTGCATCAGGGATCAGCCCTGAGCCCCTTCTTGTTCGCTATGGTGATGGACAGGCTGACAGACGAGGTTAGACAGGAATCTCCATGGACTATGATGTTTGCAGATGACATTGTGATCTGCAGTGAGAGTAGGGAAGAGGTGGAGGAGAAGCTAGAGAGGTGGAGGTTTGTCCTGGAAAGGAGAGGGATGAAGGTTAGCCGCAGTAAGACAGAGTACATGTGTGTGAATGAGAGGGACCCAAGTGGAAGAGTGAGGTTACAGGGAGAAGAGATCAAGAAGGTGGAGGATTTTAAGTACTTGGGGTCAACAGTCCAGAGCAATGGAGAGTGGGGAAAAGAGGTGAAGAAGCGTGTCCAGGCAGGATGGAATGGGTGGAGAAAAGTGTCAGGTGTGATGTGTGATAGAAGAGTTTCAGCTAAAATGAAAGGAAAGGTGTACAAAACTGTGGTGAGACCAGCGATGTTGTTTGGTCTAGAGACAGTGTCACTGAGGAAAAGACAGGAGGCAGAGCTGGAGGTAGCAGAGATGAAGATGCTGAGGTTCTCTCTGGGAGTGACCAGGAAGGATAGGATCAGGAATGAGTACATCAGAGGGACAGCACATGTTAGAGGTTTTGGAGATAAAGTCAGAGAGGCCAGACTGAGATGGTTTGGACATGTCCAGAGGAGAGATAGTGAATATATTGGTAGAAGGATGCTGAGTTTTGAACTGCCAGGCAGGAGGCCTAGAGGAAGACCAAAGAGGAGGTTTATGGATGTAGTGAAAGAGGACATGAAGGTAGTTGGTGTGAGAGAAGAGGATGCAGAAGACAGGGTTAGATGGAGGCGGTTGATTCGCTGTGGCGACCCCTGAAGGGAAAAGCCAAAAGGAAAAGAAGAAGAATAGTAATTATTATAAATAATAATAATTATAAGGGGACTGAGGAATGGCCCCGCCCCTCTCACCTTTAACAGCAGTGGGTGAGTTTGAGTCCAGTGACGGTTCTGATCCGATGGTGCGTTGTTTCCCGTGTGAACCTGTGACAGTTAATGCTAGCCTGCAGCGCTAATGCTAGCCTGCAGCGAACGCCTGCAGCTATTTGTCGCCTCTGGCTTGAGCTGATGATGAATGTGTGACGGCAGCCACAGCAATCACACACGGGAGAGACGCACACGCTAATTTTAATTAGCCACATAAGCTTCAGAGGGCAGTAAGCAGGTTTAATGTGTGAAGCTGCTGGATGATCCTCTACTGACGCATTAAAGCAGACCTGGTTATAAATAACACAACAATAAGGTTTACGTTCGTCTCGTTTTAAAGTTTAGGTGAGTAGAAGTGAGTTTCAGAAGCTTTCACTCTATTTTTAGTTCCTTCTTCCTGTGAATGACAGTCAGAGCGTTTTATCGTCTTTGAGCAGCTCTGATCGTCCCTCCTCTTGCTCGTCTGCCCCCCCCCCCCAGTGCTCCTCTGGGGTTCCTCACAGATATCGACTGCTTCCTCTTTCAGGCTGACTTAAGGCCCTTCCATCCTCTCTGGGGCCCCCAGGTGAGTGTGAACGTCAGTCCACACACCTGACAGGAAGCACAACTCCTTCTGATCCGCTGCTGGGAATGGAATCACACCCCTGGTTCGTTCACGCGTCCCTTAAACACATGACAGTATTCTGATTGTGCCGTCATCAGCTAGTTATTGATCACTTATTACTAGTTATTATCAACTGGTGACAGATCTGACCTCATTCACGTGCAGGTGCCTGATGGGAAACGACTAAAGCGACTGTTAGGAGCCGTAGAATAAGCGCTCTACTGACGTGTTAGCTATTAGGAGAACCCTCCTCCATTGGCTGAGCAGTGAAGCTCCGCCCCCAGGCTGGGTGAAGGTCAGACTGAAGGTCACGCCATCAGGCAGCTGATGATGGAGCTCCACTCGGTCTGTGTGATGAGGAGTTTAATGATGTGAGCGTTAGTTAGACGTCTCCTCCTCATCCCTCCATCCGTCTCTCTCTCCCCCCTCCCTCCCCTCTTCCTCCCCCCTCCCTCTCTGTTATTCTGTAACTTCCTCCCCCCTTCTCTCCAGAGCAGACGTGTCATTGATGGATCTCTGTTCATGATCGGTGAGGGAGAAAACTCTCAGCTCGGGAGGCGCTGGCTCGGAACAAATTGGTGTGGGGGGGTTGTAGTATGGTGGGTGGGGGGGTTTGGAGCTTCTCTTGTAGACAAAGGAGGCCCCTCTGGCGGAGTTTTCTGTATAGAATAAGGATAAGACGTTTGACAACAGCGAGGTAATCACCTCACACACACTTTACCCTAACACACACGCACACACACTCTGTCCTGCCCTGCTGACGACACGGACCAATCACAGCGCTGCAGGGCGGGGCTACATGCCTGTCAGCCTTTTAATTAGTCGTAGTGCTGCACGTGAAACGTATCAGGGCAGATAACAATTATTCCTGTTATTAGTGTGTGTGTGAGTGTGTGTGTGTGTGTGTGTGTGTGTTTTAGACGTGATGGATTATGCTGGAGGCAGCAGGCGGGGTCGTCCGTCAGGAAGCGGCGCTGCGAGCGATAACGACTTATTTGCATGATGGATGAGCCGCTCTGCAGGAGTTAAATATTGGTTCTGCTGTGTGTGTGTGTGTGTGTGTGTGTGTGTGTGTGTGTGTGTCCACTAATGTCCTGCGGGTGGAACTGAACGGCCGTTTGGGGGTGAGGAATGAAGACATGTTCGGCAGCAGCTCGACCTTCAGCCCTCGCGTCACGCGTGTTCGTCTCCAGATGATTCCTGCTGTCCCAAAAAGGTCAAAAATATCAATAAAGGTTGTGTTTTAGGATTTAGCATCACAACACGGCGGACATCTTTGTCCTCCTTTGGCTTCTGACCACAGTGGTCTGCATTGTTTGAGACGAGATGAATCCTGAATCTTCCAGATCTGCGTCGTGGCTTCATCCCGGCTCCTCCAGGGAAATCTGTCTTTGCATAATCCTGCTTCTCCACAAACAAACAAACAAACAAACAGATGCACATTGCAGTCACGGTTTCTGTCTTCTTTGTGACGAGTCGTTATCCTGAACACCTTCATCATCATCTCCATCTGCGTGCTTCCTCAAACGCGGCGGTTTCTCTTTACCAGGTGTTGTGATGGCGTGCGTCCAGATTGGATGGATGCTGTCGATCATGCCTGTGTTGTGTTTTGATCCACGCGGATGTGGAGGGCTGGAATAAATGGGCTTATTAGAGCTAAGTGCTCTCTGTCAGATTATGCTGCGTACACTCAGGGAGCCCAACTGCCTGATGAAATCTGTGAAATTGCCGCCATAATCATCTCCATGGAGGTCGATCATACGATCCATCAGGCCTGAGAGCTCAGCCGGCGCCGCTACACGCCCATCAAACCGCCCATAAAGCGCCGACACACACTTTGAGGCTCGAGTGTTATGTCTGCAGCGGCTCCATACGACTGTGTAAAATATGATTTAAGGAGTGCAGCGATGGCTTCTGGGTTCTGCTGGAGGAACCAACAGGTTGTTGAGAACATCTGTCACAGGGATGGGCCAGCTTCTCCAGAACACAAGCTAAACCTCACCAGAACGTGTCCTGAACCTCACCAGAACGTGACCTGAACGTCACCAGAACGTGACCTGAACCTCACCAGAACATTACCTGAACCTCACCAGAACGTGACCTGAACCTCACTAGAACGTGACCTGAACCTCACTAGAACGTGACCTGAACGTCACTAGAACGTGACCTGAACCTCACCAGAACGTGACCTGAACCTCACCAGAACGTGTCCTGAACCTCACCAGAACGTGACCTGAACCTCACCAGAACGTGACCTGAACCTCACCAGAACGTGTCCTGAACCTCACCAGAACGTGTCCTGAACCTCACCAGAACGTGACCTGAACCTCACTAGAACGTGACCTGAACCTCACCAGAACGTGACCTGAACCTCACCAGAACGTGACCTGAACTTCACTAGAACGTGACCTGAACATCACCAGAACGTGACCTGAACCTCACCAGAACGTGACCTGAACCTCACCAGAACGTGACCTGAACTTCACTAGAACGTGACCTGAACTTCACAAGAACGTGACCTGAACCTCACCAGAACGTGACCTGAACCTCACCAGAACGTGACCTGAACCTCACCAGAACGTGTCCTGAACCTCACCAGAACGTGACCTGAACCTCACCAGAACGTGTCCTGAACCTCACCAGAACGTGACCTGAACCTCACCAGAACGTGACCTGAACCTCACCAGAACGTGACCCGAACCTCACCAGAACGTGACCTGAACCTCACCAGAACGTGACCTGAACCTCACCAGAACGTGACCTGAACTTCACTAGAACGTGACCTGAACCTCACCAGAACGTGACCTGAACCTCACCAGAACGTGACCTGAACTTCACTAGAACGTGACCTGAACCTCACCAGAACGTGACCTGAACCTCACCAGAACGTGACCTGAACTTCACCAGAACGTGTCCTGAACCTCACCAGAACGTGACCTGAACCTCAACAGAACGTGACCTGAACCTCACTAGAACGTGACCTGAACCTCACCAGAACGTGACCTGAACCTCACCAGAACGTGACCTGAACCTCACTAGAACTTGTCCTGAACCTCACCAGAACGTGACCTGAACCTCACCAGAACGTGACCTGAACCTCACTAGAACGTGACCTGAACCTCACTAGAACGTGACCTGAACCTCACCTGAACGTGACCTGAACCTCACCAGAACGTGTCCTGAACCTCACCAGAACGTGTCCTGAACCTCACCAGAACGTGACCTGAACCTCACCAGAACGTGACCTGAACCTCACCAGAACGTGACCTGAACCTCACCAGAACGTGACCTGAACCTCACCAGAACGTGACCTGAACCTCACCAGAACGTGACCTGAACCTCACTAGAACGTGACCTGAACCTCACCAGAACGTGACCTGAACCTCACCGGAACGTGACCTGAACCTCACCGGAACGTGACCTGAACCTCACCAGAACGTGACCTGAACCTCACTAGAACGTGTCCTGAACCTCACCAGAACGTGACCTGAACCTCACCAGAACGTGTCCTGAACCTCACCAGAACGTGACCTGAACCTCACCGGAACGTGACCTGAACCTCACCAGAACGTGACCTGAACCTCACCAGAACGTGACCTGAACCTCACCAGAACGTGACCTGAACCTCACCAGAACGTGTCCTGAACCTCACCAGAACGTGACCTGAACCTCACCAGAACGTGACCTGAACCTCACCAGAACGTGACCTGAACCTCACCAGAACGTGACCTGAACCTCACCAGAACGTGACCTGAGTCTAGCTGCTGCTGCTGGGTCCTTCATCCCTCTGAGGTTCCTCCAGCGCTGCACATCACTCTTGTTCTTTAAAACTTGACTTTTTGTCCACGTCTCTCACTTACGGAGCTGGTGTGTCTTCGTCAAACGTAGCGGTTTATATTCTTTGATTGTGACGGACCTCACGTTGTCGTGTGAGGAACCGCGATGCTTCATTCACCAGGACTGAACTCAGACGCCGGCGTCTACCCGGATGGCCGGACCGTAACGCCGAAGCGGCCTTCGTCTTGGCGTTTGAACTATTCCTGAAGTTTGTCTCCGGTAAAGAATGTAAAGGCGTTGCGTGGATCCAGAGGTGACGGGAACTCACCTCTGGAGACGTTTTCTCTGCCGCTGCAGATTCTGTGTTGCCAGAACCACTTGGCAGCTCTACGTGGAAGTGAGGGGTCAGAGGTCAGAGAACTTCATCAAACAGAAACCCTGCAGAAGCATTCTGGGTAGCGCTGGCTGTTTGACGTGAGTCAGCTGGTTTTTCCTGAGCCGCTTCTCACCGTCTGAAGGTTCCATTTCCCACTTCCTCGCACTGAGCAGATTTCCCACGAGCCCCGGCGCCTGGGAGCAGAATGTGATTTGAGCGGACCCGGCGTGCGCTGCCGCCGCCTCACGCTCGCCTCCATTGCTTTCCTGCATAAAATTGCTTGCTAGTGCGACATTAACAAGCGTCCAGAAGCAGGGCGATGTGTCACCCGGCGGCGAGACCGCTGGGTCCAGACGACTCATTTACATCCCTCTGACTCCGCCGTCATCAGCATGCAGGGGGTTATGGGAGGAGGAGGGGCGGCGTCACCCGGTACGACCTGAATGCAGATCCGTGAGAGCGTTTGATCCTCCGCTTCCTGTTTCATGAGCAGACGGCGCCGTTCCGCTCCGCGTTGAACCTGTTGCTGTTAGTGGACAGCTCCGTCAGAGGTGGGGGGAGTGTCTCACGCTGATGTATGGCCGTCACAAAGGTCTGCAGACCGCGCTCCATCATCAGCAGGGTCGTTTGTCACTCTCCGGACAAGCTTCTCCGTCATTAGAGTGAGATACGGAGTTGGAATGAGCAGGAACATCAGATCTATGACCATGATTAGGACTGAGGTGGTGGAGTGTGAACCAATTCAGTTCCCAGGTTCCTTTGCATAGTTAGATGCTGCAGAGACACCCGGACCTGAGGTGACTTCCATGTCCAAACGCACAATTTAACACGTTTTAGGGGCAGCTTCACACCAACACAAGCATAAAACTGTCTGCAGCAGCACGACTGTTGAATTGTGATTTCATACAAAGTGCAAAGAGTGTTACAAAGAGTTTTCTAACAAATAAAGATCAGAAAACACATTTTTTTTGCAGATGATGTGATTATTTAGATTTAGATTTAGATTTTCAGTTCAACTCTTATATACTTTCTACTTCATTTTTAGATTGACATCGACCCACAAGTCCCCTTCGTATTTTTATTCTTAATATATTGGCTGTTTGTTTTCTTATGTCTGTTGGTAGAAAAATAACTTTCTGGTGCTTTTTTGTCTTGTTGCTGAAAAGAAGATAATTAACAAGCAGCTGTAATAATCCACTCAGCAGGTAGTGCAAAGATGGAGGTGGATTTATATGAAAGGAAAATGTGCTGATGTTTTTATTTATCACCTGGAAATCATTTTGAAATTCTTTCATTTGAATCCGTCCGTGATCTTGAAGGTCATCCCAGCTTCTTGTTTTCACTCCGGAGTGAGTCTTTGTTTGATTCCATGACTCTTGTGACTCCTTGTTTTAAACAGCACAGAAAACATGTGTCCCCTGGTCTTTATTAACGCATCGCTGGCCTGTGTTCTCTCTACAGTATGAGTTCAAAGTGAAGAACATCAAGAAGAAGAAGGTCAACATCGTGGTGTCTGTGGACGGCGTGAAGGTCAACCTGAGGAAAAAGAAAAAAGTGAGTCACCCTGTTAATTTTATTCTATTTTCTTACAGTAAAAGGATCATATTTAAAGTGTTTGGCTGTTAAAACAAAGAAAGAACAATTCAAAATGTCAAGACGTGAATTCATTACAGCACAGACTTCAAGATTTTTTCACAGCTTTTTGATGTGAATGAAAAGAAAATTCATTTATTTGGTCTGTTTGGTATGAAATAAAAAGACCCATGACGCTGAATAAACGTATATGCAGATGATCACGTTCTGCTTGTTTGCGTTGGCGTCTCGCCTCTGGTGGAGTTTGTTGTTGAGGTCGGAGGACTCGTCACGACTAGAAGCGAGCCGTGATTCAAAAGTTAAAAAAGTTCCGTCCTCCACCAAACGTACAGGACATAAAAATCACCGTCAGCGCTTCCTCCTCTCGTTTGTTCATCAGAAAATCAAATGAAGTCTGAATGAGAGGAAGCTGTGATCTGTGTGTAGGACCATTAGCCGCGTTAGCTTCCACACAGCTCTGGAGAGGACACACCAAACTGCCTCGTATGGATTTTTTTTCCTCCCTTTCATTTTGGCAGAGAGAGTTTTCTCCTCTCAAAGCTCCGGCGAGCAAAAAGAAAGTCTTTCACGTAGTCAGGACTGTTTTTACTCGCTGCAGCCGCATCGTCCATCATGTAGGCGTGTGGTCGGCGTGAGGAAGGTGTCGTCACACGGATAATAAAGTTGTGTCTGAATGCGTGTAGCACCGACGGGCTCGTCCACACGGGATTAAACACACACATCTACCAGGATGGGGATTAAACTTGAATGCCCTCTGCAGTGAGGAGCTCCAGGTCGATTTAAAATTGAAAGAAATAACAACAAACATTCTAAATTCTCTTAATTCAGCTAATCGGTACATTTCCACCCCACAGATTTAGCAGGAAGGATTCTGGGATGCGTGGAGCCCTCGTGACCTTTGCTTGTTCTGACAGGCTGGCAGATGTAAACTGCAGATATGCATTAGTGTCTCGTTAAAAGGAGGCTAATTGAGTTGTGTTAATGGTCCTCTAAGGAGCACGTATTTATTACAGCCATGAGCTTTGTGGTGTGTGTGTGTGTGTGTGTGTGTGTGTGTACACACCACACCTCTACACTATCAGAAAGCGTTGATTTAACTCCTGAATGTCTGAATCCGTCTGGTTTCTTTCCTTTGCGTCGTTTGTTCTGCAGAAGAAGGAGTGGATGTGGGACGAGAGCAAGATGCTGGTGATGCAGGACCCCATCTACAGGTAGGCCGACCGCCAGCTTCACGGGCTGAGCGCCGTGTTGTTTTCTCTTTAATTCCGCCCCCCCCCCCCCGGGCTCGTTGGGCCCCCTTCCAAACATCTGAATCCAGAAGTGATTAAATTCTGCGGGTCGGTGCAGGAAATGAGATGTTGCGTCTGTCGCCGCGGGCGTGAACGTTTAGGAGGGAGAAGATTAATTTAGCTCTTGGAGAATAACTTCATCTGCAGGACTTCAGAAACTTAAAGAGCACTTTACTGTTGGGGGGGGGGGGGTTTAACACAGAACTGATGGAAAATACGAGTGTTTCAATTTGAGGAAAAATAATTTAGATGCAGTCGAGGACAAAAACTGTTGGAATCATCACAATCCGGCACATAATTTACATTTTGAATGATTTCAAACATTAAACCCCCCCCCAGCCCCCCCCATCAGATATTAGAGGAGAAAATTAGCTCAATCGTTTCCACAAACCAGCTCAAATTACTTTTATTCTCGTCACATGATCATGAACAGCAGCTAACTGCATTAAAGCCCAGAGGAGTTTAAGCGGGACGTCCTCTTCATCAGACGCGTATCACCCCCCCCCCCACACACACACACACACATCCATCTCTCCTTTCATTACCCATAATGAAAGTGTCTTAATAAGAAGTCGTCTGTGCGGCGGCGTGAGGATGACTCATCCTGAGCCCGCCGTGTGAACGATGCCGGCAGAGATGTAGAACGTTTCATCATCTGCATACAAACGGAACGCGCCGCTGCCTCTGAGGCACAGGCGCGGCGCCGTCCAGGCGCGGCCAACTCTTTTTCCATTCCGTTGGCAGATCGTATTTGTCACCACCACAAACAAACGGGAACAAAAGTCTCCAAACCTCCTGTGATGAAAGCGTTTCTCTCACAACTTCCTGGATTATTAATCTGAATCACGAATTAAAGTTCATTTAGCAGCAGAGAAAACCTTCGGTTTATTTCTCTAAGAATGGATTCAGACGGCTGGAGAAGGCTTTTTTATTCCCGATATTCAGCCAAGGTTCATGCAAATGTGTTCAGCAGCGTGTGTGTGTGTGTGTGTGTGTGTGTGTGTGTGTGTGTGTGTGTGTGTGTGGCTGCAGCAGAGACCTTGGGGGGACACAACAGTAATAATAAATGGAAGCTCCATAATTTATGAGTTTCACGAGATGTTTAATTTTGGAGGACTTCTGGAAGAGGAGCTGCAGAAACAGACGCTTTGGTGAGTCGTTGGGGGGGGGTTTGGGTGTGTGTGTGTGTGGGGGGGTCCTTCAGTCCACCTGGGGAGACTCCAAAAGAGAAGTCTAAAAATATCCCGTCACAGAAATGGTGATGCTAAGCTAGTTTAGCTCTGAAGACATGGAGGAACCAAACGTCTGGAGGAGTCTGAAGCGTCCAGACCTCAACTTAAACGACCCCCCCCCCATCCCCAACAACCTCTGCCGCTCCCCCCCATAGAGCCCCAGCAGGGATCTGTTTTTTTATCCATCAGAATCCATCTGAAATTAATAAAAGCAGCTTTTCTAAAAATGTCCTCAGTCAGCGTTTGAGGACATCACAGGGTCGTCATGGTGATTTGTATCATTAACGTATGAACCCCTCCCACCACACACACACACACACACACACACACACACACACATACACACGTTTCCTCACAGCTGGAGACGACAAAGGAATTTCTTCAGTTTATCAGATTTCACACTTCGTGGTGTTTTGGTTGGATTCTGGAGTTTAGACGAATGAAGAGCGGAGCTGAGAATGGGGGGCGTTCCATTACGCTCAGGCAGGTCACCAACGTGTGAGATGAGTCAGACGGGTTCACGTGACCTGTGGACGACGTGTGTGTGTGTGTGTGTGTGTGTGTAATCAGATCATCTTCCTGTAGCAGACTTGTTTGGCTCCGCCCCTCCATCCTCACTTCAAACCCCTCCGGTCTGAAGCCACGCCCCTCCAATCAAAGGCAAATTGTTTGCGTGTCTCCAGTACGCCCTGATGGTGTGATGGAGATAACGAGCTCTCACACACACACACACACACACACACACACACAGCCTCACTCAGTCCTGGACGATTTCTGTCTGGGCCCCTCATGTAATCCCCGGTCACAGTAATCTATTACTCTGTCAGTACTTCCTGTTGTGTTTCAGTTTTCCTGGAGGAAACATTCAGTTTCAGTTTGGAGACAGAATCTGATCCTTAAATGTAAACAAGCTCAGCCAATCAGGACGGCTTGAGCCCCAGCAGGGCCAGTCTCCTAGTCTCCTCCTCCCCCCTTCATAAATCAGCCCCCGTCAGATGAAGCGTGTGTGTGTGTGTGTGTGTGTGTGTGTGTGTGTGTGTGCTCGTGTATGGGTGTGTGTTTGGTGTGTTAGCCGTGGTTGTTTGTGGAGAAAAATATCTTTTAAAGAAACCAACAAAGTGAAGCCAGCTGTTTTTAAAGGGATTTTTGACATTTGGTTCTGTTTCCATGGTTACAGAGTTGAATTTTGCTCGTTCTGTTAGATTTATGTTCCTCCAATGAGTTTCCAGATCAACAAGTGTGGTTTTTTCACTAAAACTTTACGTCTCCATCGGCTGGAGACATTCTGTCTGTTTGAGGAATAAAGTGTTCCATTAAGTTTTTGATTTTAAACATTATCATCTGAAACGTAGCAGGATTAACGACAGATTAACATCTGTCCTTAACACGGGTCACCTGTTTAAGATGACTAACCACTGCATTTAGCTGGTTTTTAATGTTACACAGACACACACACACACACACGTGGAACCCGTGTTGGTCCTGATTGGACCAACACGGGTTTGGACACGTGAACACGTGATTGGACACGTGAACACGTGATTGGACACGTGAACACGTCGTCCCTGAAGTTCCTTCATGTTGGATGAGAGGAGATGTTTGTGTGATCCAGGTGATGATGGAGCGTCAGCTGAGCTGCGTGTGATTGGATCCTGAGGTGGGGGCGTCGCTGGGTCGGGTGGGAGCGCTGGATGAGGCGTAACGGAGACAAACAGCTGGTGGCGTTTTCAATTCAAACCGTCCTCGTTTGAGCGTGATAAAGGAGGCGGAGCTCTCTGTGGTCATGATGGGACACCTCTCTGCTTCCCGATGCTAGTGGTGACGGGGCATCGGCATTGGGGCGTCGGCATAAGGGCGTCGGCATTGGGGCGTCGGCTTAGACCTGGGGATCAATAGATCATCCTGTTCTGATGTCATTTCCTGTCATTTGAAATCAAAACGCCACAGGCTGCTGCCTTCATTTGTTCGTTAGCTGTGCTTCGCTGAGCGTTAGCATCCTAGCTCTTTGTTAGCGCTGATTTAAAAATGAAAGCTGGGTTTGACTGGAGGTGGAGGACAAGTGGGCACTAGAGAACGCAGGAGGAGCTTTCAGGCGGCTCCATCAAGAGCTCTGAGTCTGTCTCACCTCCACCTGTCTGAGGTTCAGCTGTATCATTATTTAAATGTCCCGTCAAGTCTTTCATCGGCTCTCGTCCTTGACTCGTCCTGGTTCTCATCGCTTCAGGAGGACGGCAGATTGAAGGCGTGTTGAGCAGCGAGGGTTTTTGTTTTTAGGACGCAGGATGTCTCACCTTTTCTGTAGTTTTGTGTCAGAAATCATAATTGGAACGAATCCTGCAGGAGATGAAGTAGAACCGACGCCTCCCGTTCTGCGATCCCGTGTTTGTTACCTGGTTTGTCTCTTTGTCACAGTTCTGTTCTTTTATAACAGAACTGGATGAAGTGGTTAGAAGAAGAATGAACGAATGAATGAATAGTTTCTCTTTCTTCCTGTCGTCCTTCAGTTGGTTCTTGTTCTCTGGACTCAAACCCGTCACCCGGTCACGTCCCTGAGAGTCGCCAGTGAAGCGTGTTTTTATGGGTTGTATGAACATTCGCCCACACAGGTTACTTTGTGTGGATGTTCAGATACATGACAAAGGAACATATGATGTTTATCTAGAAAAACATGGTTTTAATTTCACAGAGGGAGTTTGAGCAACACGGACTATGACAATCTAAAGGGACGTAAAGGCCCACGGTTTGCCCTCGATACCCCCTCGATACCCCCCACAGGTACCGATAGAGACCCTACCAGAGCGTCGGAGGCTCCACACGCGTCCGCCGGTCGCTGGAAGTCAGTGTGAAGCTCTACATGTGAAGACAGTCAGGTAGCAGGTGGCTAGCTAGTTAGCTCCTGAATGGTTGACGACCTCATGGCCCCTGGGCGGGGCTTGTTTCATACCAGGGTTCGAAGATGTGCTGGTGCTTCTAAGATAGTCTTTGGAGTGTCAAACCCCCTCAGGCTGGTTCCTGAGATGTGGAAAAAAATGTACAAAAGTTGAAATTTGACCTTGTTTTCTCAAGGTCACACACACACACACACACACCGTGTAAAGTGATGAACAACAAACTGGAGGTGAGTCCTGAATATCTCACCTGTCGTGACGCGTTTACAGTCGGTGTCGACGTGACAGAAATCTCTATTCTGGTTCGTCCTGCAGTGAGACGTTGATTTATTCTCCTCGTCTGTCATTGGTCGGGATTCACGCGCAGACCCTTCGTCTGCTGTTCTGGTAAATAACGCATCACGGAGCAGGAAGCAGACGGCGCTGCTAACGCTCACGCTAACAGGTGCAGCAGGAAATTGCCTGTCTGTGGTGATGGAGGGGTTTTGTTATGACACTCTCAGGACGGCCAATCAGAGCGCAGTGCTGACCTCCACCTGCTCATCCCACCTTTCATCTGACCGAACATCCGACCGGCATGTGATTAACTCTGGATTATGGTCTGCAGCGGCTCCTGAAGGCTTTTATTAGACGTGAGGGGTTCATCACTGGGACACCCCGAACGGAGCGCCGGCAGAAATACTAGAGTTTTGTTTTATAAGCTGTCAAAACCGTCTTAATTGTCCTCACAGAGACGCAGTTTTTGCATAATCCTGCTTCCAAACAGACAGGCAGACAAACAAAGCAGAGGTAACAACACAGACGTCACCATCAGGAGGCGACCCCCCCCCCTGGAAGCGACTCTAATGATGTGATCCCGTCTGTAAACAGAGACTCCATCATCAGTGTTTACGCCGACAAGCTCTGCAGCCACTCATGCAGAAAATGAAAAGAAAGCTGTTTTTTCTTTTTGGGGGGGTGGGGGGTGGGGGGTTGGAAGAGCCCAGAGCGACCAGAGAGCAATACGCGCCATTACCTCTGCAGATGAAACTGAAGTGGGGGGGGGTGAAACCTGATGAAGTGCATCAGAGAACGGATTCTCGGTCACTCTCTGAGCTGTGATGTTCTGGTGATGGGGGGGGGTTAGGGTATCTGGACGGGGCAACATGCAGCAAACAGTTGTGTGTGACTGTTTAGAGATGTGTAACGATACCCATCAGCCCAGTGGACAGCGTGTCTCCCCCCAGACGCGTCCGGTAAACCCCCCGTCATCACAGCCCTGCTACAAGTGTTGAGGCAGCGGCGCTGGATGGTTCTTCTAGAAGCGTTGAGGCAGTGGCGCTGGATGGTTCTTCCAGAGGGGTTGAGGACAGTGGCGCTGGATGGTTCTTCTAGAAGCGTTGAGGCAGTGGCGCTGGATGGTTCTTCTAGAAGCGTTGAGGCAGTGGCGCTGGATGGTTCTTCCAGAGGGGTTGAGGACAGTGGCGCTGGATGGTTCTTCTAGAAGCGTTGAGGCAGTGGCGCTGGATGGTTCTTCCAGAGGGGTTGAGGACAGTGGCGCTGGATGGTTCTTCTAGAAGCATTAAGGCAGTGGCGCTGGATGGTTCTTCTAGAAGCATTAAGGCAGTGGCGCTGGATGGTTCTTCTAGAAGCATTAAGGCAGTGGCGCTGGATGGTTCTTCTAGAAGCATTAAGGCAGTGGCGCTGGATGGTTCTTCTAGAAGCATTAAGGCAGTGGCGCTGGATGGTTCTTCTAGAAGCATTAAGGCAGTGGCGCTGGATGGTTCTTCTAGAAGCATTAAGGCAGTGGCGCTGGATGGTTCTTCTAGAAGCGTTGAGGCAGTGGCGCTGGATGGTTCTTCCAGAGGGGTTGAGGACAGCGGCGCTGGATGGTTCTTCTAGAAGCATTAAGGCAGTGGCGCTGGATGGTTCTTCTAGAAGCATTAAGGCAGTGGCGCTGGATGGTTCTTCTAGAAGCATTAAGGCAGTGGCGCTGGATGGTTCTTCTAGAAGCATTAAGGCAGTGGCGCTGGATGGTTCTTCTAGAAGCATTAAGGCAGTGGCGCTGGATGGTTCTTCTAGAAGCATTAAGGCAGTGGCGCTGGATGGTTCTTCTAGAAGCGTTGAGGCAGTGGCGCTGGATGGTTCTTCCAGAGGGGTTGAGGACAGTGGCGCTGGATGGTTCTTCTAGAAGCGTTGAGACAGTGGCGCTGGATGGTTCTTCTAGAAGCATTAAGGCAGTGGCGCTGGACGGTTCTTCCAGAGGGGTTGAGGACAGCGGCGCTGGACGGTTTGCCTAGAAGCGTTGAGGCAGCGCCGCTGTCTCAATGCGGAAAGGACCTCAAATTGTGGAAACGATCGACTGAAGACAATTTTCCTGCGTGATGGAGAAAACAACAATGATGGGGGGCCACCAGGCGTGGAGCCAACCCCCTGAACACTCAAGGACAATATTTATCTCTCCTCCCCATTAATGGACCATTAAATTATTGTTCCTATGATGGTAAATTCATCTTTCATCCTACCCGTTGATAAATAGAGCAGATAATGTGAACCCAAACTGCTTCCATCGGCTTAAAAACACGGCGTTGAGGCGAGGAGAGGATCTGTTCAGATGGTTTATGGGCCGCCAAGATGCAGAGAGAAGAATATGGAATATTAAAGCCTTCAGACACAGGCGCAGAGCTGCTCTAAGAGCACTCAGATAAAAGAAGGAAGGTGAGAGACAGCGGGGGTCTCCAGACCATCATCATCATCACCATCAAGCCCTCCAAGCTGATGTCGACTCTCTGGAATCTCCTCCAACCAGATTCAGTTCATCAACGGTGTGTGTGTGTGTGTGTGTGTGTGTGTGTGTGTGTGTGTGTGACTCATTGGCTTTTAGCCTTTGATTTATATCTGCTGGGTGTTTCTGAGGGAAATTTGTCACAGAAAAGTGTCTGAGCTTCAGAAACGCGTCGACTGTTTGTCCTGAAACACCAGAAGCCTCCTGCTGAAGCCATTAATGAGAGACTCATTACCGTCTGAGTGGGGGGGTTAGCAGCTAATGGAACTGTGGGCATCACATATCTAGACTCTGGTCTGGCTCCTTCATAAGGACTGAAAACAAAAACCAAATATCTTAAAGAACTCAATAACCAGAACAGATGAAACCTGTGTTTAAACGTCAGACATAAAACAAAGATTCTGAGTTTGTTCACTCAGTGGTGTCTGATGGGAATGATCAGACTGTGTTTATGGCTTTAGTCATGAGGAACACATTCAGTGGAGCAACATTTACACCCGATTCAGGCTGAATGGAGATGACCTGAGAGGCACAGGCGCAGAGGTGGACTGGATTCAGTCCGGACGCCATCCCACCAATAGGGACGCGATGCACCCGCCGATGGGTCCATTGTTCTGTAATCGTTACCTCGTGCAATCAGAACGCTTCGTCTGGCGGCGTTTAATGAAACCCTTCGCCGCCGCCGGCAGAGAAGGTCATGAGTTCACGCCCTCTGACCTGAGGAGAATCTAATTAATAACACATTTGTACAGTTTGAATCATTCATGATGCTAATTTCTGTTTGAAACATCTGAGTATCAGTTTCACTTTAATTATAAATCTTGACACCCCCCCCCCCCCCCCCGCAGCATGATTATCTTCTCATTATGAAAGTTTAGAAATCCTGGAATAAACCTAAATGATCCAGCATATGCTAACGCTATTAGCCGTCACCAACTGCTCCCAAATAGAAGAAAACTGTTTCCTGGTTTCAAGTTTAGCTCCGATAATCCGATCAATTCATTTTGATTAGTAATTGATACTTTAATTGATAGTTTACTATTAGATAGGAGGTAAAAAGAGTGTCGGATAGAGTGATGAGTCTGAAGCTAGAAATAGAAGGTGTGATGTTCAATGTTGTTAGTGGGTATGCTCCACAGGTAGGATGTGAGCTGGAGGAGAAGGAGAAATTCTGGTTGGACTTTGATGAAGTGATGCAGAGCATACCTAGAAGTGAGAGAGTTGTCATCGGTGCAGACTTCAATGGACATGTTGGTGCAGGTAACAGAGGTGATGAGGAAGTGATGGGCAGGTTTGGTATCCAGGAGAGGAATGCAGAAGGACAGATGGTAGTTGACTTTGCAAAAAGGATGGAAATGGCTGTAGTGAATACTTTCTTCCAGAAGAGGCAGGAACATAGGGTGACCTATAAGAGTGGTGGTAGGAGCACACAGGTAGACTACATCTTGTGTAGACGATGTAACCTGAAGGAGATCAGTGACTGTAAAGTAGTGGTAGGCGAGAGTGTAGCCAAACAGCATAGGATGGTGGTGTGTAGGATGACTCTGGTGGTGAGGAAGATGAAGAGGACAAAGACAGAGCAGAAGACAAAATGGTGGAAGCTAAAAAAGGAAGAGTGTTGCATGACCTTTAGGAAGGAGTTAAGACAGGCTCTGGGTGGTCAGGAGGTGCTTCCAGATGACTGGACAACTACAGCTAATGTGATCAGGGAGACAGGTAGGAGAGTACTTGGTGTGTCATCTGGAAGGAAAGTAGATAAGGAGACTTGGTGGTGGAATGAGGAGGTACAGGAGTGTATACAAAGAAAGAGGTTAGCTAAGAAGAAGTGGGACACTGAGAGGACTGAGGAGAGTAGACAGGAGTACAGGGAGATGCAGCGTAAGGTGAAGGTAGAGGTAGCAAAGGCCAAACAAGAAGCTTATGATGACTTGTATGCTAGGTTGGACAGTAAGGAGGGAGAGACTGATCTATACAGGCTGGCAAGACAGAGAGATAGAGATGGGAAGGACATGCAGCAGGTTAGGGTGATTAAGGATAGGGATGGAAGTCTATTGACAGGTGCCAGCAGTGTGATGGGAAGATGGAAAGAGTACTTTGAAGAGTTGATGAACGTGGAAAATGAGAGAGAACAAAGACTAGAAGAGGTGACTGTTGTGGACCAGGATGTAGCAAAGATTAGCCAGGATGAAGTGAGGAGAGCACTGAAGAGGATGAAGAGTGGAAAGGCAGTCGGTCCTGATGATATACCTGTAGAGGTTTGGAAGTGTCTAGGAGAGGTGGCAGTAGAGTTTCTGACTGGGTTGTTCAACGGGATCTTAGATAGTGAGAAGATGCCTGAGGAGTGGAGGAGAAGTGTGCTGGTGCCCATTTTTAAGAACAAGGGAGATGTGCAGAGTTGTGGCAACTACAGAGGAATAAAGCTGATGAGCCATACAATGAAGTTATGGGAAAGAGTAGTGGAAGCTAGACTAAGGGCAGAAGTGAGCATTTGTGAGCAGCAGTATGGTTTCATGCCAAAAAAGAGTACTACAGATGCAGTATTTGCTTTGAGGATGTTGATAGAGAAGTACAGAGAAGGCCAGAGGGAGCTGCATTGTGTTTTTGTAGATCTGGAGAAAGCTTATGACAGGGTGCCCAGAGAGGAACTGTGGTATTGTATGAGGAAGTCTGGAGTGTCAGAGAAGTATGTTAGAGCGGTGCAGGACATGTATGAGGACTGTAAGACAGTGGTGAGGTGTGCTGTAGGTGTGACAGAGGAGTTCAAGGTGGAGGTGGGACTGCATCAGGGATCAGCTCTGAGCCCCTTCTTGTTCGCTATGGTGATGGACAGGCTGACAGACGAGGTTAGACAGGAATCTCCATGGACTATGATGTTTGCAGATGACATTGTGATCTGCAGTGAGAGTAGGGACGAGGTGGAGGAGAAGCTAGAGAGGTGGAGGTTTGCCCTGGAAAGGAGAGGGATGAAGGTTAGCCGCAGTAAGACAGAGTACATGTGTGTGAATGAGAGGGACCCAAGTGGAAGAGTGAGGTTACAGGGAGAAGAGATCAAGAAGGTGGAGGATTTTAAGTACTTGGGGTCAACAGTCCAGAGCAATGGAGAGTGGGGAAAAGAGGTGAAGAAGCGTGTCCAGGCAGGATGGAATGGGTGGAGAAAAGTGTCAGGTGTGATGTGTGATAGAAGAGTTTCAGCTAAAATGAAAGGAAAGGTGTACAAAACTGTGGTGAGACCAGCGATGTTGTTTGGTCTAGAGACAGTGTCACTGAGGAAAAGACAGGAGGCAGAGCTGGAGGTAGCAGAGATGAAGATGCTGAGGTTCTCTCTGGGAGTGACCAGGAAGGATAGGATCAGGAATGAGTACATCAGAGGGACAGCACATGTTAGAGGTTTTGGAGATAAAGTCAGAGAGGCCAGACTGAGATGGTTTGGACATGTCCAGAGGAGAGATAGTGAATATATTGGTAGAAGGATGCTGAGTTTTGAACTGCCAGGCAGGAGGCCTAGAGGAAGACCAAAGAGGAGGTTTATGGATGTAGTGAAAGAGGACATGAAGGTAGTTGGTGTGAGAGAAGAGGATGCAAAGGACAGGGTTAGATGGAGGCGGTTGATTCGCTGTGGCGACCCCTGAAGGGAAAAGCCAAAAAGGAAAAGAAGACTATTAGATATTTAAGATGTGTGTGTCAGACTTCTGTTAATGCAAGGTGAAAACTGTTGAAGGAAAGTGTGTGTGTGTGTGTGTGTGTGTGTGTGTGTGTGTGTGTGTGTGTGTGTGTGTGTGTGTGTGTGTGTGTGTGTGTGTGTGTGTGTGTGTGTGTGTGTGTGTGAAGTAAATTGACAGAGATGCCATCTGCCACCAGTCCTTATGGAACAGGTCCAGAACAAATACCAAATAAATGTCAGTGTAGATGAAGATCTCGTCGATATATGAACACACACACACACACACACACACATGTCTGAGCAGAGGTAGTGCAGTAGTTTCCTTCCCTTCCTCCTCATCTGTGATGAGTGACTCCTGATATTTCGCCGGGTCATTTCATCACAGCTCTGATTGGCCGGTTTGGGAGCTGTTCCACCTGAGGGTTCTGGCCCCGCCCCCAATCAGCTGATTGTTAACTGGAGGTCACCACAGTAAAAAAGTTTGAGTTTATTCTGAGTAATCTTTAATCTGGTCTGGACTGTTTGAACTGGATCAAACAGTGAAACCAATCCAGATTTCAATCCGGATCAGAACCGTGTTCCAGTAGTGGTAGGGATGCAGGAACCGACCAATCACCATTTAGCTAGAGTCATCCTGTTAGAGCGCTCCCTAATGGACGGCCCGTCGTCGCTGCTCTCTGGAGGAGTCGGACGTTTGGACCACTTCCAGGAAGTAACGGCAGGAAGGAGAACAAGCAGGAAGTAGTAAATGATTAGTGGTCCAATCAGGACGCGGGGTTTCCCAGTCATACGGACGTTTTTAGAGCAAAATCCTGGATTCAGCACTTTTATGGGACAGGAAGTGATTCTAAAAGTCGAAGTGGATGATTTACAGACTTCTCCTCGCCGCCTCCAGCGACAATAATTTTTAATCTGCTTGATTAATCATTTATATTCTGTATAAAACATTCACGGCTCTCAGTCCATAATGTTTAAAGAGTTCCTGTAATATTTAATCCAGGGTTTGAAGTGGGATTAACGGATCTTAATGGTGTTTGGTTCGTCTCCTGTCATCGCTAGATGATAGAAGATACTCAGGTCTGATGTGAACCTGCTGACGCGGCGGGATCTGTTCAGTTCTGTTCTTCAGTTCACCCCCCACCCCCCTGTAGGGTTTTAGTGCATTTCTTTTATTCCTCTTCTTCAGCCGCTCTGCAGGACGTTGTTTATCTGCTCTCAGCCGGATGCTCTCCATCTCCTCCACCGGGGGATTCTATTATACCTGTCATGATATTTCTAGTGGCAGTGGAATTACCTCCCCTATAGGTTGGAATTACTGTTTACCCAGCATCCACTTTGTGTCGCTTTACTTCCTCCCGTCGCTGCAGAATCCAATCACAACTTTCTTTACCCCACTTTAACTCGTCTGGATTCAAACAAGCTGCAAAATTGTGTTTATTTCTGTCGCTTCCAACCCCAGAGAAACGGGCCGAGTGCCTGTTCTCCGTCTTAAGACGCGTTACGAGATGCTGCCAGGCTTTGATTCTGTTTTGTTTTGGTTTTTAATTTCTGACCTATTTTATTCCACCTTTCAGGATATTCTACGTCTCTCACGACTCCCAGGATCTGAAGATTTTCAGCTACATCGCCAGAGACGGGCAGAGCAACGTGTTCCGCTGCAACGTCTTCAAATCCAAGAAGAAGGTATGAAGGATGATGTGATCGTGTTTTAATATCAAACCAGCAGCTGGTCCCCCCTGGCTAGGATTCAAACCCCCCCCATCTGGGTTTGGCCTGGGGGCAACAGTTTAATCGCTGTGAACATCTCCTGCACCTCGTCTCAGTCAAAGTGTGTGAGAATAATGAGTCCATCAAACACAGCAGTCTGGAAAGAAGATGAAGTGACTTCAGATTAGATTAGATTAGATTAGATAACGTTAATGCAAAACTCCAAACACCGTTACAGATAAGTTAAAGAATGGAAAGATGAAATCAAATACAAGAATTCAGATAAAAGCAGTGAAATGAAGACGAGATTTAAAGATCAGCTGTGAGAACTGTTTTTAGAGGAAACACTGATTCTGCTTCAGATTTCTTTGGTATTTGTCTGGTTTTATTCCCAAGCACTGAGATACTCGACCTGCACAAATAGCTTTACTGTAATAATGAGCTCAGAAATACAGAAAGTATTCCGACACGAGAACAAGAGAACTTCAAGCTGAGGATCAAAGTTCTTTCGTTTTCCCAGAGTTACGACTCAGTGAACTCGGACGACCTCTGAATGTTCAGTTTTCAGCGTTTCGCCGTCTGTCGGTCTGAAAGCCGTTCGTCTGCGTCTCCTGACAACCTGCGATAAAGAGCCTCTCAGCCGTCAGCCGGCGCCCGTTCCCCCGCCTCCATCGGCGATATGTCGGTAGGGGGGGGGAGGGATGCATTCCGGTTCTCTATACAGGTCAGAGGTCGTGGTGAGGAAACACGCGGCGTCGTTAGCTCCATCAGACGCATCAACGCGTGAGCACAAGCTGCGAGGCGGACCAGAATCCTCTGGGGCAGCCGTGACCCTGACGCCGTCACGTCACAGTGAAATCAAGCAGAATGACGTTCACGTTCTTGAGGAAATGATTCTTGGTTGTTTTTGACTGGTAATTTTTGCTTCAATCCAAAATGTGGATTTTAAATTTTTAATGTGTAATTATGTTTCAGCTGCATCAAACAGCTAATGGTCTCATTGGTTCATAATCATTCTGGGGGCGTCGCCCCTGACAAACACCTGTCAGCTGATCATGAACTAATGAACCAATTGTTCCAGGAAGCGTCCCAAACGTTTTCAGCCTGACATAAAAAAACACTCGACGGTTTGTTCACGACACATTGTCATTTCTGTCCGGCGGCCCCGGCGTGATGAACGGGTGTGTGCGTGTCATAAAACGTCATAAAAATGTCAGGCGGCGTGTCGCTGTGTGATCCGCTGCACGTTCACAACGAAGCTGATTTTATTCCCCTCATAAACAGACGGCTGGGCTTTAAATCGCGCCGCCGTGACGAGGCTTTAGCAGGTTTAATAGCCCCACGCCAGCAGGGGGCAGTAGTCTGCTTCTGCCCTGAAAACACTTCTTTTTTTCTACCGTTTTCTTGCCTGCAGAGTGAGTGATTTCCACCCCTCCCTTTACTTTATTTCTTGCCTTCCTGTCTTTTAATTCTCGATGGTTTTCAGCCGAACAAACAGTCGTATTGATCTCCCTCACCGACGGTTCAACAAGCTCCATCGATCGGCGCCGAGCGACACCACAGATCCCCCACAATGCAGGGGCGTCAGAGGACGGCTGCAAATTGTTTAACTCAAAAGCTCCTTTGGCATTTCTGAGCAAGAGAAGTCAGATCATTACTCAGGGCGTCGATTCCCCAGATGAATATTAATTAATGCATTAGAGTCCAACAATAACATCATCGATAGAAGACAAAACCGCTTCAGCACAAGGTTGAGATTTTACAAAGGATTCAATCCGAGAGAGAGAGCGCTCCAAAAGACAAAGCCGTTCCTGAAGGCATCATCAGCTCTGATTGACAGAATGCTCCAGGACACATTGTGTATATGTGTACAGTATGTTTATATGTATTTATAATATATACATATTTCCCCACCTATATATTAGAATTATCTCACTTGAAAACCTCACAGTGTCACGTTTTAACTCCGCCCACTACCTGTCAATCACGGCGCATCTGCCTGCAGGAATCACGTGATCACGTAAGGCGTCGGCCAGCGAGGCTTTCTGTTGTGTTACTCCTCTTTTTGTAAACGTCGGGTCTGCGTTGTCGTGTGGATGCTGTCATCCAAACTTTTTCTATCCGGGGGGGGGGGGGGCGTCTCCCTGTGACGAAAACCGCTGTGACGTCAGTGTGTGTGACCCGTGTCCACACACACACACACACACACACACACACACAGAATGGATGGAGTTAAAACCGGCTACTTTCTGCCGTAGAACAGCTGAACATGAACATGCTGACAGCTGGATATTTGTATGAGTCATAAAGTTTATATATTTGTTCATTCATTCACGTTCCTCGCCAAAGACACGCAGTTCTGGCTCAGATCGGGATGCGCTGCCCCCTGGTGGAGAACTCTGTGACGGGTGCGCTCTGTTTCGAACACCAATACATTAGTTTTCATATGTTTGGTATGAAGTCTGATATTATTGTTTTATCGTGGAATTTCCACGGGTTCCCGCTAGTATATAATATATATAAATATATTTGTATGTATATATGTATTTGTATGTATATATGTATTTGTATGTATATATGTATTTGTATGTATATATGTATGGAGACTTCTGGACTCCTCGTTCCACTTCAGGCGTGTGTTCCTTCTGGTCCAAAGACGAACCTCCAGCTGGACAGGAAGTCTGTAAAATGAGTCCAGATAAGAGACACACTCTGGACCTTTGAACCTCCTCATGGTGACGGGGGCACAGCCCCATAAAACCACCTGGTGCTCTGAGCACGGGGCTATTTTTAGACGGGGCATTAAGTCTCCATGCTAGCCAGCACACTTAGCTTAGCTTCACGTCCCCATGGAGACACTTTTATCCCCTCACACATTCTATAATAACTTTCCTTTGCCTGGAAAACTTTTCAAATGTGCAATAATTGGTAAAAAGAACAAATGTCATTGGCTGTTGGTTCCCTCTGGGGCTTCTGGGAAGCTCTGAACTCAAGTGGTAAATTATCTGCTCTAAAGATTACAGTCAGATAAATGTGGAGGTTTATAGCTGAAGACATTCGGTGCTCCAGAATGTTTCCGCTGATCAACGGCGACACGCCGACCGGCGGCTGAGGAGAGTTTGGAGTCAGATAATTGGCTTCCAGAGGGTTCAAGCACTTCATGCTGGACGTCCATAACTCCAGTCTGTTTCTCCTCCTGACCTGAGGAGGCGGGGCCGAAACAAGAGCGTCGCGTTACGGAGCGGTGAAAAATGGAGGAAGAAGTTAACTATCCGCTGTGTGTGTGTGTGTGTGTGTGTGTGTGTGTGTGTGTGTTTTCTACACCTCTACCAGACGGTGATATCGCCATGGTAACAAAACTTCACGTTCGTCGTTCTTGTCGCAATGATATGACCTCGCACATCACACGCCTCCAGTGAGACGTCTCTGACCAATCAATCGTCCTCATTTGACATCACTTCCTGTCGTCAATCTGTGTCGATTCATGAACACGCTTGTCGTCTCTGCTGCACACGCGTCGCGGGTCGTTGGGTCGCTGAAAACACGCCACAGTTAGATTATAATCTGTTAGATTAAACACCAGGAAATCCACTTGGGCTCAATCATCCAACATCAGTGAAGCGCTTGTGATTTGTGTTCCGTCTTGTTCTCGTGTTATGACGTGTAGTAGGTCCATGTTCGGGCTCTGGCGTGTCCTCAGGCGTGTCCTCAGGCGTGTCCTCAGGCGTGTCCTCAGACGTGTCCTCACGCGTGTCCTCAGACGTGTCCTCACGCGTGTCCTCAGACGTGTCCTCACGCGTGTCCTCAGACGTGTCCTCACGCGTGTCCTCAGGCCAGTCCTCAGACGTGTCCTCAGACGTGTCCTCAGACGTGTCCTCAGACGTGTCCTCACGCGTGTCCTCACGCGTGTCCTCACGCGTGTCCTCAGGCGTGTCCTCAGACGTGTCCTCAGACGTGTCCTCAGGCGTGTCCTCAGGCGTGTCCTCAGACGTGTCCTCACACGTGTCCTCACACGTGTCCTCAGGCGTGTCCTCAGGCGTGTCCTCAGACGTGTCCTCACACGTGTCCTCAGGCGTGTCCTCACACGTGTCCTCAGGTGTGTCCTCAGACGTGTCCTCAGACGTGTCCTCAGGCGTGTCCTCAGGCGTGTCCTCAGGCGTGTCCTCAGACATGTCCTCAGACGTGTCCTCAGGCGTGTCCTCAGGCGTGTCCTCAGGCGTGTCCTCAGACGTGTCCTCAGACATGTCCTCAGGCGTGTCCTCAGGCGTGTTCTCAGACGTGTCCTCAGACGTGTCCTCAGGCGTGTCCTCAGGCGTGTCCTCAGACGTGTCCTCACGCGTGTCCTCAGTCGTGTCCTCAGACGTGTCCTCAGGCGTGTCCTCACACGTGTCCTCAGGCGTGTCCTCAGACGTGTCCTCACACGTGTCCTCAGGCGTGTCCTCACACGTGTCCTCAGGAGTGTCCTCAGACGTGTCCTCAGGCGTGTCCTCAGGCGTGTCCTCAGACGTGTCCTCACACGTGTCCTCAGGCGTGTCCTCACACGTGTCCTCAGACGTGTCCTCAGACGTGTCCTCAGATGTGTCCTCAGACGTGTCCTCAGGCGTGTCCTCAGGCGTGTCCTCACACGTGTCCTCAGATGTGTCCTCAGGCGTGTCCTCACACGTGTCCTCAGGCGTGTCCTCAGACGTGTCCTCACACGTGTCCTCTGGCGTGTCCTCAGGCGTGTCCTCAGGCGTGTCCTCAGACGTGTCCTCAGACGTGTCCTCAGACGTGTCCTCACACGTGTCCTCACACGTGTTCTCTGGCGTGTCCTCAGGCGTGTCCTCAGGCGTGTCCTCACACGTGTCCTCAGGCGTGTCCTCAGGCGTGTCCTCAGACGTGTCCTCAGACGTGTCCTCACACGTGTTCTCAGGCGTGTCCTCAGGCATGTCCTCAGACGTGTCCTCAGACGTGTCCTCAGACGTGTCCTCACACGTGTCCTCACACGTGTTCTCAGGCGTGTCCTCAGACGTGTCCTCAGACGTGTACTCAGGCGTGTCCTCAGACGTGTCCTCACGCGTGTCCCGTGTGCTTCCAGAGCCAGGCCATGCGGATCGTGCGGACCGTGGGCCAGGCCTTTGAGGTGTGTCACAAGCTGAGCTTGCAACACACTCAGCAGAGCGCCGACGGCCAGGAGGACGACCACGCCCAGAAGAACGGCAGCAACTCCTCCATCGCAGGTAAGACCCGCCCACACCTGCCGGGCCATTTGTCTGAATGCATTCTGGGAAAATACTAAAAACTGCCCTCTGTAAAGGCTCCTCTGGCATGGGGGCGGGGTGTGTGGCGTGGGGGCGGGGTCAGGCTGAAGCCGCTTTAAATTCAGCTTCTCTGAAAGGAAAAATACAGCAGCCTTGTAGAATTTCCTCAAAGGATTCTGGGTAATGGAAGGACTGAAAACCAACGCTGGTGTCCTGGAGCATCACTGAATGCTGATTGGTCAGTCAGTGTGTCTCCTGTTCACCCACCAGAAAACACGCCTTCAGGTGGAGACGTGGCGTTAACCCCTTCAGGTGTGTGTGTGTGTGTGTGTGTGTGTGTGTGTGTCAAAAGTTGTGTGTTTTTACTCAAACCAGTTTAAAGTCGCCAGAGTCATGGACACACACACACACACACACACACACACACACACACACACACACACACACACGTTCGTCTCCTCCTCGTCATGCTCTGGACCAGCGCCACAAAGACCCACCCACAAATTCACCGCTCCTCACTTCCTGTCTTAATTGGTGTGTGTGTGTGTGTGTGTGTGTGTGTGTCTGCCCATGCGTGTGTGTGTACATGCTCATGCCCACATGTGTGTGTGCAGGCGTGCGTGCTCATCCTGTGTGTGTGTGTGCTCTCTTCGGCTCAGCTCGGGAGCTCTCCGGCGCCGAAAAGACGGCGTCCGTCACCGAGGAAACCGACATCGACGCCGAGGAGGCGAGTCACGTGTCGGCGGCGGAGGAGTCCCGCCCACACAGAGGCGTGACCGACCTGGACGCCACCGACAAGTCAGCTGACCTGACCCGCCCGGATAGCCAGGTAAGGGGCGGGGCTTTAAGGTGTTCACGTTCATCACGTGTTCGCCTGCAGAATGAAGCCATTGTGGGACGTCTGTGTCGGAGGGGGGAGGGGAACGCCCTGGTGCAGCGCGCCGGGTTGACCTCAGGAGGCCCTGAGGTCCCACAGGGGTCGTGTTCTAGAGACGTTCAGGTTGTTCCAGGCGACGCTTCGCTGACAGATCTCGTCTATCATAGATGGAAACATTCAGCCTGAGTCGGGTCGGTTCTCCGCTGCCAGACATCAGAACCCGTGTGTCCCCCCAGGACGTCTGCTGGTCCGGTCCTGGTCCAGCCCGGGTCTGGTGGGGGTTTCTCTCTTTAAACAGCAGTGCAGCTCTGTCCTGTGGTTCTGTTTGCTCAAGCATGAAACGCTTTGAAACAGAAGATGTGCTTGAATTTTGTAGACATGACTGGAAGTGAACCCTGGGGGGTGGGGGGTGGGGGGTGGGGGGCGCCGCCTCCTCAGCGGGTCACTCAGGGTCGATCCTGGAAACCTCCTGGAATGAAAACCTTGTTTTAGACCTTGATGCAAGTGTGTGTGTGTGTGTGTGTGTGTGTGTGTGTGTGTGTGTGTGTGTGTGTGTGTGTGTGACTGATGGGAGGGTGACTCCTCCTGACGAGGGGGGTGGGGTTCTGCTCCAGCCTGGCAGCAGCAGAGGATCATCAGGATGTTTTACTCTGACGGGGAAAGGTTTTCTATTTTTTTTGCTCAATTTCATGAACAGTTAGAACTCGTCTCTCCTCTCCTCTCCTCTCCTCTCCTCTCCTCTCCTCTCCTCTCCTCTCCTCTCCTCTCCTCTCCTCTCCTCTTCTCTTCTCTTCTCTTCTCTTCTCTTCTCTTCTCTTCTCTTCTCTTCTCTTCTCTTCTCTTCTCTTCTCTCCTCTTCTCTTCTCTCCTCTTCTCTTCTCTCCTCTAATCTTCTTCTCTCCTCTACTCTTCTCTTCTCTTCTCTTCTCTTCTCTCCTCTTCTCTCCTCTTCTCTTCTCTTCTCTCCTCTCCTCTCCTCTTCTCTTCTCTCTTCTCCTCTTCTCTTCTCTCCTCTAATCTACTCTCCTCTACTCTCCTCGTTTCTCCTGGTTCTCCTGATGTCAGGTGTTGATCTCAGTCGTTTGTTTCCGTCTCAGCCGGATTCAGATTGTTTCAGGAGGTTTTATCAGAGTCTTCATCGTTCTCTAAAGCGTAAGCGACATTCTACTTTCCACGAGCGCCGGCCGGGTGTCCAGAGGTGTGCCCTAAACAACCCCCCCCCTCTGAATCTCTCTTTACTCCCCAACAACATCCCATCCCTTTGATTTATGGCGGCGAGCTCACAAATAAGTTCTGGAGTTTTGTGCATCTAGGCTGTTTAATAGTGAAGCAAACCTTCAGAGCCGTGTGTGTGAGGCGCTCAGAGCCGTGTGTGTGAGGCGCTCAGAGCCGTGTGTGTGAGGCGCTCAGAGCCGTGTGTGTGAGGCGCTCAGAGCCGTGTGTGTGAGGCGCTCAGAGCCGTGTGTGTGCGGCGCTCAGAGCCGTGTGTGTGAGGCGCTCAGAGCCGTGTGTGTGAGGCGCTCAGAGCCGTGTGTGTGAGGCGCTCAGAGCCGTGTGTGTGAGGCGCCTACAGCGTGTGTGAGGCGCCTACAGCGTGTGTGAGGCGCCTACAGCGTGTGTGAGGCGCCTACAGCGTGTGTGAGGCGCCTACAGCGTGTGTGAGGCGCCTACAGCGTGTGTGAGGCGCCTACAGCGTGTGTGAGGCGCCTACAGCGTGTGTGAGGTGCTCAGAGCCGTGTGTGTGAGGCGCCTACGGCGTGTGTGAGGCGCCTACGGCGTGTGTGAGGCGCCTACGGCGTGTGTGAGGCGCCTACGGCGTGTGTGAGGCGCCTACGGCGTGTGTGAGGCGCCTACGGCGTGTGTGAGGCGCCTACGGCGTGTGTGAGGCGCCTACGTCGTGTGTGAGGCGCCTACGTCGTGTGTGAGGCGCCTACGGCGTGTGTGAGGCGCCTACGGCGTGTGTGAGGCGCCTACGGCGTGTGTGAGGCGCCTACGGCGTGTGTGAGGCGCCTACGGCGTGTGTGAGGCGCCTACGTCGTGTGTGAGGCGCCTACGTCGTGTGTGAGGCGCCTACGGCGTGTGTGAGGCGCCTACGGCGTGTGTGAGGCGCCTACATCGTGTGTGAGGCGCCTACATCGTGTGTGAGGCGCTTACATCGTGTGTGAGGCGCCTACATCGTGTGTGAGGCGCCTACATCGTGTGAGAGGCCCCTACGGCGTGTGTGAGGCGCCTACGGCGTGTGTGAGGCGCCTACGGCGTGTGTGAGGCGCCTACGGCGTGTGTGAGGCGCCTACGGCGTGTGTGAGGCGCCTACGGCGTGTGTGAGGCGCCTACGGCGTGTGTGAGGCGCCTACGTCGTGTGTGAGGCGCCTACGGCGTGTGTGAGGCGCCTACGGCGTGTGTGAGGCGCCTACATCGTGTGTGAGGCGCCTACATCGTGTGTGAGGCGCCTACGGCGTGTGTGAGGCGCTTACATCGTGTGTGAGGCGCCTACATCGTGTGTGAGGCGCCTACATCGTGTGAGAGGCCCCTACGGCGTGTGTGAGGCGCCTACGGCGTGTGTGAGGCGCCTACGGCGTGTGTGAGGCGCCTACGGCGTGTGTGAGGCGCCTACGGCGTGTGTGAGGCGCCTACGGCGTGTGTGAGGCGCCTACGGCGTGTGTGAGGCGCCTACGGCGTGTGTGAGGCGCCTACGGCGTGTGTGAGGCGCCTACGGCGTGTGTGAGGCGCCTACGGCGTGTGTTCCCAGAGCAGAGGAATTTGATCACTTCAGGGATCCTCATGAAAGCGAAATCAGCCGGCGAGGGTTAAAGTTCATTCTCTTCCTGTCAGCTCCCATTAGACTGACGAATCCCCTGTGCTCAAATCGCCCCAGAGGATTCTGGGAGTGAACATCAGTCCACCTGGGGCTCGGCGCTCACGAGGTCGGGACGCATCCTTCAGAGAGGAGCATCCTTCAGGGGGGTTGGAGGGACGAGCGTTGAAAGGCGGGTCTAACCCTTTGGACGCGTTGATACCAAACTCCGCTTTGGTCCAGGACGTCTGAAGGAAAACTCTCTTCCTGTCTCTTCCTGTCTCTTCCCGTCTCTTCCCGTCTCTTCCCGTCTCTTCCCGTCTCTTCCCGTCTCTTCCTCTCTCTTCCCGTCTCTTCCCGTCTCTTCCCGTCTCTTCCCGTCTCTTCCCGTCTCTTCCCGTCTCTTCCCGTCTCTTCCCGTCTCTTGCCGTCTCTTCCCGTCTCTTCCAGTCTCTTCCCGTCTCTTCCCGTCTCTTCCCGTCTCTTCCTCTCTCTTCCCGTCTCTTCCCGTCTCTTCCCGTCTCTTCCCGTCTCTTCCCGTCTCTTCCCGTCTCTTCCCGTCTCTTCCCGTCTCTTCCCGTCTCTTCCCGTCTCTTCCCGTCTCTTGCCGTCTCTTCCCGTCTCTTCCCGTCTCTTCCCGTCTCTTCCCCTCTCTTCCCGTCTCTTCCCGTCTCTTCCCGTCTCTTCCCGTCTCTTCCCGTCTCTTCCCGTCTCTTCCCGTCTCTTCCTGTCTCTCTCGCTCCACTTCCTGCTGACACCTCGTATCATCCTGGCTCACGGCGACGAAACTTGAAGATTCAGACGATTGTGAGGCTCCCGGTTTAGGGTTTTTAGGGTTTGTCCTCTTTATTGCAGCTGCAGAAAGACGTCAACATTTCTTCGTGGAGCGTCTGACTGACAGTATTAGTGATATTTGATGATATCAGGGACTCAAAACAAGGCAGCTCGTCCCCAGATGACGCTTTACCTGAATCACACCTGAGACACCGCTGCAGCTCAGACGTCTACGTTAGTCTGACGGTGAAAGGTTTTAAATTGTTTTGTTGTTTTTCCTGAATCAAATCTGACGCTTGAGGAAAGGCTGTAAAAACTGAGAATAGGTCTGTTTGTTGGTCATGATGAAAGTTTTTATGGACGCAATCATGTGATTCTCTTAAAATTTAATGTCTGTTTTATTTTACTTCACCAGAGAGTCGGTTTTCCACTAGGAAAGGGAATTAACCCTTAAAGTCTAAAGACGAGCTTTGCTGCTGTGCAGCCTCCAGCCACTGGGGGGCAGCACCTGTGGAGGAGCAGTCGTGGTTTGGATAGCTTAGCCTGGTTAAACGTCCCTGATGTCCACATTTCCTCCTCTAAAGGGCGACGGGGGGGGGGGGGGGGGGGTTGGCTTCTTTCAGGGATTCTCCGGGTATCGAGCAGCTCCTGAGAATATTCTACTGTTTCAGTCTTCAGAGCTGTGATTGGCTGAAGGGGGGGTGATGTAATTCCAGGTCAAAATAAGGTGATTCTCTCTACGCTGTTTCAGTCTTTATGAGCATGTTTCAGGCGGTCTGGGGGACACGGGGAACGATTCGTGTCTTTTGTGGACTTGCTTCAGGAGTGGGTGAACTAACAGGTCCATCGGGTGGACTTTTCCACACAGCAGCTCATTATGGGATGGCATTAAACTTGTCAACCGGCATAAATTCCTCTCATTACCCTAAAAGATCCGTCTCCCACCGGCCGTCAGTCACACACCTGTCAGGTGTGGGTTCTAGTCCCGTTGGAAGAGGAGGGACAACCCCCCCGTGGCTCAACGGCCACGTCGCTCTCTGATTGGACAGTCTGGCCTGATTGGGTTCAGTCAGGGAATTAATTATTCAGAAACTGGGGGTTTCCTCTCGCTTTGTGTGGAACCTTACTCGGTGGGTCATTCAGAAAGGGATTACCGTTGACACCAGTGTGTGTGTGTGTGTGTGTGTGTGTGTGTGTGTGTGTGTTGTGTGTGTGTGTGTGTGTGTGTGTGTGTACCCATCCTCATTGGGATGCTACTGGGCCAGAATACGTGATTCTTCAAAACAACTGCGGTGTTTTCTTGTGTCGGTGAGGACGAGTGTGTGTCGGAGAGGACGAGTGTGTGTCGGTGAGGACGAGTGTGTGTCGGTGAGGACGAGTGTGTGTCGGTGAGGACGAGCGTGTGTCGGTGAGGACGAGTGTGTGTCGGTGAGGACGAGTGTGTGTCGGTGAGGACGAGTGTGTGTCGGTGAGGACGAGTGTGTGTCGGTGAGGACGAGTGTGTGTCGGTGAGGACGAGTGTGTGGCTTCTTGCCAGCGCTGGGACACAGTAAAGGTGCCTGATGGCGGCGGTGAACGCGCCGCGGCGCTCATCACCGTTGGGGTGGAGCGTTTCGGAGCTACTCGTTCCAGACGGCGGAGCTCATCAGCGTTTCTGCATTCAGATTCATTCTGGCTGTGATGACGACTCGTTCTCAGCGGCGTGCTGGTGATGCCGTTTCTGTCCTGCTCACGGTTAATTATTCATTTTTTTGTCTTCAGGGATTTTTTGGATTGTTTGTGAAACTCAGTTTGAACTTTTCAAAACTTAAGTTGTTGTAAATTTAACCTTTTTCAAGCCAGTTATTGGCCTTTACCACCAATCAGCTGGAAAACATCCAGAAGTGTTCCAGAAATTTTAGTCTTCTGAAGATCCAGGTGTTTACATCCAGCAGCAGAGCTGGAGTCAGGGTTCTACTCTATTATAATCTGGGGTTCTACTCTATTATAATCTGGGGTTCTACTCGATTATAATCTGGGGTTCTACTCTATTATAATCTGGGGTTCTACTCTATTATAATCTGGGGTTCTACTCTATTATAATCTGGGGTTCTACTCGATTATAATCTGGGGTTCTACTCTATTATAATCTGGGTTTCTACTCTATTATAATCTGGGGTTCTACTCTATTATAATCTGGGGTTCTACTCTATTATAATCTGGGGTTCTACTCTATTATAATCTGGGGTTCTACTCTATTATAATCTGGGGTTCTACTCTATTATAATCTGGGGTTCTACTCTATTATAATCTGGGGTTCTACTCTATTATAATCTGGGGTTCTACTCTATTATAATCTGGGGTTCTACTCTATTATAATCTGGGGTTCTACTCTATTATAATGTGGGGTTCTACTCTATTATAATCTGAGGTTCTACTCTATTATAATCTGGGGTTCTACTCTATTATAATCTGGGGTTCTACTCTATTATAATCTGGGGTTCTACTCTATTATAATCTGAGGTTCTACTCTATTATAATCTGGGGTTCTACTCTATTATAATCTGGGGTTCTACTCTATTATAATCTGAGGTTCTACTCTATTATAATCTGGGGTTCTACTCTATTATAATCTGGGGTTCTACTCTATTATAATCTGGGGTTCTACTCTATTATAATCTGAGGTTCTACTCTATTATAATCTGGGGTTCTACTCTATTAAAATCTGAGGTTCTACTGAAATATAATCTGAAGTTCTACTGCACTCCTCTAACCTGCCGTCTCTCTCCTCTCCCTGCTTCCAGCCTCTGGAGGGGGGGCCGTCCCTGCTGATGTCCAGCCCCAGGATGCTGCTGCCGGCGTCGGGCGTGCTGCCCCCAGGCGCCCCCCTGTCGGTGCACCACCAGATGCAGCTCCTGCAGCAGCAGCTCCAGCAGCAGCAGCAGCAGACGCAGGTGGCCGTGGCTCAGGTGAGACGTTACACCCCCACCACCTGGGCATCCCATTACCATAACCAGAACGGGGGTGACCTTAAATCGAGGTTTCCATGGAAACCGCTGTTCCGCTGCTGCTCTTCTGCAGTCCAAAGCGGTTGGAACAGCAGCGGCCCCGGCTGGTTCCTGTGTGGAACCTGAAGTCCACCGTGGGTGGAGGTGGAAACAGGAAGTAGATGATGGAGAGACTCTGAGGTGTCCTCCATCTTTTCCTTCCTGATTATTATTAACCCTCACCGGGCCTCTTCTCCTCGTCACGGCGCTGGCTTCCCTCCATCGCTATTGGACACCTTTCAAACGCTCCGACATCAAAGCGACCTGGCGTGGGCCGGGATTGGATGATGCTAATCCCGTGTGAAGAGAACATCCGACCCCTTGGACCCGCTCCCGTTCTGTCGCGTCTGAAAGGAAGCTGCTATCGTTTGAACCGCTAAACATCAGAGGCTAATCCGAGGAGCGGCGCGGTTCACATCAGAGGGTTTTACTGTGGTGGTTTTGTCACGACGGTCGCTCCTCCGTTCAGGTTCAGGTGAGGAACGCAACGCGACCAGGAACGTCAGGAGTTCAGGAGAGGAAAATTGTCTTCAAGCACTTTCTGCTGCTAACAAAGCAGGCGGTAAAGTAGGGGGGGGACACCTAATTAGAGCTGAACGGATTCGTTTGACTCGCTTGAAGCTCCCTCAATTTTCTCGGCACTCAGATAAAAACAGGGACCAGAGGAGGAGCAGGTTCGTCACCGCGGGAACAGAAGCGGAGCAGCTTTTTAATTGGATCCTCGTTTAGGTGCAGATTTCACGTCGTCTGTTTTCAGGGTTTGTTCTTGTTTTTTTATCTCCTGGTCTATAAATGACATTTTCATGTTTAGTACCTTGGGTTCATTTTCTTTTTTTTTATTTAATATTTTAAATGTTTTAATATTTTTTAATCAATATTTATTTTATTTAAAATAAAAAATAATTTTAATGTAATTTTTTTTTTTGGCTTTATTTATATTGATCCTGAATGAGCTCCAGACTAGGAGAACCCCTGAGGCCACCAGGCTTTCCCCTCGTCTCACACATTTCCATCCATCCTGGTTCCTTCTGGACCTGATGACAGTTTCTGTACAAGAAGAAGCTTTTTGTAGGATTAACTTTGTAGGAATTAAACGGGTTTCCTTTCCTGGGAACTGATGGCCGACATTGTTCAGTCAAAGATTTCAATCTAAGCATCAATCAGTCGTCAATTTTCTGATCCTAAATTTAATGAGAATACAGAGACGCCTCCATCAGACACAGAAGATAAAATGACCTCCTGGATGAAAACAGTGATGAAGTTCCTTTCAGAATTAATTTATAATCAAGCGAAAATCCATTTGAGGACAGAAAGACAATTCTTCTGTTGCTTCATTTAAAGCCAGAACATTTAGTCCTGATGAATGTTTCCAGTGAAAACCTGAGCAGAAGAACCTGATGTGTCGACGCGTGGATGAACAATCACTGGAGGACGTTCTTTGTCCCGTGGCGCTGCAGAACGCCGCGGCCTTGGTTTAGCGTTCCAGCGCCGCCTCGGTTTGCCCTTTCATGCGCTGACGTCAGGAGCCTCCACGCTGCCACGGTAACAACAACTTCCTGCTGCTCCTTTAGACGCGTGAAGGACGTCCGTGAAGACGCCCTCGAGAAGCCGTTACGGCGGAGCGCCTCATTACATTGAGTTACATTATATGTAACTCAATGTAACTAAATGTAGCTACTCCTTAATGTAACTAATAAATGTAACTAAATGTAACTCAATGTAATGTAACTAAATGTAACTACTCCTTAATGTAACTAATAAATGTAACTAAATGTAACTCAATGTAATGTAACTAAATGTAACTACTCCTTAATGTAACTAATAAATGTAACTAAATGTAACTCAATGTAATGTAACTAAATGTAACTACTCCTTAATGTAACTAATAAATGTAACTAAATGTAACTCAATGTAATGTAACTAAATGTAACTACTCCTTAATGTAACTAATAAATGTAACTAAATGTAACTCAATGTAATGTAACTAAATGTAACTACTCCTTAATGTAACTAGTAAATGTAACTAAATGTAACTCAGTGTAATGTAACTAAATGTAACTACTCCTTAATGTAACTAATAAATGTAACTAAATTTAACTCAATGTAATGTAACTAAATGTAACTACTCCTTAATGTAACTAATAAATGTAACTAAATGTAACTCAATGTAATGTAACTAAATGTAACTACTCCTTAATGTAACTAATAAATGTAACTAAATGTAACTCAATGTAATGTAACTAAATGTAACTACTCCTTAATGTTAAATCAGTGAATTTCTGACTTATTCTAGTTCCAAACATTACAGTTAGACAGAAAAAACATGTTTGTTTCTCTGTTCTAACATAAATCCTTTTCATTTGTCAGGTTATTAAACCCACAGAACTCCATCAATCAAGGATCAAACTATCAATCAATAAAGAAAAATAACATCAGACACAAGTTAGGACGTTAACTTTGTTCACAACGTTTAGTCAGAGTTAAAATGGGCTGAACTACTGCATTGTGGGAAATGTAGTTTTGACCAAAGCACACTTTTGACCTACTGATTTTTAGACACTCACCTTTTATGTTCTCGCGGGCTACATTAAATGATGTGGAGGGCCACAAGTGGCCCCCGGGCCTTGAGTTTGACTCATGTGGTCTAAAGGATATTTGTAAAGAGCTGAAGGCCTCCTGCCTGTGTTCTCCTTTAATAAAATAATGATTCTGTTCATAAAGGATCATAAAACAGAAACATGATGAGATGTTTACAGTGATTGTACTTTATTTCCACTCAGGAGAAGAATCTCGATTTGTTATGTGAGATAGGTTTGTGGTCTCGTGAGACGTTCTTCTATTGGAGACAAACGCGTCTGACACAAACTGGGTCTGGATCAGAACCAGAACTGAACCGGTCTGATCTGGATGTGGTTCTGAAACAGGAACAACGTCTCCGGCTTTAATGACCTCGCCGACTGATCGCCACCGATCAATTCATCAGCTTCCTGTAGCCCTGATTGCTGAGTCAGCAGTTTAACTACGCAGCTGAGTCAGCACATCTCATCTCCAGAGTAGTCATCCATTCAGGTGCTGATAGACATGTTTGTGAGGTGTTCACCCCTGTCTGACCAGCCGTCCGCGTGTTGCCCCGCCCCTTCCTGTTGCAGGTGCACCTGTTGAAGGACCAGCTGAGCGCCGAGGCCACGGCGCGGCTGGAGGCTCAGGCGCGCGTCCACCAGCTGCTGCTGCAGAACAAAGACCTGCTGCAGCACATCTCCCTGCTGGTCAAGCAGATCCAGGAGCTGGAGACCAAGATGTCTGGCCCCGCCTCCAGTGAGTAGATCACCAGCTGACAGGTCAGAGGTCGTCCAACCAGCAGCAGGTGAACCTCTGACAGGAAGCCCCTCCTGGAGGGGGTTCAGAAGGTCACGGCTTCTGGTTGGAGTCCTGAGAAAACCGGGAGAAACGAGATGTTTGGAGGACATTCCACGTTTTAATCAGGCAGATAAAGAGGACGACTGTTAGTCATTACAGCTTCATCAGACTCAACCCAGCTGACGGGTGAACTTCACGCAGACGACCTGCAGCTCTCATTGCCTTCTTGTTTCTGTGGTTTTCCGGCTCCAAATTGAAATGCACCCTGGGAGAAAAGTCGATTTGACTTTCAGAGTCTTTGCAGAACCAAATCCGGGCCGACTGATGTGTGCAGAGCTGCAGACGCGCGGCGGGGGGGGTTCCCATGCAGGAGGTCTGAGCATTGTTTGATCACCAAAACACGCTCGGCTGAAAGGGGGGGGGTCAGAGGAACCAGCCTCAGAACGTTCACAGGATTATTTAATCCAGTCTGAAAGTTAACGGCAGCTGTGTGAGAGGAACCAGTAGAACGACCGACTGGTGCAGAGAAACCAGTTCAGGTTCCACTGGTTCAATGTTATTATTATTATTATTATTGATTGACTTGTTCATCCTTTGATATAGAAATGATCAGGATTTCTCATGCAGTGATCAATTGATTGGAATTCACTAAATTTCAAAATAAACCTCATCAGTCAGTGGAATCCAGTTTTTATTAGAATTATTTATTTTAGAAAAGGATTTTAGTTCTAAAATAAATCCAGTATTTAACGCTAACCCTAATAATTACAGTAATCCCTCGCCCATTCGCGCATGAACGCTCACGACTTCACCTCATCGTGGATTTTTGGTAGGCAGTCACGTGACACCGTACACTCATCCTATTGGCTGACAGCATCCTGAAGTGCACTGCGTTCTGTGAGTCTCTGACTTCCGTGAGACACAAAGTGTTTTAATACAGATAGAAGGTGGTTTAATATCAGGATGGGGGGGGGTCAGAAACGTTTAAATTACCGTAAATAATACGATAAATAGTTCATCGCTCGAGCGTGGGATTCGTTATCTGCGTGCGGTTCCTGGAACGCGTTAACCACGAGGAACGAGGGATCGCTGTCATTTGGTTTAGATGATTAATTATTGATTATTAATTTATGAATCAAGGTTTTTCTGGGGTGTTGACATCAGACTTCAGTCGGTCGTCCAGCAGGTGAAGGGCCGTTACATATTGTTTTAGATCAAACCGGTCGGTGGGACGGAACAGGTCGGGGGCCGCTGGTCTCTCTGTCCGGTGGGGGTTCTGATCTTTTAATCCATGCTGGTCTCGCTCTTTAATCCCCTGGCGTGTTCTCGTTGCTCAAACCCCCCCGCCTGATGAAACGCTCTGAAACGAGTCTTCATCACGACCGAAGCGCATCGACTGATTGGTTCTGGCAGATTTTTCTGCCCCCACCCCCATTTTACTAGATTGAATCCAGGCAGATGAATTGATTGGTTGTGTTTCGCCCCCACCTGAACCATCATCCCCTCCCCCCTGCAGTGGGATCCCAGGACAGTCTGCTGGAGATCACCTTCCGCTCCACGGTGCCCTCGGTGATCTGCGACCCCACCACGCCCAAACCGGAGGTGTCCCTCATCAACCTGCCCGCCGCCGACACCAACAGCAACGTCTTCTGCCCCCCCAACGGCTCCGTGGGAAGCCCCCTAGGTAGGGACCCGCATCTGCTCAAACTGGACTGTTTCCGTTTCCTCCCGGGTCCCCCCCTTCCTCCTCGACTCCCGTCGCCCCCCCTGCTGCTGGAAGCGATGCCGGGCGGCGACCACCGGGAGGCGCCGCAGGTCTCCCCCCTGGACTTCAACGGGTTCCGCGAGTCGGGAATCGCCTCGGAGTACGAGTCGAACTCAGACGACAGCGACGAGGAGGAGGAGGAGGAGGAGGAGGAGATGGAGGTGTTCGGCTGGGGGGGGGACGTGGAGACCCTCAGGCTGCTGAGTGTCTTTAACAGGGGGGGGACCCCCGACTGTCTAGGGGACGAGATAGCGGTGTAGCGCTAACCCGACAAAACCCCACAACCACCAGTTAGTCGTGACGACTGACGTCACCAACCTGAGAACTGACCTCCAGCACACACACACACACACACACACACACACACACACACACACACACACACACGATGTGAGATGAGCCATCGTGTTGGATTCTTTCTGGAAATGAGACCAACAATGGAGGTAACGCTGCGCTCTGATTGGTTCATGCATTCATGGCTCCGAAAAATCGATATTGTTCTGAAAAAATGACGTTTTTTTCCTCCACATAATATTTAATTTCCTGTGAACGTTCAAACTACATGGGGAACGCAGCGTATTGATCGGTTTTATTTCCCCTGGTGTTTAAATGTCGGATTTGTTTTCATCTGTTTAGTTTCATGAAACACAAAAGACGTTTTCTCTGCGGTGAAATCACTAAACCGACCCCCCCCGTTTGTCAGACCTGCACACGTACGCACCTAAAGCCCTTTCCTGTTTCCTCTCTACCTTTGTTATTGAAGACATACACAGACTCATCCGTATCTCACACACACACACACACACACACACACACACACACACACACACACACACACACACACACACACACACACACACACACACACACACACACACACACACACACACACACACTTCCTGTCCTTTCCTGAATTTTAATTTGGGATTCAGGAGCTCTTGAACTAAATCAGGGAGTTTACCTTAAAAGTCTTTCCCAGCAGATTGAAATGTTGAGTCTTAATCTCACCGGTGTCAGCATTAAGGTTAGTTCAGGGGCGACTGTCGGCTGAGGGGGGTTGGCGGCGGAGCTGTCATTCCTGCTGGTGGGGGCGGCGACAGACTCTGGGTCCAGAGAGACGGGTCGTCTGTCGTCTGGAGGTGAAGGAGCCTCTGGGGGAACTTTGTCTCCGTTTGGAGATGAGAAGTCTTCTCAAAGACGTTCACAGGACGTACGAACTACATCCGACGGAACGGCTGAACTGTCCCATCCTGAGCCCGGTTGGGCGACCCGTTTGGTTTTTTTTTTTATTGTGGTGTTTTTATCGTGGCGTCCAGAACCGGTCCTGTTGGGGTGCATCCAGCTCTGTTACGGCCTCCAAGCACAATTCAGTATTAAAGTGTTCATTCTGTTCACCTGCGCCGTCGTATCGATGCCTTTGTTTGGCAGAGGTGGCGCTTTACAGGGGAGTGTTGCCAGTTCTCCATCTGCTCACTTCAGCCTGATGATGGGATCGATCCAATCCAGCGGCGAGCAGTAAAGCAACGCCCACGCAGGCGCGCAGCGTGAGGCTGTTTGCATTCAGGGGTAAACGGAGAAACCAGGCGTTCAGTTAGTTTACTGGAGAATTTAACTGATTTGTTAAGTTTGTTCAAATGAAGCGACTTCACCAACACGCATCATTAACATCTAACAAAACAAAAGAATATTTAAATTTTTAATTTTAATTTTTTTAATTCAAATAAAAAAATTAAAATTAATTATTAGAATTTTAAATTAAAATTTAATTAAAATTAAAACACAGGAATCTTTCATTTTTTAATTTTTATTTTTTTAATTTAAATTAGAAAAAATAAAAATTTAAAATTAAAAGTTATAATTTTAAATCAAAATTTAATTAAAATTAAAACAAGAATTTTTTAATTTTGAAATTTGTTTTTTTAATTAAAAAAATTAAATTAAAAATTATGATTTTAAATTAAAATTTAATTAAAATTAAAACAGAAGAATCTTAATTTTTAATTTTAATTTTTTAAATTAAAATTTAAAAAATAAAATAATAAAAAATTGGAATTTTAAATTAAAATTCAAAATTTAATTGAAATTAAAACAAAAAAATCTTCAAGACTCATTTTAGCGTTCCTGTTGAACCAAATATTTACCAGAAAACACCTGGAATATAAATATGACTTCCTGCTTCCATTCTTTCTGTTCCAGTGACAGTTTAGTTTTCCTGAAGCTATAAGCTAACGTAACGCTTCCCATTAGGACGTCACTGAGTTAGAAAATGGATAGTTTCTAATGGTTTCCCATTAATCCAATCAGCTGCTGATGCAGTCATCATGGAAATAGATGCGGATTTGTTTCAATCAGTCATCGATTTAAAAACGCCGCCCTGTCTTGTGAATCAGATAACGACGTTCCATCACAGGAGGCGTTGAGAAATGACCTCCGTCGGTCTGATTCATGCAGAGCGCCCACCTGGAGGACGTGCATCACACACACGCTGATAGGACGCTATTAAACATGAGTTATTTAACCTTTAATGAGGGAATCCGTCTCGTTGGGTTGTCTCTGCGTCTGACGAGGAGGCTGAGGCTTGACAGGAACACCGCTTTGTTTTTGTCTCGAATCGGTTTGTTCCTCATCAATATTTGACAGCATCCATCCACAGTCGAGGTAGAGGATGATACCCCTCCATCTGTCCATTCAGTGTCTGGTTTAATCCACCAACCAGGAACCATGTTGATGGATCTACATTATCTATTTTAGGTCTTTACATTCCGCTTCACATAACTCAGATTTGAATGACATTTTTATCAGAAATGGGCATCAGGGATGTAAATGTGTAATTAAACTTTCGGGCGGCCGAGCAGAGCAGGAAATGAGTTCCATGTCGAAGGCATTTAAATACAAGTGCTGCATATAAATAGGAGAAGGCAGAGATGCCTCGGAGGGATTGTTCAGAGGTTTGATGTCACCCCAACCCGTCAGAGAACAGAACATATGTTCAGATTCCACTGTGACAGGACTTATCGCACATTTAAGATCACAGTTTCTAAATGAAAATGTGTCAAATTTCATTTCAAACCTCCACGTTTAGTCGGAGCTCCTTTCCTGCATCTTGTTTCATCATCATGGCTTCAGAAACTAACCAGAAGACCTCTCCTGATGTGGTTTCATTCATCGGCCAGTCTTGGCGTGTCATCTGGGGGGGTTGTCCTTGGCGGTGATGCTGGAGGTCAGTCGTTCCCACGTGGAGGTCTGGTTGGATTAGAGCAGCTTTAAAGGGCTGGTGTGTAATAACAACCCTCCACTCAGGTGTTTGGGTGAGATTCCAGAGCCGTCCTCTAATAAATGTACGAGTCAAACTCTGACAAGATATCAATGCAGCGATACATCAAACCGATTGAGATCATCCACAAATATAAATGAAAAGCAATCATTTTGTCAGCGTCGTCCGTCCATCATTCCGCTGGAAGAGACGCGTCTCTCACGAGGGATGGAGGTCTGACTCTGATATAGAAAACTGAACCCAGACATCTACAGCCAGTACCTCCAAAACACAGCTCACCATCTCAGTAGAAAAGTTCCCGTGTCCCTCCTGTGGAGTAAAGCCTCTGGTCAGTATTACCCCCCGCTTCAAAGCAGTGATGTATTGTAACTGTCAGTGTTCGTGTGTTCGTTCCTTCATTTGTCCGTCCACCAAATATCTTCACAACCGTTGCAGATAGATTGCTTTGACCTACCCTGAAAGGTCAAAGCAGTGCACGTGTCAGGTACTACTGTCAGAGTACCCTGACCTACCCGTCACGGGATGTTGCAGTCTAATTCATCTTGTCGTCGGTCTTCAACACCTGATCAGCGTCTCATTTTTCCGGCGGCTGTCAGACGCTGTGCTTTACACTCATAGTTGTTGACTCTGGTCTGACCCGCGTCTCCATTTGTCTTCCTGGGGTTTCCTGTCTCGTCTCAGCTGTAATTAATTGTCTGATGGGACTCGTCACGGCCGTCTGGGGGCTGCTTTGCCAACAAGTGTGAGCGGGCGCTGCACGCCTCGGTGACTCCTATTGATTTCCCCGTCAGGGGCGCGTGTCGCTTCAAACGGGGGTTAACTACCCGGACGGCGAGGGAGCGGCGTGAATCAATAGAGTTCTTGACTGGCTCAGTCCGTCACCTGCAGGGATTTAACACACTCAGAACACGGATGTCAGCGTTTGAGACGGCCAATCGATGCCGTACATGCAAACACGCACTCTGGTCCTGATGCTGCCGGCCCAAACGTGTTTGTTCTTTACTGGAACAAACGGCCAATCAGAAAGCAGAGCTTGATTTAAGGGGGGGCGGCTAACAACAACAACTACAAGAGACCAAAGTGGCGGCTCACTGGCTCTTGATGTATTTTCCCTGGTGCATTCTGGGACTACCTTGGGGGTCTGCCCCCACTGGGACACG